>VWZZ01001447.1:8744-50357 GCA_013399095.1 Psophia crepitans | reverse complement strand
TTTGCTCAGGGACCTGGGTGCACATGGTACACCTAATTAATTACATATATAATTGTTATTATTCTCTTCCTTTGTTATCTTATTAAACTATCTTCATCTCAACTCACAGGAGGTTTTTTTTCCATTCTCCTCCCCATCCCACTGAGGGGGTGGAGAGAGCGAGCGGCTGCATGGTGCTTATTATTTTCTTTTTCTCTTCCTATACACTGTTTATTTTTACCTTTTATTTTTTTGCTTGCCGTTCCTGTCTAATTTCAAAGGGCTTTTTTTTTAGTCTTCAAACTTTTAGCTGTGATTTGGATTGTCTGAGTCAACCTTTTGAGACTGAAATCTTTCCTGGCCCTATGAAAAACTTATTTGAAAAATCTAGGGGAGTATCTATCACTTATTAAACAAAAATTATAGACTGATCTTACTAAACTGTGCCCAATCCTCCTCTGAAAAACAAGTGATGACTGGAAATGTGGTTGCACTGAGTCCCGCTGTTATTCTCATCACAACATAAACAGACAGGTTCTGCCTCAGATCTGCCTGGAGCAGCCAAAGGCACAGCTGCATCACATTTTACCACAGATATATAGAATCAAATGAAATGCGAACATTGCATGACTACGTAGCATCAATACTGAACCCCTCTTCCTCTACAATGATGGAATTTGTTTAATTGCTTAGGGGAGCAAATCACCCTGAGAGAGTGTCAGTAGCTGGGAAGGCCAGTTGTCTCTGACACTGTCCCAGGGCAGTCTGCATTGTTGTTTGCAACGTTGGTTTTTTGCAATGTTGTTTGCATTTTTCCCATTGAAAACAACAAGAAAATTTAATATTGATACTTTGTGCATTCACTTCAAGTTTCTGCTGTAAAATGAAGCTAGGCTGCAGCACAAGTATAGCTAGTATGTTAACGGAGACAAGGTTCCTCAACGGATTGTGCAGCTAGGGGACAAAGGAGTTCCCTGTCACCGGGACAAAGGAGTGACTTGACCCCAGCAGTAAAGGCAGGCATGGGTTTTCCCTGAACATCTCAATTAATCTGCATGTTTTCTTTATGTTTGTAGCGGCAGATATGTCTACTGGGCACGTCGTATTCTTACTGTAACCAGTCTTTGAAGACAAGTAAAGAAACCAACGACCCTATTTCCAAGGAAAAACAGAGAAGGAATTCTGGATTAATGCAGTTTTACCTCCTAAAAGGAAGAGCTAAATTAATTTGTGGATTTTAAAACTGTAAATAACCAGCAGAACTGTGTAATTTTTGCTTTCAACAAACACATTTCTGACTTTAACTATTCAAACCAACATCAACAGTGTGCAAATTGTGTCACTCATGAAATATCCCTAGGTGTGGAAATTATGCCAAAGATTCCAAAGCATTTTGCAAACATTTCAAATGTACTGCAGACCACGCATTCACTTTGAGAGCTGAATCCACCACCAAAATCATTATGTTCTTTGCTTTCTATGAAAGGTGTGCAAATGTACAATAATAGTACTTGATTTATGGAATTAGAATAATATTATAATTAAAGACTCTACTGTATGATTTTTGCTCATAGAATCTGATATAATTTCTCCAAGAAATGCTCTTTTCATATCAGTGGGCTTTACAACAGACACACAGTGTTTAAGATCCATGGAGCTCAAAAAAGGTTTTCAACAGAGCAACAGGCATCAATATCTTTCTTTCATAGCCCAAATAACAGCGAAAGAAAATGCAGAGAATACTAATTGATTGCAAAGGAATATGGCGTACTGGGAGGGATTATTTGTTAAAACCAATGCTGTCTGTCATTTCTCTCTCCTCAAACCTGTATGCATGCAGCTTTAAAATCCATGGTGATAAGCTAGTTTCGTAAGTCCTTGAGCTCCGGCTAACAGTGTTTGGGTACTTGGGTTGAGGATAGCAGACCTTGAACTAAAGGATTGGTATTTGGTCCTATTATCAGCATATGGCTGAAACACACAACCCACTTCTTGAACATGTAAACCTCATTACAAACAGGATGCTTTGGGACTGTGTTCCTTATTATTAGAATTGCATGCACGAAATTCTGCTGAGCATGTTTTTACTCAGGCCATGTCAACCTATTAGCGATTAACAACTAACACTACTGCAACTTGACTGATAGAAGCAGAATTTAAATCTCATTAAAAAAGAAAACAACAAACCAACAACAACCAAACAAAAACAAAAAAACCCCAAACCTTGCACGATCTTTTCTATAATGAAGGAAGATAAATTTAGCATTTACCAAAATGAGAAAATAAAAAGTCTTGCAGTGTTAATATTCTTTATTTAAACAAGTAAATTGTAAATTTGACTTCATGTCTATCTACAGAAGTAAGAAGGAAGCAAGCAACCCCCTTCTTTTTTTCTTACAGGCTACACTGAATTCCTTTCAAACAGGTGGGCAAAGAGTATCACCACAAAGCCATGAAGCATTCGTATCTTGCTCCTACTTTAAACCAGCAGCAAATCAATTCTGGTTAGAACAGAAAGAAAAAAAGAAAAACATTCTTCCAAAGGCCCCTGAAGTCTTCTAGGGGAAGGCCACATACGTTGCAGTTTCCACCGTGTTAGCTGCATTTAAGGCTGTGCTTTGCAGCCTGGGTTAGGCACTGAAGAGAAAACTAATTTTGTAAATTCTGTGTCTATTTGCAGAGACTTGCTAAAATCACAGCTGCCCTGCACATACGCTGAAGGGAATACTACAGTACAGAAGAAAAGGATGCGGTAAGAGCATGCAACACAGCAATTCAGTTCATCCTTAAGCACATACTGAACTTTCAGCATATAGGAGTAGCCTCAGTTATTTCAGTGAGAACATCGCCGTAAACAGTGTCATGCAGAAATGTTTGCAGAACTGAAGCTTTTACTGGGTGATGTGTTTGAACAGCTTCACGAAAGATGTCTATTTTCTTCATTACATGTAAATCACTGTTACCCCCTCCCAAAACAGGAAAATGTTAAAATGTTAAGTAATTGTAGTTAGGATTATACTCTTTAGATACTTTGCTACAAAAGTAATAATTTAACATGTTTTTCACTGAAATATTATTTGCCTCTCTTGCGGTGCTTCTTTTAGATTAAGTCTTTTTTTCTTCCCATCTCTCAGATACTATCTTTGCAATCTGTATTTAACACTAGATTTACCCAGGTCTCTTCTATCCCACTGTCTTGGTTTTATGGTTCATTAGCTCTTTCGGATATACTGTATAGAGGGTTACAAAATTATGCTATAGTGTTTTGGGTTTATTTAGTTTTGAACTGCTGAGAAACAGCATTTTAAGCTCATCAACACTTGTTACAAAACCCAACCACGAGCTACCTACAGACAGACATACATGCGCCTCTTGACTGTTGATTGTGCTCTTAATTAAATGTAACAAAACCCACAACGTCTATGCCATTACCCAGTTAAACTCATCAGTAGACATTTATCACTGAAAACAAACAGATTTCATTGAAACATCTAACTACTGTTTCATTAAACAGTTTTACATTTTTTTATTATATGTATTTGCTTTTCTGACAACACGAACATTTGTAATCACTCCCTATAGTAATCAGTCCCTCTATGGGGAAAACACTGAGCTCTTCAATGACTTCTATCACAGCAAACTATTTCATTAGTTGTTTTTTTTCATTAATCCATACTTTGTTAAACCATTCAGCACTAGTGTTAAGTAAAATAGCAGTACCTCACCACTTTATGTCCCCTAATATGATTATGGTCATTGTCTAATTTGTTACAAAAATATTTTTTTTTTTGGTGAAAATTTTCCCATTAAAATAATATCTGAAAATGCAATGTGAAATCCACAGGGAGAAAAAAAAATAGAGGAAGTGCCAGTATTTTTACGGCTGAAAATAATTCCATTGCAGCAAACCATGAAGATCAGAACACAGTTTTGTTTCTCATAATCCTACACCTATTTTCAAGTATTAGAGATATCACTGCCCATTTAAAAAACAGGTAATATGTGAAAATGTGGGCACAGCAGCAGAGTTACAGATTTGTTACACATTGCACAGAGGAACTTTCTGTCTGTTACTTCAGAAGTTTCCAGTGTGAGTTATCAAGCTGCCCAGTAGTTACAATTTACCCTGTCCCACAAATAATTTTAACGTTTTGAACATGGATTAATGAGAAAATAGTAACCCAGTGCACATTTACACACAAAATGATAAAAGCTTTGCTGGTGAACAGCAAATCTAATTTTTGTATCATTTAACGAATAGCATATGGAATTTTCTGCAAGGCATATGGTACTAATTAAACATGGTACAAGTCCCCCAGATAGTCAATATAGCCACGAGGTATCCAAGGAATGTTTCCCTTTGGTGTACATTATCTATGTATTGATTTGATGGCCTGAATGCATAAAAGCCCTGGGAACAAACAATGTTTAATGATGTGGGAACTGCACTTCTATTCTTATCTATATGAATGCTGCAGTTGCTGAGGAAAATTCTGAGATACTTAATGAACAGGCAAATTATGAACTAACCAGGACCAGTTTATTTTCATTCATTCATTAACCACTCATTTTGATATTTATTTTTAACCCCTGTTTTTACATTTAGAGCACCGGTCTGTGATGCTGTATGCCAGAGAGCATGAAGTTAAAGACATCCCCCTATTTTTTTAACAGAAACAATAATCTAGATTCTACACATTTTAATGACATTAACAAACACCAAAAAAATAAGTTATATGATACTAATGGTTTATTTTAAAAATCTTATATATATAACATGTATAAATACACTTCCGTGTATTTGACACCAGCTGCACTAATTAAAATACTTGCTCTACTGTCAATGTTAGATACGGTTTAATTATTAACTTTAAATGTAAGTCCACTTGTATATCATTTTAATTCTCTTTCCAATTGAAGGATATCATCTTACCCCAGCATGCAGAAAGTCAGTCACTGAAAAAATTAAGAAAATGAATACTATGTTTGTTCTGCTTCATAATCATCACTTCAGGTAAAACAAACAGCGGCAGTGAATTCCCACAGTCATTTTCGGTCTACTTACAACATCCTAAGCAAAATAAAAAATAAAATAGCTGGGTTCCCTGAGCTAATGGGAAAATAGTAAATGACCTTCTGTTCACCAGAATATTTCCACCAAAAAACCCTGACCGGGTCTCAACACCACTGTATCTAGCATCAGTGGGTTATTTTTATCGAGTCACTTCTCTAACAGTAACCGAGCAGCAGTTTGTGTTCTGAAAGGTGGCACTGACTATTTTGTGGCACCGGTAAATTTCAGAGTAGTATAAAAGACAGTACAATTTCCACTCTGAATTGGCCAATTTGCTCAATCTGCCATCACTTGCAAAATCTACCATCACCGCTAACAGCAAGAAACGAAAACTGTTACCTAGTGCTCCAACTGTTAAATATGCACTCTGCTTTTGATAATGAGACTTGAGAAAAACCAGCCAGAGTTAAGCAACAAGGCTGTCACTCACTGTTAAAGCATCCTGATACAAAGTCACACTTGGACTTTTATACCCAAAATAAGATGAGACTAAAAATAGACTTGTAATCTTATTCCTAGTCTGCTACAAAACAGTTTAACACTTAAGATACAAAAGCCATTTGGCAAACAAAGCATGGTGACCGAAGAATGAGTTCTGGACAATAATGTTATTTTCACACTTTCTGCACACTGTGCTGGATGGTGTAACCAGAATCTTACCTGACTACAAAAACATTGCACGTACCCTTCTCCCAAAGGCTCTAATTTAACAGGTCATTTCAAAATACTTTCAAAGCATATGGAAATACTACCCTGTAAACTTAGGATTCTCTGCTCTTGATATGCCGCATCAATGAACTGAAAACAGCAATAACATTTAAGGTGGCTGAATTCTCATTATGTAAAACAAGCTGCATTTTCCTGCTCTACTTACAACAGTATTTCTATTTGTAGAACATGCTAAGAATTGCGCTCTGTGCCTTGCTGCTCTAAGATTTCAAATATAATTTCACTTTAAAAACACACATGTCCTTAGAGGTATTTTCAAACTGAAATATCATGCAAGATTAACAGTTCTCCACACATCAAGGAGTCCTCCTTTCCTCCTGTATATTGAACCAGGCATATTGAAAGCCTATGCATCCAAAATATATACAGTATGCTAGATAACACTGAAACCCTGAATTCAGAAGGAGGACAAAAAAAAAAAAAAAAAAGAAAGAAACTCAGCTTTTAGCTTAGGAACAGTATTTTTACACAGCTGTAGAACAATATCTGACAAAGAACCTATTTGCAAGTCTGCTCTAATTTAACAAATTAACACAGCTTCCCAATCCTGCCTTCCTGCATTTACATACCATGCACTGTGCACACAAAAAAAAAAAGGAATAATCAAATAGAGATCCTTTCAGCCTGTCTAGCCTGTCATTAAAACCAGCAGAGGATTTTTCATTGATAAAAACAGAGAATGGAAGAAATCAGACCAACCTTCACAATGTACGTCACACCAGGTCCCAAGATCTTCTCACTCGAGTGCAGCCATCCTCGAAAGGGTTTATTGGCAAAGCTGCTACTTTGATTCCAGTCTTCACCTCCTGGGTGCATTTCCTCTGACCGTGTTTTTTTCCCCAAACTCATCTTGCTCATGTCCTGCTGAGAACACGAAGTGGCAGAGACAAGGTTACATGTGTTGTCTGAAGTCCCTGCTGCTGAGCTACAAGCACTCGAGCTTCCCTGCAACTTGGAGACAGCAAGCTCCTTTACTGCAGAGGAGAGGTTTTTGATACCCGAAAGGGTGCCTGTGTGAGAGAGTTTCAAGTGGGACACTTTATGGATGAGGGTACACAGAGTGGTGGGTCCATCTTCTTGGTCTTTGCGGAGAACTGCTGGCGAGACAAGGTACGAAGATGTTGTTGAAGTCGTAGAAACTGTTGAGACCTTGCTGTTCAGGGACAAATTGTGAATAAGATCATCAACTGATGTCAGCGAATCATTCCTGAAGCGGTTGTACTTGGTACGTTGAAGCATGCCCTCCTATCTGGTGTCCTGCATATGTTCTGGCAAATCTGATGCCAACACAGGAGATGCCTGTGCTAACATACCAGGCAATTCATAACAACATGGACAGATAACAGGATTTTGGAGTAAAAAAGAAAAGAGTATAAGGAAGAACAAAAAAAAAAGATTTTGTTAAGAAATTTCTTATGGTTCCCCGTTAAGGTTGGGTGAAGTAACAGTTTTCTAAGACAGAGATTCCAGTCCTGCTTAGAGCTGCCAACTCGCTCACAGCAAAAGCATGACTCACACAAATGAGAAGGACCCTTTTCAACAAAAGGCTCAGTGAACACTGCAAATCACTTCCTGTAGCAAAAAAAAAAAAAAAAAAAAAAAAAAAAAAAAAAAAAACACAACCCCCACCTAANACTTCCTGTAGAAAAAAAAAAAAAAAAAAAGAAGAAGAAGAAAAAAAAACACATCCACCCACTTACAGCACACAGCACCAATCAATTCTCAAATTTCCTTTTCCTATCTTCTCAAACAGATATTTCCTTCCAATCTTTAATTCCTCCCCCACCACCACCACCCTTTTGGTACCAAAGGCAATTACCTTTAAAACTGAATTAACAACCTTTATGAAACACCACACTTCAGTCTTCTGTTTAAATGTTCTTCCACCTCACATATTTGTGAATCTATAAAGAAGTCACAATTAGATAGCAAATATCTGAATAACATTTACACATATATATCTTCCTTTCCCCCCTCCCTGCCCCCAGCAAAATGCAGGCACCTTAAAGGTTTACAGAATACCTTTAAGCACACAAGTATTTTAAAAAAAGATGACAGAACTAAAGACTATACACATTTTCTTCCACAAAAGCAGCTTAACAGACTTTACAAGTGCCTTTGTGTCAATGCTGTCTCTCACAGAAACTGTTACATCCAATTTTTGATAGAAAAAGAAATCCTTCTCCCCTGATACTCCACAACAATCTTCTATTTTAATGCAGGAATTACTGAAAGTACCTATGTGTGAGGAAAAGTATTTCTCAGAGGTCCGACAACAGGTTTAACAGACGTTTTTTCTTTCACCATTGATATTCACTCTGAAGAAAAACATGAAGATGATCTTCAATTCACTGGAGTGTTTAGTTTCTTTCTGAAAAACTGAAAAAACCTAAAAGAATATTCAAAAGTTCAGGTAACAACAAACTGATGTCCTGCAGTAAAAAATATAAAATGCACCAGGTCTTCTTAAGCATAAATGTCAGCCACAAACACTTGATCTGAGAACTAGCAAAACATGCAGAAAACAGATATTTCATTTCTCCTACTTTTTTTTTTTTAAATACAAAACGTGTACAGCATTGTGATACACAATGCCCATCACAAGCCATATGGCTCTTTTCTATAAATTGATCTTCTTTGCAAAACATCTTTTGGATGTAGGACAACACATTGCATTATAAACAAATTCAGACCAGAGAAGTTACACAGAGCAAAGTTATTTTTTAAACAAATTACTAACTGCAGCATGGTTTAAAAGAAAAATCCTATGGAATTCCTTCCCTCTCCCATGTCTGAAAGCCGCACTACACAAAGTGCAAGTACGGTGAAACAGCCAGCTCAAATACAGGTATTTAATTAGTATATACATGACATTAAATTAAGTCAGCACCTCTTATCCCAGCAGTGATGAGTAATGGCAATGTCCTAGTCAATGTAAAAGCAGGTTTCTAGTGATCTGCGGAACAGCTTTTCAGCACCACACTGCGAACCTGCTACAGCATCCACACAGCACTCATTCCTCTCTTCATCCTCCCAGCATAGCAACAGCAAATATACACACCATAGCCTATTTTTACGTGTCTCTACTGCCCAGAAAACCCTATTGATCCCAAAGGGCATTCTTCATTAGAAGCGGCTAGCAAAACCGCAAAATGTGAATGAGATTCTGCGCGTGTGAATGAAAGGGCTGGCTAGCATCCCCACTTTTCTGTGAATGAAGCGAGGCCTCGCAGCCTCTGCCAGGCAATCCCTTGGGTGCTCACCAGCCCAGCCAATACCAGCCGGCTTTGATGACTCATTCAGCAAAGCCTTGCTAAATAGTGGAAGATCCCATTTCCAGCACAGGCGGCACCTTTCTTTTTCGCAGCAACGCCAGAAAATGAAGCCAGCATCTGAGCAGATGAGGGTGGGTTGCAAAGCCCCCACAGAAGAGAGGGTGTTGCCAGAGAAATGCATGGGATGTCCACGGGGGTGGCAGGTGAGGAAAAGCAGGGAGACAAATCTGGGTTTCTCCCCGATGTGTGCATTCAGCTGGTTCATTTACATCCAGGATGGGAACATGAATGTGCACATTTTGTTTGATATTCGATTGCTCTCTATGTGCACCAGCAGATTCACAGATTTTATAGGTTTGCCTGCAGAGACCCCTGATGCAAAAACAAAAAACCACAAACAAACAGACAAAAACTTGCTTGGAAGAAAAAATGCATATACTTACCCTATTAGCAGAGTAGATATTTAAAAACCGTATGATCATTAGTCCACTGAAAGAGAGGCAGAGGGAAAGCTAGAGGATAAAAGCTTCCCAGAGCACCAGCAGAAGGACTAATTTCTGACAGTGCTTCACCGGACACAGGAACACTACCAAGTCATCCTTTGAGCTCTCCTGGAAATCTGACATGAGATGTTGCAGAGGAGTAGCAGCCTCTGAATTACCCAGCACTTGAAATCACTTTTTTCAGTGTCTGGCTGGGAGCTGGTCTCCTTCACAAATCTGGCCCTACCTTGGGAGAGCTAAACTTTTTAAAACATTGCTTGTTATAGTTCATGGGATTAGAAAATGTAAGTAATTTTGCCCTACAGCCAGCAGGTTCAAATCCATCTCCAGGAAATAATGAATGACACTAGGAGACGTTGTAATAGGCATAAACTGCAATTAAAATTAGGATCTAGTTAATTCGAGTTCTTGCCAGAGCATTATAATGTCTTTGGCATTTCCAGCAACATGATTGTAGCCTGCACACTGACTGTACCGTGCAAGCCCTAAACAAGCTTGTACCACTACTATCATAGTCCTACCAACAACAAGACATTCAAATCATCATTTCTTTCTAATCTTGCTCTCTGCACCTATGCTGGCTCAGCTACTAAATTGAATCCAAGCTGAAAATGAGCGGTTTTCTTTTCTTTTTGCAGAGATATGAGCCAGACACTGGACCATAAGTAACAAATGGCCATGGAACAATGAGTTCACTGTTGACTCAATAATAAAATAGTAGATGGAAATTCAGTGTTGATAAATACAAAATAATACATAATCCTAGCAATACATACACGGCGAGGGGGTGTACAATGCCTCTGACAAAGTACAGCATTTCTTAGGAACTATTGGTACTTTTGGTATCTCTGACCATTTGCTCTTCTAGAATTTTCAGTTCTGTTTTCTCATGGATCCTGCTCTCACCCTGACACAATCCGCGTCTCACGTGACTGTTCCTCCTTTTCTCCCTTCAAGTGCCTCTCAGGGGCTTATCCTTACCGACCACCTTTTTTCCTCATGCATCTTAACTACCTCTCCAGCCTATGTTTTAGAAGCAAGTAAGTTTTATTAACAGCACAGGGTATGGGGAAAAAAAAAAACATACTGGGGGGTGAGATTAGAGGGAGTAAAGGGGAGAAACTATATTTTGGGTTCCATTGTTAGGATGAGGATTAAAAGAATTTAAACTGCTGTAAATGCAAAGGTAGGAGGCATTGTCAACGCAGAAGCTAAACCAGGTAAGATGGTGTGATCACCGTAAAAAGGAAGCGCAGGCAATACAGCTCCTACATTCTACAACCTGTAGTAAGAAATTCCCCCAAATGCAAAAAAGGTAACTTTCAGTGACATATATTTAGAGAAATATTAATCCTATTCAGATAAATATTAATCACATAATCAGAATCAGCAAAAATATCTAGTTCTAGTAACATATTGTGGTTAAATATGTACTCTATACAAACAAGTACTAGAAACTGCTAAAATTCTGCTGAAAAACCATTTGCATTTCAGCAGCTTTTGCCCAGTGGCAGTAAAATTGCTTGTGGACTAAACCAATTTTTTTAAAAAAAAAAAAGCATGAGGAAGACACTGATTTTGGAAAAAAAAAATCAAAACTGAATTTGGGTTATCTAAGTTATAAGAAATAGTGAATACAGCAGACAAACTTAAATATAGATGTTGGTACAAGTATTAATTGCAGCACAAAAAAAGTAGCCATAGGGCCATCGTAGTTTACATTCCTTTTTACAATAAGCCCTAAACAATTAATGTTATTATGATACAGCATTAAGCCGTCAGCAAATAGGATGCCGTTCCTCACATTGCAATATGACGGACACAAGGGTTAATGCTCTGCTTTAGTAAATTGTCTTGCAGAATCTTTAATATCACAAATGATTGGTTCTTCACATAAAAAGATAATGTTTCAATAGCATAAAGTTTTGTAATAACCTGTGGGGACATTTTTTCTCTTGATTAGTTAATTGAGAAGGAAAAATACCAGCTTTTTTTTTCATGAACTAGATATATACCAGAAATCTCTTACCCATTTATTAATCAGCCTAATCCAGCTTTATTTATGTGAGACAACCTCGGCTGATGTAGTTACAGACAAGCAAGATGATAACATCAAGACAAGCTGAAAAGCATTATGATCTAACCTTCTTAAGAAGGTATGTAGCTATTTTAATTAAAAAAATGTATAAATAATTTTGATTTATCAATTCTGTTTGTACATACTTAATACATCATATTCTGTCTTTCTCTGTGGCTCTGATACACCTGCACTGAGAGCTCAGTTATGTGCTCCTGTGATTTTAAGGGAGATTCATCACATAGCTGATAGAAATATTGAAAGGCACTGAAGTTTCCATCATTGTCATTAAAAAGAGTTATGACTATATACCTCTACTTCAAAACATTTTGCAGGAAAAAAACATGGACTGGGTTCGTATCACTTAGATTTTTTTCTTCATACAGTGTGCTTGAGTCAGACCTCAGCTTACTGTCCTATGGAAGAAAAAAACCAAAACACTCAAAAAAAAACCAAGCCAGAAAACCAAAACACACACACACACACACACACACACACGAAAAAAACCCAGCCCAAAAAACCCAAGACTTCTAGACAAAGGCTATGGTTCTCACCTAGCAGAATTTAAACAAATTCTAGTTGATTTATTTAAAAAAAAAAAAAAACCAAAACAAAACCAACCCTGCTTTAAATTGCCCCCATCTCCCTTTCTCGCCCCTTCTCTCTCAGATCAGAGTTTTGCTGTTTCCTTGGCAACCCTATTGCCAAGGGTGGGCTGCGCCAGTAAATGGGAGCATTATCTGCAGCTTTGCAAGTTCTTCCTCTGGAAAACCACATTGTTGGAAGTATTACTGCTCTAAATTAGTGATCGTTAATCATTAACGATCAACTTCTGACTTAATTTACGTCAGCAGAATGTAAAATTAAGGTCTGAAATACGCCTACAGATTCTGGTGCAGATGCTTAGGTTTTGAGCCAGAAGCTGACCCTAAGCAAGGAGGATGTTTTTTCTGTTAGTTGAAAATACTGAAACAATTTTCGTCGTAAGACACTTTCACCCTGTGAAATATGACATGAAATATTTGGAAGAAAATGAAACTTGTAACTCCTTCTGTTCCATTAGCGGTTCCTGGGGACCTATTGTTAAAAGTCAATGTACTATAAAAGTTCAGAGTAAAGATGGATCTGAGATAACATCCGTATCCAAACACGGCTCCAGGCTTTTGCAAGGCAGGCTCAGGCAGGGCAGTGCATTAAAATCTGCAAACCAGCTCTAAATCAACCTTGTAACACGGGACCTGCTCTTACAAAACCCCAAATTTTTACAGTAAATTCTTACATCCTCTAAGCCAGCCCCTGAGGTGAGAAAGAGGAGCAGGAGCAGCGTAATAGGGCTGCATTTTCCAAGTACAATTTAAAGCTCAACCCTGTCTGCGGGGCTGCCTGCCCTTGCCACAGCCCTTTGCAGGCACTCATCCTCTTCTTCCCTGTCCCAAGCTACGGCCAGCCCTCTGCACCAGGAGCCACACTCCAGCTGGAGCATCACCGGAGACAGGTGCTCTGCGTCCCAAAGAAACACCTCCCGCTCATGCTTTCTTCTGTGTCCCCAAACGATCATACGGTCGACAAAGTGTACGGTATTGTGATTAACATAGTAAGAGGCCCATAAGCTCCTCTCTGGTCCTATGCTGCATTAGTACCAATGGAAAAGACCATTATTCGGGGCATGTATGTATTAAAGTCCAAGAGGCTCTACGTGTTTTTATTTTAAACAGTTAGAAAAATTAGCGATTTGGAGGAGAAAGTAAATAGCAACCTAGTTCACTGACAAATTATGCAAGAAATCTTTTTGCTGTGTTCCTTTGATGGGGAGCCACTCAATTACTTACTTGTTAACCAAGGATCTCTTTGGTTCTCATTCATGAGATGCATTTAATAATTCAGTTGTTGTCTTTTCTACTTTGCAATAAGGTGTCTATTTCTGTTCTGGTGTTTTGGTGGGGGTTTGGTATACTTTCTTTTTAGTCTGTTTATATCTTATTTTCCTAGAACAGTTTGCAAAGTTGGTTTTAAAAAAACCTGCATATGAAGGTCTGACTTCACGAGTTTCCTCTTCCTTTCAGTAGGAGTGGAATTTTATTGCAGCTTTCCCAATCTAAATAAAAGTCTGGGAATTTCAATTGTTTCTGAATTTTTGTAAAAGAATTCTTAGCTAAACTGATTAAAATGTAGAAAAAATACCTATGAGTTATAGGTTATTAAAGTAAACGATATTTCATTGGTTGGCATTCCAAAAGTATAATTATTTTATGAAAAAATATTTTTATTGATGTTTTCCTTTTTAAATACATTAAAAAATAATTTGTTATATATATATAATATACTTATAAATCTGTGTTTTACCATAGGAGATCTACAATCCAGTACCCACTCTTTGTTATGAAAACCGAATACTGGCAAGAAGAGCACCAATGGAAAGGATGACGTGGAGAAAAGCACAATGCTTTTTTTTTTTTTTAGCTTTGAGCATCAGGCAGGACTAATTGTACCCTATCTGAGCAGACAGCAGTCCATTAAACATATCGACATTTCCCAAATCCGTTATGTTTGTCCTCCCCTAATTAAAAGGGTATAATCAAAATGATAAGAGCAAAAAAAACCCAAGAGAGGGTATAAATGGCCATCCTTATCTTACGTTGCACATCAGACAAAAATTTTGTTAGTATGTGCAGAGATTTGGTGGCAGTAGCAGAGCTGTTCAGCCTGCTCTTACACTCCTGCCACTGACTGCATCACCTTTGCTGTGTTGCCATAAAATGCATGCTGTGGAACCTGACTTGAAGAGTAACACAGGAAAAAATGGTTGTTTTTTTTCAACCAAATCAGTTCTAGACTCTGATTCACTAAACAAATTGACAGAGCAAGTGTAGGAATAAGCAGTCACGGACTGGGAAGAGGGAGAGAAAATGTACTAGTTGCATAGGCCAGGACAAATACCCGCTTGCATCAGCTTCACCCTGAAACACAACCCACTAACTCGTGCCATCAAAGGGCACAGATTTTCTTAACAGAGAGTTACACGCTGTGCTCTATTTACAGCAAACCAGTTACCAATCAGTGCTTTTACTAAAAGAATTCTGGCAATTCTGCAGCAGTGAGTAACAGCGCCAGCGGAGGATTTTTCACAGCAGCAGTCATCCCAGCAAATTCACAATTTGGATATTTCTGCATTATTTGTACAAATCGCTGGTGTGAGTCACTGTACATGTTTATGCTAATACTGCTTATTATTATCTGACCTGAAGTAAAGGTTAACTGCTTTGTGGGTACAGTCAGGTGGAAGAAGCATCCAGAGACACGTGTACATGTGTGTGTGTGCAGGCATGCACACATGTGTGCATGTATTAAGGATGCATTCTCTTCTCAGCTAGGTTGCTTGCCATCCTTACGTTTGAGTTGGACTATCTAGATACGACAATAGGTATGGCAAAACAGGCTGGCCAACCTGTGAAAGACCCAGTAATGAAGCAGGGGTGGGTGACAGGATTTAAATAGCTGTTTAATTGATCCCTTAACCGTACTGCAGTTTACAAATTCCGTTGCTAGTACTGTGAGGAAAGGCAAGAATTAAAACAGCTGAGAAGACTGAGAAACTCTGTCTCAAGCTCCATGCATTAAAGCAGACCAGAAGGGAGCCAAGCAACCTTCACACTGAAAAAGACTCCAAGATTAAAAAACGCATAGAGTGGCAGAGGAATGGAGGCAAAGATGCGTGTACTGCTCTACTGTCATCCACAGCAACTTGTGTATCTTTTTGCTATAACAAAAGTATAGTGACTTTCTCTTAAGTACTCTCAGAAAATGTTCGGTTTGTTCAAGCAGGACAAGCCCCTGAGAAGCTTCAGTACAATTAAGGTTGAGGATGGATGGAAGCTACTGGTATTCTGAGTGCCAGCAGTTCTCCAGAGGACCAGATTTTGGTAACAAAGACATGTAGCAAGGATGTACAGCAGAGAGGCTGGAGCCAAAAACTTTGCCAGAACTTGAACACACAAGCAGAAACTGAAGCCCACTGGCCAAGCACAGCTATATGATGGGTATCCAGGTTAGAAGAGCTACCCAAGAATGGGAAAAAATGGTCAACTATGAGGGTCTGTTGAGAAACACGTGCATCAGTAGACCGCCTCCAGACTCTCATTGTGCTCAGTGAGGACCGGGCTTCAACACAGCACTGGTGCTAGGAGGAAAAGGTGGAGGAGAAATGCCACTGGACTAGACACTGACCCCAGCTCCCAGTTCCAGAAGGGAGAAATAGAAAAGGGATGTTGAAACTACCACAAGGCCTGAGATGGCCTGTTAACAGCAATAAATAAAGTGTAAGGGAAAACCCTACTAAGTGACACTGAAAGCAATCAGCGTTACTACCTGCTGCCAACAGTAGTGCTGTTATCTCCAGGCAGTTCAACAAGTTCAAGCGACAGCACATCTGTGAGACTAGCTGAACACTGTCATTACAGTCAACACATTAGCATTGCATAGATGATGATTGTCTGCTATTATTATTCACTTTGACTAGGATAGGAAAGAGTAAGTATCTATACTGTTATGAAACTATTATGTGCCACTGGAGCAGTCTGTTAAGCCCCTTCTCTAACTGCTGTTACTGACCACCATGAACTGCAATTATGCTTGGACTAATATTTTATCTTAATATGAGTAGCAGCCCTTTATCTCTCTAGGACTACCAAAACAATGCCGCAGTGGGCTTTGTCCTACTAAAGCCACTAGTCTACCCAAGTGCAAGAAATTATACCAATAAAAGCTTGATTCTACACATAACATTGTGTAAATACTAAGAGCCTGCTTTTGAACAGCACCTGACCAACATATGCCTGACCAGCATATCTAAACCGGCAGAAATCTGTTGTTTAGATACAAGCATTAGGATTGCCATGTGGCTACAAAATCCTTAAGTGCAATTAAAATAAAAATTCAACAGTTAATGCCAAAATAAGTGTACTGCACAAAATCTTGTATCAGAATAAATATACACATCTGTTCCCTTTTCAGTGACTCAAATATCACCACGGATGTTCACAGACCACCATGATGGCAGACGAGAGAAAAGGAAATACCAGAAGGTTTCAGTGTAGTTATGTGTGGGTAGATGATAATGTTCCCGGACTGACATTCCTTCTTACCTTGTCAATACCATTTTAATTATGTTTTAACATTTTTGGCCAGAAGTTTTTTTAAGAAAAGCAAAATAATATTCTGCTAGGAAAAACCTGCTATATGCACCAAAAAAAAAGCATAAATTTTATTTAACTGTCCTATGCTATGTAACTCTTTTTAGCATGCAGACACTTTCATCACACACGGCCATTCCACACAACAAACTTTCAGTCACACAAAACTAACACCTGCCCTCTGGTGTCCAAGATGCAAAAGAAACCAGAAGGAGCTTTTCCTTCCTACAAAGCACACAAACTCTCTCTGGAGCATTAGAATCTACGGGCAGCTAAATCACCAGCCTGAAAATCACACCTAAAAGAGGGAACAAGGAGAATGAAAAACTTGCATCTAAGTTCCTTCAAAACCATGTTATGGCAGAAAGAAGTGAGTGTGGGGCATCTGAAATGAAGTTTAATCCGGTTTAAGAGGGCAGTAATGTCCTGCTTACCCGTCTCACCTGTTCAGAAGCAAATTGCACTGAGCAGTAACCCTTTTTCAATTGCTGCTTCAACTTTTTGCGCTTTCTCAAGAAAGCAGTCCATAAAATGTCACCAGTAGATAAACATTCTTCCTCAGCCTTAATGGGGTCTTTCGCAGCAGAAATGTTGTTTCCATCACTTACGGAAAAGGAAGGATACGTACTGTCAGGAGAAGTGATGCACAGTAAACAGAAGCATGACATGTGAGCAGTGTAGGAAGGATCAGATGGTTCATCTTTCTGTAATTTTTATTTATGTCCACAAAATTATCTTGTAGCTATAAACCAGCAAACAGATCAAAAGGATGACTAAAAAGAAGAGGTAAATTCTTCATAACATAGATAGTAACGATCAAAAATAAAGAAGCATTTTTCTATTCCTCAGAACAAACTTTTCCTTTTATCAATTTTTTTTTTCCTTCATTATAATAAAATGTGAAACTTCCCAGTACAGCAGATGCCCAGAAACTTATTAAAAAATAAACACTGGGTTGAACCAGGGGAATTTTCATTTGGCATCACCAGAGATTTTACTGAACTTTACAAATATGAAAATAATCCTTAAGGGCTGTTAACTGCCTTTTTGAGAAAGCTACTTATTTTCTAAACTGTCATTAATTTGTTTGTTTTCAATAGAAATTTGGTCAAAGTAAATTAAAATTACAGGACAATCAGGCGATCAGTCCCCTTCAGCATGGGTTAATGAAAGGCAGGTCTTGCTTGACCAACCTGATCTCCTTCTATGACAAGGTGACTCACTTAATGGAAGAGGGAAAGGCTGTGGATTTTGTCTACCTGGACTTTAGTCAAGCCTTTGACACTGTTTCCCACAGCATTCTCCTGGAGAAACGGGCTACTCATGGCTTGGACAAGAGTATGCTTTGCTGGGTAAAAAACTCACTGGATGGCTGTGCCCAAACAACTGTGGTGAATGGAGTTAAGTCCAGGTGGTGGCCAGTCACAAGCAGTGTTCCCCAGGGCTCAGCACTGGGGCCAGTTCTCTCTAATGTCTTTATCAGTGATGTGCACAAAGGGATCAAGTGCAAACTCAGTCAGTTTGCAGATGACACCAAGTTGTGTGGGAGTGTGGATCTGCTTGAGGGTAGGAAGGCTCTGCAGAGGGACCTGGACAGGCTGGATCGATGGGCCGAGGCCAACTGTATGAGGTTTAACAAGGTCAAGTGCCAAGTCCTTGCACTTGGGTCACAACAACCCCAGGCACCGCTACAGGCTTGGGGCAGAGTGGATGGAAAGTTGCCAGGCAGAAAAGGACCTGGGGGTGTTGGTCAACAGCAGGCTGAACATGAGCCGCCAGTGTGCCCAGGTGGCCAAGAAGGCCAACAGCATCCTGGCTTGTATCAGGAATAGTGTGGCCAGCAGGAGTAGGGAAGTGATCATCCCCCTGTACTTGGCCCTAGTGAGGCCGTACCTCGAGTACTGTGTCCAGTTTTGGGCCCCTCACTACAAGAAAGAGATCAAGGCTCTGGAGTGTGCCCAGAGAAGGGCAACGAAGCTGGTGAAGGGTCTGGAGCACAAGTCTTGTGAGGAGCGGCTGAGGGAACTGGGGTTGTTTGGCCTGGAGAAAAGGAGGCTGAGGGGAGGCCTTCTTGCTGTCTACAACTGTCTGAAAGGAGGTTGTAGCCAGGTGGGTGTTGATCTCTTCTCACAAGTAACAAGCGATAGGTCAAGAGGAAATGGCCTCAAATTGCACCAGGGGAGGTTTAGATTGGGAATTAGGGAAAATTTCTTCACCAAAATGGTTGTCAATCACTGGAACAGGCTGCCCAGGGAAGTGGTTGAGTCTCCATCCCTGGAGGTATTTCAAAGACACGTAGGTACATGGTGTAGTGGTGGACTTCACAGTACTAGATTAACACTTGACTGATGATCTTAAAGGTCTTTTCTAACTAAAATGATTCTATGATTCTAAAAAATTACTTGGAAGACGCTACCATAAACATGTCCTTTATTTATACACAGTGACTATCAAATTAATGACCTTTTAGCCCATTGACCTGGTTTTGGCTGAGATAGAGTTAATTTTCTTCATAGTAGCTAGTATCGGGATTTGTGCTGGAAACAGTGTTGATAACACAGGGATGTTTTAGTTACTGCTGAGCAGTGCTTACACAGAACCAAGGCCTTTCTGCTTCTCCACCACTCCACCAGTGAGAAGGCTGGGGGTGCACAAGGGGTTGGGAGGGCACAGAGCCGGGAAAGCTGAACCCAACTGACCAAAGGCATATTCCGTACCATACGATGTCATGTTCAGCATATAAAGATGGGGGAAGAGGAAGGAAGAGGGGGATGTTTGGAGTCATGGCACTTGTATTCCCAACTCACAGCTATGTGTGATGGAGCCCTGCTGTCCTGGAGATGGCTGAACACCTCCCTGCTCATGGGAAGTGGGGAATTAATTCCTTGTCTTGGTTTGCTTGCATGTGCATGGCTTTTGCTTTACCTATGAAACTGTTTTTGTCTCAAACCATGAGTTTTCTCACTTTCGCTCCTCCAGATCTCCCCCCCATCCCGATGCGGGGAGCGAGGGAGTGGCTGTGTGGTGCTCAGCTGCCGGCTGGGGTAAATCCACAACAGTCCTTTTCGGTGCCCAGCATGGGGCTTGAAGGGTTTGACATAACGACAGATTTGACTGGAACGTGGCAGATCAAATCTGCAGCTGCTACTGCTGCGCTTGCCATGGGCCTTGCTTCCCTTACTGTAGTAGAGTCCAGGGCTCGTTAGTGGCTGCTTTTTGCTTTCGCTGCTCACTGTACTGCTGCACTGCTCATCATCTCACTGTTCTGTGCCTGGGAACGTCTGGTAACAGCGATGGCGATGTGCCTGGGCTGGTCGATGGCCAGGGCATCACTGCTGTGTCTGTGCTGCTGTGCTGGACAGCCTGGAGCTCCTGTGTGCACTCGAATCAAAGGGACTGTGACCTGTGGATGAGTCCACATGGCAGCAGGACATCTCAAAGCATCTGTTGCTGTGAGTAAGTCCACATCAGAGCAGGTATATCACAAAGTATCAGTGACCATGGTGTCTGTGCCACAGCAGGTATGCCTCTGAAGGGACTGTGGCCCAAGGATAAGTCCACGCTGGAGAAGATACACCTCGAAGCATCTCTGACTGTGGCTAGAGCTGGAGCACCTCAAAGTGTCTGGACATAGACAAGCCCACAACAGAGCATGTACACCCCTGGACAGACTGCAGCCATGGGTAAGGCCATGTTGGAGCAGGTTTACTTCTGAAGGAACTGTGACTGTGGGTAAGGCCATGCTGGTGCGGGTATATCTCTGAAGGCACAACTGCACCTCAAAGCAACTGTGGCTGTGGATAAGTTTATGTTGCAGCAGGTGTGCCCCTGAAGAGACTGGTTCATAGATAAGGTTCCACTTGAAACAGGTAAAGCCCTAAAGGAATGCAGTCTGTGGATAAGTCCAAGCTGGAGCAGGGGCAAGGAGAGGAGTTCATCACAATATTGAACCCAATGGTCTGGTCCAAGGGGACCAAGGATGGAGACTGCAATGCAAATACCTTTAAATTGTTGTAACCCATGATTTGAGTTGCATGTTATGGGAATTAGTACAGCAGGAACCACCTGAACCAACAGAGGACAAGCCTTACAAGAAGCAGAGCAAGTGCAGCAGTGACCTGACCTGAGCTGGCTTTGGTGCTCAGTAATTCCATGCGTCACACCACCTCTCCTGTCTTCAGTGACCACCGTAACAGATGGAGCTCAAAGTAATGGGATAAATTAACCCAGTGGAGCTTTTGTGGATATTCCTTGGTTACCTCTGTAACTGCTCAGTAACTCTTACCTGTGCGTCATTGGTCAATCAACAGTTAATGGAATCACTGACCAAATTCAGCCTAAAACTACAAAGAAAGGCAGTTTCAAAGATATTAGCTAACAACACATTCATGGAGTTAGCAGGCAGGGAAAGAGGTGAAATTCTACCCATGCCTCCAGAGAAGAAGGCACTATAGCATTAGTCTGTATTTCCTAAAATCCAATGCTTTTAATAAACATGTCTTATGTGTTATCAGAGACATTACCAGTACTGCAGAACTTCACAGAGAACGTCAAAGACACCAGCAATATAACCAGCATGGTTAGCAGGAGTTGTTTTGCTGTCACTGTATTGGAGCGAATAGACTTTGTATTAAGCCATGGAGCAGTGTTTACACTTGGGAGTAAGAATGATTTTCTAATCTAAGTTTGGAGCTTCAGACCATATTCTCCATTCTCCAAAATCCTGAGACTGTTCATATGCCCTTAATCTAGCTCAGAAAATATGCCAACCTACTTTACACCCTTATCGTCATGCAGACTCGGACAAACCTATCATAAACGCTTAAAAGAATCACTTGACAGTACCTCAGCATATCACTGTGCTTCACTTGTTTTTATTATGGTTATCTGGGTTAATATCTCCCATGCTAACACTCAAAAATTTAAAATATGACTTTTCCAAATTCCATATACTAAAGCAATTACAACCGATTCAGTTCTTCCATCAAAGATCCATCTCACCATGGCCATGACTACTATCACAAATCAGAACACAAAACTCAGGATTCCTCAGTATTTTGGCAACTCTCAACCACTGGTTCAGCTGCTCAGTTGCACATTCAATTCAATAGTAGTAAATATGACACTATTCAATTTACAGTTTACCAACAGGCTTGAAATAATCTTAATCCTAATATTTATAGTTAGTTACTAAAACAAGAGGTAAAAAGGAGCTGCTGTTAATATCTACTCTAACCTTTCGCATTACACACGCAACATATCTTCTGTGAATTAATTCCTCACTGGACCACTGTGTTACTTTCAAGGAAAATACCTAGTGTTTATTAAAATGGCCTTGGAGTTACAACTCTGGGTAAATTGCTACTGTAATCAGTCACACAATCATTTACTGTTTGGAAGCAAGATCACAAAACAAAGCCACCTCACATTACACTTTTGAGGCTGTTCTTAGCATGGAGAGATAAGTAAGGTCTGTATCAGGTGTAGATTTTATACGTAACTCTTAAGGCTTAAATCAGCCCATTAGTAGCTACCGGTGATGGACATGATCCTGCAGCATGCAGCCTAACGATACAGACAGATTTGCCCCCTCTTTCTGTGATTCGTGCAGTCCAGTCAGAAACTGCAGAAACATCATTCAGCAGAGTCAGGGTACAATCTACAGGTAAAAACATGCACAAATTTCTTTGTGCTATTCTGGATCCTGATTATGGACGCCAGGCACAATGACATTCTGCTGTTACTTCTAAATTTGATATGTAAGTATGGAAGCCCTCCTTAAAAGAAGAACCATAAAAAATTCCAAGTCTTTGCAGGGTGCTATTGTCAGGGACAGTGGAGGTCAGGGGAGACAACATAGAATCATAGAATAACCTGAGTTGGAAGGGACCCATAAGGACCATCAGTCCAACTCCTGGCTCCACACAGGACCAGCCCAATCAGAGCAGATGACTGAGAGCGTTGGCCAGATGCTTCTTGAACTCAGCCAACCTTAGTGCGGTGACCACTGCCCTGGGGAGCCTGTTCCAGGGACCCACCACACTCTGGGTGAAGAACTGTTCCCAGATCTCCAACCTAACCCTCCCCTGTCACAGCTCCATGCCGTTCCCTCGGGTTCTGTCGCTGGTCACCAGAGGGAGGAGATCAGCACCTGCCCCTTCGCCCCCCCTCGTGAGGAAGCTGTTGGCCACCATGAGGTCTGCCCTCAGTCTCCTCTTCTCCAGGCTGAACAAACCAAGGGACTTCAGCCTCTCCTCATACATCTTCCCCTCTAGACCCTTCACCATCTTTGTTGCCCGCCTCTGGACACTCTCTAATAGCTTTATGTCCTTTTTGTACTGTGGCACCCAAAACTGCACACAGTAGTCGAGGTGAGGCTGCATCAGTGCAGTGGAGAGTGGGACAATCACATCCCTAGACCGGTTGGCAATGCCACGCTTGATGCACCCCAGGACGTGGTTGGCCCTTCTGGCAGCCTGGGCACGCTGTTGACTCATGTTTGTACTTATCAAAAATGATCTGTGGCAATGTAGTCTAGCATTGGCTTCTAAAATGCAGCCACACAACAGATATTTTTAATAAACAAAATGTTCGCATGACAAGTAATTTTACTGTGTCTTTGATGACCTTCTTGCACTCAGATCAAGTACACAAAATGTGTATATATTTATATACATATATACCCCCCCCCACACACACACTCTCCCTCTCTTTCTCTCTATAAAAACTCTATAAAGGAGTTTATTTCTAAGCCTTTTTTTTTCTTAATTCTGACTCCTTTTATGCATACAGTTTTGCTATAATTTGAACACATTTTATAAAGATCAAGTAGCAAAATCAGCAGACATCTTATGTAATTCAATTTTTTTCTTCTCAGTATGCAATACTGTATGATTGGCATCTGTGCACATATTTTGGCTTCATAACTAGTGTTGCTTTCCCCATTACTTGACCATATTCTCCCAGAAATACATTTTCATTGCAGAATGCCCATGTCAGTACTTAGAGCATATCATACCCTTCAGTCTTTAAAGACTACCTCTTAAAATTAGCAAGAATATTAGACAAATTTTAATTTCATTAAAGACAGTGTTAGATTTTAAAATATGTAGTATTCACAGATGCAAATTTTTTCCTGTTAATTGGGAGTCATGTAAGTTCAAAATCAGCATTTGATTCCATGAGACATACAAGTGTACTTGCTATGGAGATCAGTTCTGGTGTTCGTAGGGTTAACTTCCTGAGTCGTGACTACTTGTAACTGTCAAATTCCCTCCAAGGATAAATAATTAAAGCTTCAGGAAGAATAAGCATGCAGGAAGTGGTGGAGATGGGATGTACGTAGGTGTTGAGGGCATTCGTTTTTATCCAATCACTGAATAAAAAGCACATTATTCATGCAATCTTGTTCATTCACTGCTACGTGACCTGCACCACAATAGAAGACTGCAGCATCCAGTGCTGAATTGAAACAAGGCAGTGAGGAGAGGTCTCTAACAGTATCAGCACACAAGAGCAAAGGGCTTCATTGTAGGTGTATACGCAGCCTTTGGTTAATGCTGTAGCTGTTATGACTAATGCTGGAACAACACAAAAACTCTGGGGTTTGTAGATTTTCTTTGGGTACAATAAAAATAGCAAATATTAGCCTTAAAGTGAAATGACCTTTTCACTTTCTCTTCAGCTTAGAACTCCCACAGGTGTTGTTAATGATCACATCTAGATGAAAAAATCCAAACCCATAACCAACAACAAACAAAATAATTAATTGGCAAAGTTAAAACAAACGCAGTGCATTGTAGTATCTGTGGTACAAAACTTTAAAAACAAAATATTTCAATAAAGTGAACACTGAAAGGTGCAAAGTCTACATCAAAGCAATCTTAGCTGTGAAGCTCAAAAAAAAAAACAAACCTGTTATGTGTTCCTGAGAGTTTTTAAAGCAGAAGAACAACTCCCAGCTCCGAAATAGATTCCTTCGCCTTCACATTCCTATTTCTGTTCCTTGTTTACTCACTGCAAATTCTATCTTTGGCTTGGTATCTCATATGCCTGTTAACTACTCTTGTTAAGTGTCATTATTTACTTGCTTGCATATTTGTATGCCACATACGAAAGGTGAAACTCAAACAAGACGCCAGTGAAAAAAATCAACCAGTAAATGCTAAAAAGTCAGGTACCTCTAATCCCTTATTAAGGTCCATGGTTACTGGAAAGCAAGGCACCTGCTAAAAGTGTTCATATCCTCTCCCACACCTACCTACTCACTCTGGCATTTTTAAATACCAGTTCAGTTACATCATTCTTAGCAGCAGATGTTACGGCTTCTTATCTTACAGCCAAGCATAGGCACAACTGATGAAGATTTTACTCTCATTTATCATGAAAAATAATGATCCTGTAGAAAGGCTTGAAAGTTGAAGAATTCCCTAATGACAAATTTGTGTGTTTGAAATGTTATCAGAATAAAACCTCATTGTACTATGACATGAAAGACAGAAGTAATCCAGAAACACTGTCCATAGATTTAAAGCATACAAGAATGACAGAAATTAATTAGTTTCTTATCACAAAAGGAAACTGAAAAAGAACCAAAGGAGATTTAAAAACTACAAACCTTGTTATTTAAATATCCTTCCTAAGAAGTGTAGTGAAATGCTATATCTGCAGAAAAAAATGGACGCACATGAGAAAAAGAATGAAGGTGCTCACTTACAGATTAAGGGTAGGAAGAGAGAAAAATCATATACAGGCAGTCAAGAAGATGATGAAAGAGAAGGAAGAAGAAGGAAAAAAAAAATCAGACCAGAAACATATCTGAAGAATACTTTATCAAGAGGCTCTTCAGAAATTTGGAAATACATTAATTGGTTGTAATTGCACAAGTTCAATTTCAAAATAATTGGTAAACTTAAAAATACTGAAATTCTCAAAGAAAAGCGGGATTTTCCCTGGACAGGGCAACTAGATTTCTTAACATGGACTTTAAAATATTCTCAAAGACTGTTTGCCTAAAGGAAAAAAAAAAAAAAAACCAAAAAACAAACCAGCAGTATATTTCTAGCTAATATTGTTGTTTAAAATGGAATAGTGTTCTGCTTGCAAACTGCAACAAAATATAAACAACTTACTGAAAAACATCATAAAACACAACAAAGTAAATATCCTACTGCTGTAGTCCGAGAGTGTGAAAAAGGTCTCACAGATGAGATTGGTCTTTGCAAAAGCACTGCTATCAGATACAGAGTTAGGAATCAGGATGAAGGTTTGGATAACAGGTCACTCCTCCTCCACTTTCACTAAGGCTAAGAAAAGCGCTGCAGAGAATCTGAAAAACCAAACTGAAAATGGCAAAGGTTGTCCTTTGTGCTCTTCATCAGTCACTCTTTTCACTGAATCCCTAGTACAAAAGGATACTGCTGTAACAGGACAACATGAGATACAATTAATCAAAAGAACATAAAATTGTCCTGTGTCCCAGTGATGTGGTACCAATGGTTACCAGTGTTGTAAAACATTAGCCTTACATTTTGAAGGAAATTAATCGACATAGTGATAAATCATATTATATAATTAAACATTATTAATGTCGGGATCGAAGATTACCAAGCTCCCAGATAAGGTCACATTTGTGTGATGTTAACAACTGTGTGACATTACTCAGGAGAAAATAGTTTTCCTAATGTTAATAAAGAAAATAATATTAACCCACCTCTACTGTTTCAAAATCGAAAAATTATTAACTGGAACAGAAGAGTAACACAAGAGTAATTCTCTATTTATCATGGCCAGGTCATAAAATGCTAGTCATATCCATGATAGGTTGATTTCAGGGCTTAGCCTAAAAGAGGTTACTGACTTGGGAAAAGGGCACTGCTGACACTGCTGGAAGCCAGATTTTTGATCGTTTATTTTATGGAAAAGAGGATATTCTCCCAATGTTAGTGGAATAGACAAATTAAGGAAGATAAAGGTTTTCAATTTTAAAATGCTGGCTAAGATCAGGTAGCTTTTGTAATTCATGATCATCATTTGTAATATTTGTGAAAAATTAATTCCTGGACAGTAAGAGGTTGACCAACACAAATATGTCTTTTCGGAGAAACAAGTAAGGGTGATGAATGAGATCTGTAAATGTTTGCTTGGAAACTTCAGGTATGTTAATGAGAATTCAATGTGTCTAAAATAGCCACAGCCAGTCATCTCGAGCATAATTATTGCATCTCAGCAGAAATGCAACGTGACCAAAAGCAGAACAACTGTTTTTATCCCACCCATATATAGCACATGTTTCTGACACGTTAATATACAGATTGCAGGTGGGAGTTTCCAGGTTCAAAGCTAGTTTTGTCATTGAGCGGCATGTCTCTTAAGTCCATTTTCAACACACCTAATTTTAGGCACTTAGTGGAAGGGCTTAAGTTAGAAACCTACTCATCCTAAACTCTCTCTGCAGGCTGTGGAAAGAGACAGCGGTAGAAGACTGATTAGATTTTACCGCAGCTGAATTACATTTAGTGAATGTCTGCTCGGTAATTCAGGCTGAAGCTATCTGCATATTAGCAGTTCAAATGTTTGAATAGCATTCAGAACAAACAAATTCCGTCTAATCATTAAATGAGCTGTATACTTCTCTCCCCTAATTCAATCTTCTCATTAGCTGTTTCTGTGAAAAGCAGCTCGGTGGCCTTTTAATCACCATTCCTTCTGTATTTTGTCTCTTTTTAAAGAGAGAATTCTTCCTCCTTTCTCCTCCTCTTTCCTCAGGTGGCAAATAAGTAATAATCTGCTCTCTGGGAGGCTAGCATAACAGAGGTTTTTTGGTTTTTTACATAATGACAGGTGGGTGAGCAGCTTGTTCACCTAATGGCTTAGCATACTTTAAAAATACCCACAACTCCCAAAAGGTTTGAACAGTGTCCAAGAATTGTCTGTTCTCACAGTGGAAACCTTTGTTCTGTCCCACATGCTGTTTAGTAACAGGAAGTCTGGAAAGGTATCATTTATCAATTTTACTTCAAAAAGCAAAATCTCTGACAAAGAACTTGTTGACAGTCAAACAATTTTACAGGATGATACCGCAAGTCTTGGAAAACAGTAATAGGAAAAATAAGGGCATTTACTGCCTTTTCCATTCCAACTATCTACAGTTTCAAAATATGAATACAGGAAGCTATCTAGTCATTGTATATAATGTAATGATACATTTTATGAGCCAAATATAGTTGACTAAATAAAGACAAAAAAAATGTGGAGTGCAACTGCAAAAATAGAACGAAGCAAATGTGGGGAGAAAAAAAAACCTAAACTGACTAACTGACTCGAATTTTAAACATTTTTAGATATAATTATCTTCTGATTGCTAAGTTACAGTACATACTTATCTAAAAAAAAAATTGTTTCAGGAAAAAAAAAGCTTATCTCCTGCAACAAAAATCACATTCCTACAGCTTCAGGTTTACATGCGATCACAGCTGCTCAGAAAATCTGCCTACAGAGCCTTCCTCACTACCATTTCCTGCATTCCAGAAACATCATATATAAGAGAAACCAAGCATTTACTTTGTATATTAAAGAATCTGTCATGCATGCTATATGCTATCTTTTATCTGGGGTGGGGGAAGTCATGCAACTTCTCCTCTATTACATCCTATGAGAATCCGAGAGGCAACTCCACAATAACTCTTGCAGTAGTCCTTTTCACCTGTGCAGGGCCTCACATTTATTGGAATTTATTGCAGACGTATACAGATACTACATTATAAACACTTCAGAAGAGGTACTATATTTTCTTACTTGCATTGTAAGAAGACAACAAACCTTTAGGAGGTAAATTAATATATAAATGAATAAATTAATGAATAAATATACATTCCATGCAAGTATCAAATGGAATGACATTTCAGTTCTCCATTAAAGCTTTTATAACTCACTGTTCACTAGGATAGGATTTTCTTTGTAGAGTGTCTCAGATAAACATCAGAAGCAAGCAAGTACACGCTTCTCTCATGTATAATCTTTTTGAGGAGCCAGTTAAGTCCAGTGAAGCCTGTTACTTAACAATACACAAATAGTGCAGGATTACAGGAATCTGTCATTTGCTTCAGAAGGCTTGTTTCAAACTCAACAAATCAGAATCTCTAGATTATTTTAAAACCAAACTGGAACCCTGCTACCATTATCCTCCTTCTAATTATCATCATCTTCATTATTCATATTTCAGTGACATATGTCATGGACCATTATAGAGGACACTGCATGGAAAAAACAAACAAACAAACAAAAAAACCCGCCAAAACAAAACAAAACAAAAAAACAACCAAACCAACAACTTTGCAGTCTGCAAAAATCCCATAAAGCGGGGCTTCGCAGAGAGCTAAACCATCTTGAAAGGATACCAGTGAGGTATGGAAAGCAGTGGGTAAACACACATTTTGGCCTATAGACTGAGAAATTAACATTTTCTTATTCACCCTTATGATGCAAACATCCTCTTTAGTGCACCAATAGAAATTCATTGCGAATTAGAAGAATGCAAGAGATTTATGCAAATAACCCACACCTCTGTCACCTCAAATCATGAATCTTCTTTCAGCACTAGGGAACATGTGTGCTAATATGTTATGCATCCAGTAAAGCTAGCAATTAGCACTCACTACAGGGTATAAAAGGAGTGAGAAGGTGACCAGAGTATCTGCAGGAACAGAATTAAAGCACTGTGTTTCCTCATCTTAAGTGGAAGAGGAGAATTGAATTCAAGGAACCTATTCAGTCCCTGGCAATTATTTGCACTGGCGAAATACTAGACAGTTGCTTTTCCAAATAATAGGTCTTGAAGATGCGGTTGCACATACGATTGCGCTGGAGCACTCCTGGTTGAATGACTAAAGGGAACTTGACCTCCTCCCCTCTCATATTTTGGAGCTAAAAAAGAGGCATCCCATATAATGCCCAATTATAAATGGGGCAGATTGAAATGTAACAATTGAATGTTAAGGCACAATCAGTCACAGCTATATATCTCACTCAGAGTGCCATAAATATGACATCAAACTATCTAAAAAAACCTGTGATCATGCTTACCAGATGCTAACAACATCCATTTCATTTAGTTTTGCCTTCTGCACAGTGAAAAATATTGTAATTTTGCAGAAAATACTGTCAAACTCACGTCTCTAATTACATTCTTCCATTTTAAAGTGCTTGTATATATGCATTTAATGCTTCCAAAGGTGTCATCCTGAATACTGAAATTCTCCGTTCATTCACAGAAGAGATACAATAGCCAATGCAACAGCACCTTAATCTAAGACAAATCACAAGGGAAAGTAAGGTTCAAGCTGCTGTTTTTCCAAGTTAAAATCTGAGGTACACTTATGCAGTTACATTTGTACTGTGGCAAAACATCCAGCTTCTTCCTTTTAATGCATTTCATGAAGCAGGAAGAATTCTGACAGAGCCAGAATGTTGAAGAACTGCTGATTCTAGGCTGACCTCCTTCATGTCTTCATTTTGGTCACCATAAAAGTGAAGCAAGCAAAAGGACAAAAATAATTTGATCCTCTTACTGTCTAATTCTCCTCTTGTTCTTTGAAGTGCCAGAGTAAAGTAAATTCAGCACTTGGCTACTGGATTGTACAATCCATATTGCAATTCATATACTTGTTGCTTTCCGTGTTCTTGGAGATGCAGCAGGGGACTTCAACTACTGGTCCTGGAGTCCGAGGACACACCTCACCACTGAGGACTCGCACCTCGGGGCCAAGTGATCACGACATCAATATGATGGATGAGCAAAATGGCGTTTATTAAACTGCGTCACAGGTTTATATACTCCCTTTATGGGGTGTGGCCGCTCTGTGCAGGTCATAGGGGTGTGCCTAAGCTCACTGTACAATGCGAGATCTTCCGAACAGGATTCCCTACATCTACTCCCATCTAAAAAGTTTTCATCTTGAACAACAGCTGGAGAAAAATACATCCTTATCCTGTGATGACTTCAAACTGGAGCATCCAAAGCATTCCATACTGGTAAAGCAATATACCTTCAACAAGTATGTTGTAGTTGTACAAGCTCAATCATACGATTGCCTATATTAAAAATGCAACGTATTTAAACATATTTAAAGCCTCACGACGTAGCTCATCTCCTGGAAACACCACAAAACTGACACTTGGTAAGGTGCTCTGAAAGAGGGCAAAGTCGTGTATTTTGGCAGTCATGAGGAGTATGTGCTACGGAAAACTAGTTTAAACTACAGATTTGTTTAAGCATCTCTATTAGCCTTCAATGGATTGGTGAGGAGACTTGCTACCACTTAATATCCTTCAAGAAGGTCTTTCCCTCTTGCACCTCACTCCCATCTCTAGAAAGGAGCTGACTGACATTGACTCTATGAAAATCTTCAATCACCACATTCCCAATTACCACGTTCGGTCCGATAGCTCTGTTCTAATTTTGCCTTTTGAGAAAGTACAATATTCAACATCCTGAAGGTTATTTTTTTCCACTCTTTCAAATATTAGGGTGAGCACTTAAATAAGGGGATATAGCTTCAAGTTAAGTAAAGGCTGTCATTAGTTGTTACTAATTTACAGTAATTGGCTTTGGTTATGTACAGAACAGATAAATGAGAGCATATGTTTAACTAACAGATGATACATTACAGGACTGTTTGCTTTAATTTATCGTCAATCATATGGAGCATTTTTATAACAAGCTTATTTTAGCATTATTCCATTCCAAAATTCTTCAGCTGAGTCTTCTTTTCCCTTCATGGCTCCATCTGCCGTTTGGAGAAATGTTACAGGGTACCATGGTAATGCTTGCTATGCTATATGGTATACTGAAGGAAGTTTTCAGACTCTTCAGGCATAACCAAGACATACAAAAATGCACAATAATGTCAGAGAAACACTCCAAAGATACTGTTTTAGGAGATTTCATAGATTTGCTATTTATATATATTTTGCTTTAAAAAATTATAATAGACAGACAGTAGAAAAAGTGGCTCTCCCTAATAGAAGGCAATTGGGTATTTCACAGATGCAACACTTTTTTTTCTGTTTAAAACACACTTCTAGTGCTCTCAAAGCTTGAACTGCTTAGCATCCAGCTATTGAGGTCAATGATCGATTGTCATTAAAAGACAAGTGATATGCAGAAGGACTAGCTTTGAGGGACAGTGGGTTAATCTGCCTAGGCTTCCTTTCCAGTCAGTAGAAGATTCTTTTACAGGAAAATTCAGTGCATAGATTAATTTTGTCTTTATAAAAGTCCAACTCTGTCATGAAAGAGACCTAGATGACCTTAGCTATACTAGGTTTAGACTGCTCTTGTGCCCTTAAAAATCAAACTAGCCCTATCTTCACTGAAGGCTCCCTTGCAGCAGCACAGATTAGTAACTGATATCAAGCAGGAGAAAATAGAGCATGATCACGCCAGAGTATTCATCCCATATGCAGCTTTTTATCTCACAAGAAAAAATCACACATTTAGATTCATACTGTGCTTGTGTATTTCTGCCACTGGAGCCCATGGAGAAAGAAGTCCATCTCCTGCTTTTAGGCTGGATAATGAGTCTGACTTTTCTCTTTACTATTTAATCTTTTTCTGATGCAAACCCACCCCACATATAATAATATATAATAGTAATAATGGAACAGTGTCATCTGAATGTTTCAAAGGATGGGGACTCATTTCAGATTTGTTTTGCCATTATGCATACATGCAAAACACTAAACCTGACAACACAAGGTCTTTGAAATCCATTTATTCTGTTCTGTCAAGACCCAAACTCCAACTATAACACCACCCACCCAAAGCATAATAATTTTGGTAAGCACCTTTTGTAACACTAAAACAAAACACCTGTGACTCAATCTCAAGTTACAATCAGTTTACCTGGCACCCTGAAACACAGCCTTCTTGCTCCCAGTTTTGTCTCTGGTATCTTCCCAAAACAGATTTCTAAGTCTAAAACCCAAGACCGTTCTCCAAGCTGTATGCACTTCATGGCTCTTTTAAACATTAGTGTTCCAGATTTACCATACTGCAGTTACAAACCAAAAGCAGTGACAATATTTATCCCCATCCTTTCTAAAGGCAGCTTTAGAATTTGATACTAAAGTTATACCCTATTGGAAAGCTACACATACTAAAAAGCTAGCAATGGTCTTAATATGAAAATTTGTAAGGCAAGTTATCTAAGCTGAATAGTCTGAAAGGGGTAGCTCTGACCAGGTTTGGATGAGTACGGCAACTGTGTCTCACAGATTACAGTTCAGTAATGACATGGCTGCAAGCTATTTCCATCACCCACCACAGTTTCCACAAGAAATAAGCTGTGAAACATTTTGGCCAGTCCTTGATCCATGCAGTACAGGGACAGAGAGTGCAGGACGCATTCTGGCAAGCACATCCCATGGATGTGGATGTATGTACAGTGCCATGTTACAGATTCAGTCAAAAACGTGAATCAAGCTTACACATCCCCACTCCTCCCCCTGCCAAACACTGGCACTGCAGTGGTTCTGTTACCAAACACCTCATTCCAGAACACACATAAACAGATGAATTAACAATATTTTTTGGTCTTCACAAAGAGTCAAGCTGGTGTTTTCCATAGCCTTCATGGTTTCCATAGCCTTACTGTTTCAGCATGGCCAGCAGTAAGTTTAGGGAATTTCACAAAAACAATTAAGAGACAATACATAAAGCCTCAGCTACCAGCAGTATTTTGAGATACAGTGCATCATACAGCCTCTGGCCTGAGGCTAGGGACAGAGAGAGTCACACAGACTCCAGCTTGCGCTGTACAGCAGGCAGGATGTGCAGGACCAGTGAGTCAGGAGCAGCAGTGCTGTGCTGCAAAGGCAGGCGATTCTAGCATCACGCAGGGCAGGGTGAGCTGGAAAAGGGTTTGGGGGAGAAGGGAAACTGAAATCCCACTAGCTCCCTCTGTAAACTGGCACATAGTATTGGCAGTATTTACAGTAAAAGACAAAAAAAAAGGAGGTATTACAGACATGATAGTTTTAAGACACAGCTGAAAAATATTAGTGCCAGGAAAAAGCAAGGACCCACAGCTCCGTAAGGGAAGGGCACTGGGAGCCCAGTGTGACAACACAGCCAGCATGCCAAGGGCCCCTGGGCCAGGCACCGACACGCCTGAGACACAGTGAGGACTGTAGCTCGGGCCAGACCCAGCTGCAAGCAGCTCCTCCAGGCTGGGGCCTCCCTGCAGCGCTGCCTGGGAGCCTCTTCCCACCATCACCAGTGGAAAGGGGCCATCCTCAGCTGCACTGGCTCTGTGGTGGCCCTGGTCCCCACTGCCAGCTCCACCCAGAGAGGGACATGCTCCCAGGGCACATATTACTGAGCTGAAAGTATCAGAACATACAATATAGGAGAATGTTTTCCAAGTCTGCTGTCACTACACATTTTGGACCTCTGATGCAAAGACTATGCCCCAAAATAAAAGTTTAAAAAAATTATTTTCTAAAAAGGTAGCCCCAAGACATAATAGTTTGAGCCTGCATGCCTCTCCTGCAGCAATGACAGGTTACCACGGGAGGAATGGCAAGATGCGGGAGCTGCACTAACAGACTGAGTTGGCAGAAGCTTGAAGTTTGGGGTGTTCCAGCATGAGGAAAAGCTCGTAACATGTATCTGATTTCCAACTGTGTAATAAGATGTAACAAATATCTGACAACTATGATGAAACAGAACATTTGTTGGCATTCTACTGTTCACTTAGATCCTAGTCCAAAATCTGTTGAGATGACCACAGATTTTTCAGTGGGCACTCAATCAAGTCTCTAGGAATGGTTAACAGATGGGATGAGAAAAATCTCACTCCCAGCACATCTGCAAGCTGGCAAAACAGGACCTGACACAGTAGCCATGACAACACTGGTGACGTGCTGCTGAAAACAAGAAAAGGAATTAAGTTTTAATACCTGTAAAGCCAGCTGAATCAGTTTTCCTGTTCGTCTCTTCTACGAATTTGCTGATCTATTTTTTAAAAAAAGATAACTCTGTATAGAATCATAGAATCACAGGATCATAGAATATCCCGAGTTGGAAGGGACCCATAAAGATCATCAAACCCAACTCCTGGCTCCACACAGGACCAGCCCAATCAGAGCAGATGACTGAGAGCGTTGGCCAGATGCTTCTTGAACTCAGCCAAGCTCGGTGCGGTGACCACTTCCCTGGGGAGCCTGTTCCAGTGCCCCACCACCCTCTGGGTGAAGAACTGTTCCCAGATCTCCAACCATACTCTTTCCTGTCACAGCTTCATGCCGTTCCCTCGGGTTCTGTCACTGGTCACCAGAGGGAGGAGATCAGCACCTGCCCCTTCGCTCCCCTTCATGAGGAAGCTGTAGGCCACCATGAGGTCTGCCCTCAGTCTCTTTTTTTCCAGGTTGAACAAACCAAGGGACTTCAGCCTCTCCTCATACGTCTTCCCCTCTAGACCCTTCACCATCTTCGTTGCCCTCCTTTGGACACTCTCCAATAGTTTTATGTCCTTTTTGTACTGTGGTGCCCAAAACTGCACACAGTAGTTGAGGTGAGGCCACACCAGCGCAGTGTAGAGTGGGACAATCATGTCCCTAGATGGGCTGGCAATGCCAGGCTTAATGCACCCCAGGACACGGGTGGCCCTTCTGGTAGCCTAGGCACGCTGTTGACTATATACATAAGTGTAATGATGTAAGATTCAAGTATTGCCAAACAAGACTTCAGTCAAGTATATTCTTAGGATAAATAAAAAAAGGTATCTTCTCCTATGTTCTTGTAACTGGAAAAGTTTAGGGCAGAGGCAATCCCTTTCATTAGATAAAGGGATACCGGTGGAAAAAAAAAGGACAAGGTTTCAAGCTAAGCACATTTCCAACACACCCAGTTTTAGAAGTCAAGTCAAGTCATACGAAGTTCCTTTTTGTATCAAATTTGCAACATGCCCCCATGAACAGCAAGAGCGGGGCAATTGCAGTTGCAGAGGTGAGTTTGATGAAATGTTTTTAGTCTGAGTGGTAGGAAGAACAGACTCTGACAAAATTTATTTCCAGGTCAAATATTCTTCCCATCTATGTTACAACTGTTAAATTATTTTCTGTATAGATACTGCATGGTAACGTATAATGGGAGAGTTTAACTGGTGGGTATTTTTCTTTAGATGAATGCAGAAAAAACTGATTGCTAGGAAGATGTGGGGTAAGCGTTAAGAAACTAACAAGATGTGTATGTAATAGTGAATGAAAAAAGAGTTTTACCTGACAAGGCAAATTCGAAGTTCTTTGTGTCCCATGCAACAGATGAATGTTCTCATATTTATAATAAAGAAAGAAGGTAGCCACCAGAAACAGTGAAAGTTGAGATATATAAGCAGGGATTTTTAAAAAAATAGAAATAGCTTGCAAAACGCAGGATTCAAAATCATCGAGAATTCAAATAGCTATTCAGTGCAAGGGAAATATTTAGAATAAGTGGAACTGAAAATGACCATTGGAGAACAAATCAGATGAGTTTCCAAGAAATAAAGGAACAGACTTGGTGAACTATTAGGATAATACATACCCACAGGAGCAGAAAGAATGACTTATGACTGGCATAATCACTCCAGGAGAGCAGATTTTCTTCAGCACATGTTTATTCCACAGAAGAGTGGTGAACAGTGCTGTGAACTCAAGCAAGATGGCAGTACTGAATATAAACTGTTCAGCTGCATTTATTTTATCAGAGATATTACAATAATCTACATATCCAAGAACGATTATTATAAACCAAGGGCAAAGAAAAAATTCAGGCTGAGGCAAATATAAAAAGATTAGAATATGTAAGCAGAATTCATTGTTCCCAAAATTTCTGAAAACTAAGTTCTGTTTCACTGCAATGAAAGACTTGACTCAAAAAGCCAGGAGAAATTGACACCGATAAAATCTGTCACATTTGATCCCAGCTCTACCAAGTAGTGCAAAAAGGCCACAGTCCTGGGCCTAACTCTTTGCTGAGGCTTCAGTGTCACCTGCAGAACAGAGGAGGGAGGGGAAATCTGTCAGATGTGTGGGTGGCTCCTCAAAATGGGGAAACCCTGCTGCCTGATAGGACAACTTTTTAGATTTTTATTGTAAGGGGGTGTGAAATCTGGTCCTTTATGTTTATTCCATGACATTTAGATCGTCCTACCTTCCAAACCTTTGCAAATGTTTCCACACTGTGACACAGGTATTAATCACAAGAGTGTTACTCTTTAAGATGAAAATGTAAGTGCTCTCTGCACACTGCCTGCAAAAATTCTGTTGTTATCATCCATTCTTCAAATGGTTAGCAATTAATACTTAGTCAAAAACTGCAAGTACTGGCTTTCAAAGACCAGCTTGTCATCTAACATGAAATCAGTGAGCCCTCCAGTGGCTATTTTAAACCTTACATTGTTACAGTAAGCATAAAAAACCTATTTGTATATATGTAGTTTATTCAGATTCCATTTGATTTCACTTGAATTCAGTCATCTTCTATTTAATTAAACAACACTTTGTAGCAACCTATTAAAATACTTTACAACACTTGTAAGCAGATGTACTTTCAGCTCACATACGTTTGTTTTCCCTCCTGTGCAGGTACAAAACTTACAAGTGATTCATTTTCACTTCACAGAAATCAATGAGGAATGTTTACCTAAAGGAAGTGGCGAAAAAATAGTCTGTGCACTGGACTCAAATTCAAAATCCTAGCCTATAATCCTCCGGTATATAAATCCCACCTCTGGAAACTACAAACATCTGGGACAAGGAGTAAATAATTCCCAGGCTCTTTCAATTCAAAAGGCAGGATGTGGCAGATTTAACACAATCAAAAGATGTTTGTTCTCATAAAGGAACTTGATCAGCCTTGGAACTCCTTGCAACAAGATACTGTGGAGACAGGAAGTTTGGGCCAAAGACAACTTGAAAATTCACGAAACAAAACCCCTGCTGGGCTTGTTATTTGCAAAGAATCCCTCATCAGTAATCCCCAGAGTCTGAAAGTAACCAGGAATGTATTATCACATACTTCTCTGTCTCCTACACTCTTCCATTATAGAAGGCACCCACTATAGAAAGCTGCAGAGATATGTTTAGCTACAAGGAACTTTTCCCAGGTCTAGCACCAGTATGTTTAAGTTTAAATAAAACCTTTACTCAAACTATTTAACCACTGTGTCAAAAATATCCAGTATCTGAAGAACTCCGAGATTCCACTGCATAATTTTTGTCATTTGTCCACTTTGAGACATTGCCACGTCACACAGCCTAGAAGAAATATCTGAGCAGGATTGTGCTTCATTTAACACCATTTTCTTGTGCTTGATTCTCCAGTCATTATACTACATCCTCCTGAATTTGTTATATGAGCATTGGTTGCTATGGAAATCATCATCAGTTAAATTCAGCATTATTGATTTTGTTTAACATAGGAATACTTCAGTGTGGCTTCTTTTCAGAGCTACGCTATAGTCTTAAGACAAGGTTCTGATCACTCCTTCCACAGGAAAATCCATAGAAACAGAGAATTAAATCTCAGTGAGATGACACAGATCAACACTAGCATCCAAGCCCTGAATTGATCTGAACGGATCATTTTGTATCTCTATTCCCACCCCACAGGCCAGGGTATTCCATGACTTGGGAGTAATTTATTCAAGAACGTCTTCAAATGCAGTTCTCAGGCCAGTGCAGGTACTAGAAGAAGCATGCATCATAACTGGCTCTATTTCTTAAATCAATTTATCTTCTCTCAGATGGAAATCAGCTAGACTATTTTCAACACTTACACTAGCTAATTTACAGACAGCTAAACCATCAAAACATGCATCATTCTTTAATTTCTCCAAGACCTGGTTCACATTTTCGTGTGAACTGAAAAACAAAACAAAAATAATCCATTTTCTTCATTAACTGTGGGGAGGCTTCATAACTCCATGGTTATGAAAATGTTTTTTCAGATTGAGTAAGGCAATAAATCCAAATTTAAGTATCTAAACTGAGGTAAACTAATTCTGAAGATCAAGTCTGCAAAGACAAATATTGTTAATTTCACACATGCAAGTATCCTGAATAAGTCTGGAGAATCAGTGCTTTGAAGATTACTGGGGTTGTGAAATACCAGACAAATACCATAAAAAGTTAGAAAATAAAATCACAAACGAAAAGTTAATTTACTGAATATCAGAACTAAGTGAGACCGATTTTCTACTGACTCATGGTTTGTGAATGATTTGGTTTACTGTCTCAGTAGGCATGCATACCAAAGGCTGAAGGACATTTACCACTGAAGCATTTATATACAGTCTTTTTTCCCACGTAGATTCTTTGGTGTCTAGTAAGGTATGAGTTTAACTGTAATGTCATCCCTCATCATAGTGTTTCTGCTCTATATGGCCACCAGTTATGATGAAACCTACAATAACTAATTTACCAACATCTCTTTTAGTTGGCCAGACCAGCCAATAGGTTCCAAAGCTAACTGAGGATCAAGACCAGCAGAGAGCATGATTGTTTAAGCCTTGTTTCCATAGGAAACATTAAAAATATAAAGCACAGATAACAGTTCATCGACATATGCTATGAATGTGATTCACTCTTCAATTATTCACAAATTATTAACTGTGTATATGATTATGACTCATGAAGACAGCACAAAAGTTCCTTGACTGTGATCTTGCTGTTCTATTCAGGAAAATACATTCCAGTATCCGACATTAGTATTTTATAAGGACATGTTTGAAAACAGAACTGCAGTAGAAGTACATGTAACTTAAATTTTTCAGATATCTCATAGAACTGAACAGAAAAAGCTGCAGAGAATTATAGTCAGAAATTGCTATGCACACCACAGATGGGAAACTTTGCATCTTCCCCTTCTGTCAAAAGGGAGAGAAAATATTTTTATCCACCGTAACTTACATCCTGGATTCTGTATATGTAATAGTCAAGTCCACATGGGCCCTTCACGATGACAGATTTTTATTTATCATAGCCCACATAACTCCGTGGATGGCCTTGGTCACAAGCAACAGGTTACACAGAGGATTTAAACCTGCTCCTGTCTAGATACACAAAATCATCTGAAAACCCCCATGTTCATAGTACATCTTTAGTCCCAAAGAGGCTTTATGCTGACCACGGTCATGCTGTTCTCATACAGATTACTGCTCCTCAATACGCACCTGTGTAACAGCTACAGAAGGCAGAGGGACAAGCTCAAGAACATTCTCTTCATGCTTTTGCCATTTTAAAGTTTTATCTTGTCTTTCAGCAGCAAGAGCTAATTGAATAGGGCTTTGAGCAGGAGCATGCTTTCCAGCTGAGCAGCTCACCTGTTTCTCCTAACAGACCTATGCCCCTGAGGTTATGCAGAGCTCTTGTCAGTCTGTACTATGGCAAATTTCTCCGATACATGCTTCAATAAATGTCTTCAACATGCTGAACAAAAGAGCTAGTCAGCAGCTTTTCTCTTAAATAAATATAGGTGTTTGTAGTTTCGTTCACTTCTGAAGTGGTTCAGAAGCTTTGGAGTCAGAGTCTGGATCCACCACCTGCTAATCCTAATTCCAGAAACTAACTTCTTTGAATATGAAAATGCATTGCAATTCAAGTTAAAAGGACATTCTAGGGCATTGAGGAAAGAAAATACTTTCGTTCTACAGCTCAATACTGGCAACAGTTAAAATGGGAAGGATAACTGAAAGCAGGACTCAAATCACTGATCAGAGAAAGGACCAGCAGGATGTCTTTTTTTCTAAAATATTCTTTAAAATATTCTTGCTCCAGTACTTAGATAATTAAATTAGGTACTGGTAGGAAATGGTTCCCAAAGCCTACCCCAAAGCTGCTGTGACAAAGCTGAAGCATTTTTGTTTTCTCCACACTGGAGACAGAACAGTTTATTCCCTTCTTTGCAGTGTGACTGTCACAGTCTTTGCATCTAACAATATTCTGAAGAAAACACTGAAGAGCCCTGTTTCATACAGTATCACACAGTACGACTCGAGGTTGAAACGGACCTGTGGAGGTCATCTGGTCTGACATCCCTGCTCGAGTCCCTTGCATAGGACCACGTCTAGGGGACATGGCTTGGAAGATCTCCAAGGATGGAAACTCCAGCAGCTCTCTGGGCAACCTGTACCAGTGCCCCACCACCCTCACAGTAAAAAATTGTCTCCTCATGTTCAGGAATAACCTCCTGTGTTTCAGTTTGTGTCCACTGCCTCTGGTCCTGTCACTGGGCACCACTGGAAAGAGTCTGGCTCCATTCCCATTGCACCTGCCCTTGGCTTTTTATATACATTGATAAGGTCCCCCCAACCATTCTCTTCTCTAGGCTGAGTAGTTGAGGCGGGTTGGCCCTAGTTGGAGTCCAGGTGCTCACCAGAGCTGCTCTATCACTCCCCCTCCTTAACTAGACAGGGGAGAAAAAGTATAACAAAAGGTTCGTGGGTCGGGATAAGGACAGAGAGAGATCATTCACCAATTACTGTCACAGGCAAAACAGACTCAACTTAGAGGAAAATTCACCTAATTTACTATCAAGCAAATCAGAGTAGAGCAATAAGAAATAAAACCCAAATCTTAAAACACCTCCTGCCACCCTTCCCTTCTTCCCTTTCTTCTGATTTCTACCTCCTCCTCCCATCAGCAGCACAGGGACATGGGGAATGGGGGTTGTGGTCAGTTCAACACATGTTGAATCTGCCGCTTTCTCCTCAGGGGGAGGACTCCTCACACCCTGCACCTGCTC
>VWZZ01001446.1:12440-43505 GCA_013399095.1 Psophia crepitans | reverse complement strand
GGGGGGGGGGGATACCCTGGGATCACCTGGAGTACCTGGTGCCACTGGGATGCGAGGTGCGGACAGGAACAGGCAGGATCCCAGGACCCCCGTCACACCATCCCTCAGGTCCCCAGTCCTGCTGTACCCCCCAGCCCCCCCAGGGATGCCCCTCTCCTGTGGGCCACAGAGCATCCATCCAGATGCCACCTGCCAGGGAGGATGGTGAGTTTGGGGAGGTGGTGAGCACCCAAGGGAAACCTGCTGTTCTTTTTTTTTGGGTGGGCGACCTCCAGCCGCGAGGTTCTGGGATGACTGAAGGACCGTGCACCTCCAGCCCTGTTGCCTGTCCTGGGACATCCAGGTGCTTTTTGGTGCTTGTCTCTTTTTCAGAACTGACTGGTAAATGGCTCCAGCCGCTGCTCGGAGCGAGTGGAGGTCCACCAGAACCAGCAGTGGGAGGTGGTGTGCAACGACACCTGCCATCCGAGTGATGCCGAGGTGGTCCGCCGGCAACTCCCTTTGGGCAAGGACATGGTCCCATCTGGCTGACTGAACTGCAAGGGGACGGAAGGTGCCATCACTGAGTGCAGCTTCAGGCCCTGGGGAGCCCATAGCTGCAGCCACGGTGAAGATGCAGATGTCCTGGCCTCAGGTAAGCCTGGTCTAGGTCACGGCTTCAGGGTGAAGTTCTTCTGTAGGTGTGCTTGCATCTACTTTCAGTTTGCACACGTCGTTTTCCTTTGTGTGTAACACCATTGCAAGCGACAGTCAAAAATGCTTGGGAGGTGAGGTGGCTCTGCTTCTGTAGGCATCGTGTCAATGGACTGTCTGGATGCACTCCTGCCCATCCGCAGGAATCTTCTGACACCTTAAAACGTCGGCTCCCAAGTGGCTTGCCGCGTCCGTTGTGCACACCTCCTCTGGATGTGGTCAGAGGAGGCATTTGGCCATTGATGCTCGCCGTCCCTGGCTGCAGGCTTCATCTCTACGTCCCAAGCTTCTTCTGGATCTCCAGAGGTAGTCCAAGATGGAAAGACATGCCCCCATCCCTCCAGCTTGCAATGGGATGCCAGCCCTGTCAAAACCTTGGTGACTTCAGGGAATATTTGCCAGGAGCTGCATGTCAGGGTGGTGGCCTTGGCTTCCCCAGTGGTCCACCCTTGAAGCACGGCCGCTTGTGAGGCACCAGATGGTGCTTGGATATGGGTGTTGAACAGCCACGACCAGTGCAAAGGTGCTACAGCACGAAGGGGACCGTGCCTGATGGTGACAGGATCTTAGCAGAAGATTTCTTTGCATCTCCTTTGCTGAATCTGACGATCACAAAGCGACGTAGCTTGGAAGGGAACTCTGGAGAGCTCTGGTCTAATCTTCCACTCTCTATTACACCAAGTAGACCATGTTGTTCATGGCCTTGACCAGGGAAGATGTGACGGTCCCCAAGGGCGGAGATCCAAATGTCTTTCACATCCCTGTTACAATATTTAACCATCCTCATGGAGGAAAAGAGCATTTCACGTTGCTCATGGGAATTTGCCACGGTGCATGCTGTGCCCGTTTCCTCAAGTCCATTTATCTTCTGAATTAGCTCTGGATGACGAGATGTTCACCGGCTCCATTACCATCAGACCTCCTCTGCTGCTCCCTTTGCTGGTCTCGATCATCCCTCCAGCCTCGATGCTCATCTGCAGGGCTCTTCTGTACCAGAGGAGAAGGTGAATGCAGAACAGGGCTTTTAACCCCCCCCCCAGGTGAGCTCTGCTGCGGGCCATGCAGTTTGCAGAATAAATGTGTGGTTAGAAACATGTTTTGTTCAAAAATCTGATGTCAGCAGAGTTGAGGTTTCTTTTCCCGGTGGCTCCTGTTGAAAGCAACTTCCTTTTCTGGTTTGACCTCTTCTCTCCCTGTGCTTTTCCCCTTCGGTCCGCTCTTCCCCTTTCACTTTGACACCATCTTCCCTGGGTTACAGAGACGCGGGGAGGTGGGACAGCCCTTGAAGCCTCCTTGAACACTGCCTGAGCTTCCCTCTGCTGCCTGTCCTGCCTGTTGTGTCTTGGTCACAGCAACCCCAGGCAGCGCTACAGGCTGGGGGCGGGGTGGCTGGAAAGCTGTGAAGAGGAAAAGGACCTGGGGGTGTTGGTTGACGCTCGCCTGGACGTGAGCCGGCAGTGTGCCCAGGTGGCCAAGGCCAACGGCATCCTGGCCTGTATCAGGAATAGTGTGGCCAGCAGGAGCAGGGAGGTGATTGTCCCCCTGTACTCAGCCCTGGTGAGGCCACACCTCGAATGCTGTGTCCGGTTTTGGGCCCCTCACCACAAGAAAGACATCGAGGCCCTGGAGCGTGTCCAGAGAAGGGCAACGAAACTGGTGAAGGGGCTGGAGCACAGGTCTTATGAGGAGCGGCTGAAGGAACTGGGCTTGTTTAGTCTGGAGAAGAGGAGGCTCAGGGCAGACCTTATTGCCCTCTACAACTACCTGAAAGGAAGTTGTGGTGAGCTGGGGGTCGGCCTCTTCTCGCAGATAACTAGTGACAGGACAAGGGGGAACGGCTGCAAGTTGCGCCAGGGGAGGTTCAGGTTGGAGATGAGGAGAAATTTCTTCTGGGAAAGGGTGGTCGGGCACTGGAACGGGTTGCCCAGGGGGGTGGTGGAGTCACCATCCCTGCGGGTGTTTAAGGAAAGGTTGAACGTGGTACTGAAGGACGTGGTTTAGTGGTTAATAGGTGGTGGGGGGACGGTTGGGCTGGATGATCCTTGAGGTCTCTTCCAACCTTAATGATTCTATGAAGTGCTTCTCTAAGTAGTAGCTCTTTGTGTTGTAAACCTTGCGTGAACGTTTCATAGTCCAGTTGATGGTAACGTTGGGAATTTTCAGTGGACGTGGGTCGGTCAGGAGTTGCCCAGGGCGCACACTCCACAGCTTCTACCACTTTTCCAGGTCCTATGCTCACTTTCCTGCTGTTCGCTCCATCTGAAGGTCAATGGCAACAGCCTTCCTCATGCAAGGAGTCATCAGGGGGTCCAAGTTTTTTCTTGGGAAGAGCGTGATGTTGATGGGGTTTCTTCTTCCTCCTCACCTTCTACCCTTTTTGGATTCACGTTTTCTCTGATACACACCTTCACACTTCGTTTTTCCCTTATCTGCCCCCAAATCAATATTGTGCCCAAACAAACCACACATGGGTCGTCTTCTCTTTTTCCTTTGTTACCCCTGAAACTGTTGTTGTCCAGATCCGGGCCTGCAAGCTGCGAAGCAGTGAGCTGCTGATAGCCTTGGGCTTTCCAGTGTGCCCCATCTCTTATCATCCCATGTCTGTCCTTTACACCGACTTGCGTGTTTCCACTTCTCAAGGCTCCTGCTTCGTGTTTCTCCACAGGTTTGAGAGTCCCAGGACGCCTCTAGACGGGCTGCTTCTGCGGGGTGGTGGGGACTACAGCAGGGCTGGATCCTTCACCCCTTATCCAGTCTTCCAAAGCTATTTCAGCAGGTCTTGTCCCACCAGGCACCCAGGTCCTGGCACCATGACCTGGAGTAGGCAACACATGGTCCCTTTTGTGCTGCGGGAACACCCCGTAGCCAGCTGAAACACACCTTATTTCAGGCACTTTGAGACGAACACGTACGTCAGAATTAATAATTCTGCCACAAGGGCATCCTGTGCTGATCCCTGCCTGCGTTGATCCTCCTCTCTGCTAATGAGCAGGGGTAACGGTCATTCCCCTAATGACCCTAACAAGGGTGATGGAGGTGCACACAGCAGAATTTGCCAAGTTAGCTTTTCTTTCTTCTCGTTCCTAAAGCTGTGGCCCAGGGTTACGCTCTACTTACCTCCACCCCTAGGAAGCACGCTTCCCTTTCCAGCCTTTTCCTGGCATGGTTTAGATGAGTTCAGCCCCAAGGTCCTCCCTTGCATGGCTAGTTTGTCACCTCAGGTTGCTGCAGAGCTTCCTGCTCCTTCATCTCTGTGGATGAACCATTCTGGACACATCCTTGGGTTTCTCCACTTCGAGGCAACCTGGACATTCAACCAGGGATGCTTGGTTGGCTCTTTACAGAGAGGTGGGAGGTGAGACAGGAGATCCAGCCACCAGCGTGGTGGGACAGGCAGTTTACCCACCACCCAGCATCTGCTTTTGACTCTACAACCTGCCCATCCTTCAGGTAGTGCTCAAAGCCCGTGGAGGTGGCAATAAAGGGTTAGGAGTGGGGTAAAGCTCTTTTGAAGGGTAGAAATGGGATTCGGGTGGCTGCATGTGTCCAGCAGCACTGAGGGACATAAGGACACCTTGCAGAAAGGAACTGACACCCAGACACAGGTCTCTGAAACATCCACGGTGGGGGTGTGCAGATCCTACACGCATTTTCCAGCCTGTCCACGCAGTTTTTTTCAGTGCCCTCTGCGAACGGGCCCTGGGACTAACCCTGGTCCGTGCCCTGCTGCCCCTGGACACTGACCCTTGTGACCCATCAGTCATGCTGCCTTCTCCATGGGGTGATAAATAAGGCAATGAGGCTTGCTAGCAGATGCTTCTCCATGGGATATCTGTTTCTGTGTCTCCTGAGTGATGATCTCCTGGGAGCGAGCTCCTTCGGGAGGCCCTGGGGAGAGGTTTGGTATGGAGGACACCAAAGGATGGGCAGATGAATGGGTGGGGGTGTCAGTGTCTGGGCAGGCAGCCACTGGCTTTGTATCCTCGTCCCCAGTCGTGACCATGACACTGATCACGGGTGCAAATTGGAGCATCGGAGGTTCCGGGTTAACGTAAGGAAAAACTTTTTACCGTGAGGGTGACAGAGCCCTGGGACAGGCTGCCCAGAGAGGTTGTGGAGTCTCCTTCTCTGGAGACATCCAAAACCCGACTGGACGTGTTCCTGAGTGATGTGCTCTAGGTGGCCCTGCCTTGGCAGGGAGGTTGGACTAGATGATCTTTTGAGGTCCCTTCCAACCCTTGTGATTCTGTGAAGGATGAGAGATTTCAGATGCTTCAGATCAGCAGAAGACGCTGCGATGCAAAGGCTGAGGGGCAGCACAAGATGAGCTCGCGGTGCATCGGCCGCGGTCGGCTGAACCATGGAGACCCTGGCACGAGCGGACCTCAGCCGTCTGCAAAGACCACGAGTGCTCAAGTGCAGGCATCTGTGCTGGGCTGCCATTACAGCCACTGGGAGCGGACAGCAGAGCTAAAAAAGCCACACGAGAAGATCCTGATGGCTTCTCCCATCCCGCATCCCCGCCTTGCAGAGAACTCGGCTCTTGGCGCGTACGTGACCGGCAGTGTGCCCAGGTGGCCAAGAAGGCCAACGGCATCCTGGCCTGTATCAGGAATAGTGTGGCCAGCAGGAGCAGGGAGGTGATTGTCCCCCTGTACTCAGCTCTGGTGAGGCTGCACCTCGAGTGCTGTGTCCAGTTTTGGGCCCCTCACCACAAGAAAGACATTGAGGCCCTGGAGCGTGTCCAGAGAAGGGCAACGAAGCTGGTGAAGAGACTGGAGCACAGGTCTTATGAGGAGCGGCTGAAGGAACTGGGCTTGTTTAGTCTGGAGAAGAGGAGGCTGAGGGGAGACCTTATTGTCCTCTACAACTACCTGAAAGGAAGTTGTGGCGAGCTGGGGGTCGGCCTCTTCTCGCAGATAACTAGTGACAGGACAAGGGGGAACGGCTGCAAGTTGGGCCAGGGGAGGTTCAGNCTCTTCTCCTTCTCTTCTCCTTCTCTTCTCCTTCTCTTCTCCTTCTCTTCTCCTTCTCTTCTCCTTCTCTTCTCCTTCTCTTCTCCTTCTCTTCTCCTTCTCTTCTCCTTCTCTTCTCCTTCTCTTCTCCTTCTCTTCTCCTTCTCTTCTCCTTCTCTTCTCCTTCTCTTCTCCTTCTCTTCTCCTTCTCTTCTCCTTCTCTTCTCCTTCTCTTCTCCTTCTCTTCTCCTTCTCTTCTCCTTCTCTTCTCCTTCTCTTCTCCTTCTCTTCTCCTTCTCTTCTCCTTCTCTTCTCCTTCTCTTCTCCTTCTCTTCTCCTTCTCTTCTCCTTCTCTTCTCCTTCTCTTCTCCTTCTCTTCTCCTTCTCTTCTCCTTCTCTTCTCCTTCTCTTCTCCTTCTCTTCTCCTTCTCTTCTCCTTCTCTTCTCCTTCTCTTCTCCTTCTCTTCTCCTTCTCTTCTCCTTCTCTTCTCCTTCTCTTCTCCTTCTCTTCTCCTTCTCTTCTCCTTCTCTTCTCCTTCTCTTCTCCTTCTCTTCTCCTTCTCTTCTCCTTCTCTTCTCCTTCTCTTCTCTCTCCCTGGAAGGTGCAAGCAAGTTTGGAGACTGCAAGGCGGTGGCTGGGTAGTGTTCCCAATTCCTTGCCCTCAAACAACGAGGTGATTTCCTGCCATCTAGCTATGCATCCGTGCAATGCAACGCAACGCCGTGGGGTGCAGACCTCCGTAAGTGAGCATTGCAAACCTTCCTGCTGCCGGATCTGGAGCTGGCTGGGCACTGGGGAGGTGGCAAAGAAACGTGGTAGATGTAGCTAGAAAGGTGTGTGTGTGGGGGGGCCTCCTAGCAGACACAGCTCTGGTGGTGAGGGGCCACCTAAACCACTTGAAATCAGAGGGCAGAATCCTGGGGACAGCGGGGAGGAGGGTTCAGTGCAGGAGGAGGGATGAGTGCTGGGCAAACACGGTCGCCGCAGAGGAGGGGACAAACCCGCTCTCGCCACCCACGGCACGCAGCTCAGCTCGTAGCTTGCATTGGGACGGTCACCTGCCCTAAGGCATAGGCGACAGACATGGGGTTTTGGGGATGTTTCTTCCTGTCCCTGCACAACAACCTGGCTGGGTTCGCCAGATCAGGGCTCCTCATCTACCTGGCGTGCCTCTGCGGTGAGTCACTCTTGCATGGGGGAAGGAGCACCCTAGGAGAAAGAGGGGGTCGGACATCTGCAGGAATGGGGGGTGACTGGGCTTCAGATGGATGGGGCAAAGTCTCCTTTGACCCACCAACCTTTAAAAGGAAGAGAAAGCAGCGGATGGGGAAGGAGACCTCGTTAGCTGGGTGATTATCCTGGCTTCTGTGCCGCTGTGCCCTTGCACCAGATGGTTGGGAAACGCTTGGAGCTTTACCAACCGCTGACAGTCAAGACCACAAATCGCTTATTTGCCTTGGCCACCCCTTCAGGGCCAGACAGTTCATTTCCAAAGGGCACAAAGTCCTCTAAACCCCAGCGTAAACAGGAACATTTATTCTGCTCTGTGCCCCGCAGACGCGAAGGTTTTCCCGGAGCTGAACCAGTTGTGCTGCGAGTAGGATGCCAAGGTGCTTCGCTTACTTTTTTCTCCCTCTGCCTGCCTTGGTTTGCATCCCCTCCTCCAGAAGATGCCGCAGCCTCTACCCAGACCCTAACCCGAGCATCCCACCGCAGCCCAGCCGCTTGCTGCCACGGTGGTTAAACACCTCCAATTTACCTTTGTTGCTGCAATTTCAGCCTGTTTCAGTCCTCCTCTAAGACTTGGCTACGCTTCGCTAGGGGCCACGGGCCAATTTGCCACGCAGGCTCCTTATCACATCATGCAAATCACTAATTAAGGCACCAGGCTGCGCACACGGAGACTCCTCCTTTCCATCAGATGGTTGGCTTCTACTCGCTACGTACGGTTTCCTAGAGTTTTCGATCCAGGCAGAAGGGTTTTCAAGCAAAAAAGTATCTGAAGCCCCTTTAAATATAATTATCTTTCAAAAGGGGGGGTTGGGGTTGCAGAGCATTTTCTCATACTGGATCTGGATTATTTCTTTTTGTTTGTCTCTCTTTGAACCAAAGGAGAAACACGTCCGTGGTTCACACAAGCCACCGCCATTTGCAGAGACTCCACGAAGCTCGTGCAAGTGGCGCAGCCTTTCCTCGTGCTGCTTTTCCACGCCGGACCCTCTCCGTATCCCTCTTGCAGATCCGGCCGCTTTCCAACGGGTTCCCCTCCGCCTGTCTGACGGCCCACACCACTGCGCCGGAAGGGTCGAGGTCTTCTACGAGAACCAGTGGGGAACGGTGTGCGACGACCACTGGGACCTGGAGGATGCTGGCGTGGTGTGCCGGCAGCTGGGCTGTGGCACGGCGCTGTCGGCCTCCACGGCTGGGCATTTCAGAGCAGGGTCTGGTCCCATCTGGATGGACGACGTGAACTGCACGGGGACGGAGGTCGCCCTGTCTTACTGCAAGACGAAGGGCTGGGGAAAGAACAACTGCCACCATGGTGAAGATGCTGGCGTGGTGTGCTCAGGTAATGCCCTGCAGAAATTATGGGGTGGGGACAGATGATGTCATACGATCTGAAAAGCAATTCCCTTGCAAGGAGTGTTGACCTCCCGCCCCAATTTTCCAGAAGCTCCCTGTGGCACAGAGGAGCCCCAGGAAAGGATGGTTTTGTGGTTTGTCCCATCCGAGGGACTGCAGGCTAGGGAGCAATTTGGGAAGCAGGCTTGGAAACGTTATCTGTGCTAACTCCACCTTCCTGAGAAGCTGAGCCACCTCTGGGGGAAGCATAGGGACCCCTTGTGCAGCACACACCTTCACGGTGAGCAGGACCCCATGTGCCTTGCTTTGCCTGTGGGTGGTGGGGGTGCGGGCAGGGCTAGGGACCCGTTGTGTTTTGCAGGCAAGCGCTGTGAGACGCAGCCCTTGGCGGAGGAGAGAACGGCCAGGAGGAAACACCCAGATTCCTCACCAACACGAAAGGATGGTTTCCATTTCCTTGCCGTAGCAAGCCACAGTCAGCTAGAGAGCACTCTCGTGGCCACAAGTGTGGGCCTTCAAATGCTTGGAGCTTCAAAAGCTTGGAGCTTTGGTGGTTGATCAAGGTGCAGGCACTCACGGCAACTGGTAGATGCTGGAGCCACCCCTGCCAGAATTGTCCCAACAGACATGGGCACACGGGTGTGTTGAGCCCTCCCAGTTGCCAAAGAGGATGTGGTGCCCCATGAAAGCCAGGAAAAAAAAGAAAATCTTTCTTCCTTCTCCTCTCCCAGCATCCTCAGGATCTCCAGCCACAGTTTGAAAGCCCGTGGGTTGCTGGGACCACATGACAACACCCCCATCCCAGTCCTGAGGTGGCTGCATGTTTGTAGTGACTGGGCACAGCCAACAGCCGTGGTGTGGTGTAGAACGGTCCTGCAGAAACGAGGGGCAAGGGGGTTTTCATTGTCCACCTCTTGTGCCCTCTTAGAGTCATCCGGCCATCCTACGGACACCCACACTGGTCCTGCAGAGCTCCGCCTGGTGAACGGTCCGAACCGCTGCTCTGGAAGAGTAGAGGTGATGTACGACCACCAGTGGGGAACCGTGTGTGATGACGACTGGAGCTTCCCTGATGCCAACGTGGTGTGCCAGCAGCTGGGCTGCGGGACGGCAGTCTCAGCATACGGCACAGCTCACTTTGGCCCAGGATCGGGCCCCATTTGGCTGGACAACGTTCAGTGCAGGGGGACCGAAGGTGCCCTGTCCGAATGCCAGGCCAGACCTTGGGGCGTGAACAACTGCGACCATGGAGAAGACGCTAGCGTCGTGTGCGCAGGTAACTTCGTGCTTGCAGACCGGGAGGAGAAGTTCAGTGGAGGATGCTCTGCTCTGGAGATTCATACTGGCTTCACAGCTTCAGCCAAGGGCTGGGCAGTGGACACCTAGGTGGATGGCCCTTGTTCCATCTCCTACAAAGGGTCATGGTGGCACTCTTGCACACAGGTCCATGGAAGTAAGGAGCAGTAGAGATGATAGGAAGGGAACGATGTACACAAGAAGTGTGCTCACACAGGCATCAAGGAGAGAGGAAAAGCACCAGACCAGGTGCTAGATGCTCCTAGCAATGTCCCAACCTACCACGCTATAGGGACCACTAGCCCTTGGGCTATGCAAAGATGAGGTGGGGAGGCCTGAAGTCTTTTTGAAGAAGGGGTAGCGGCAACCGGGGTTTGCAGAAAGTCTCGTTGGGGGCTGCAGCGGCCAGATTAGGGGTTCATGGATGGCCACCTGGGAAGACTGAAAAAAAAAAGGATGGCAGATGTTCATGGTTTGCTTGTGCTCATGTTGAGTGTGCATGGGCTCTGAGATCGCACAGCTTTTGCCCACACCTGAGATGTTTAGGCCCAAACTTTAGCAATTCCTCCACAGCCTTGTGCCTTTGTGGGCACGGGACCCCTGCCTGTGCAAAACACATGGGAGCATCCTCTGGCACGGGTCTCCATGGGTCACCATGGTGGCAAGAAGAGGCACCTTGTGGGACACCTGGTCTTGACGCTCCCTTTGTGTCTCGTATCACGAGCAGGCACGACCACTGACGCACCAGCTCGTCTACGCCTGGAGAATGGCCCCAGCCGCTGCGCGGGGCGCGTGGCGGTGCTCCACCACCATCAGTGGGGGACTGTATGTGACAACGGATGGAGCATGGCTGAAGCGGCGGTGGTCTGCAGGCAGCTGGGCTGCGGGACGGCTGTCTCAGCCCCGAGGTCGGCTCACTTCGGGCAAGGGTCCGGACGCATCTGGTTGGATAACGTGGACTGCACGGGGGCAGAAGCTACCCTCTCTGAATGCCAGGCCAGGCCATGGGGATCCAACAGCTGTGACCACCAGAAAGATGCCAGCGTGGTGTGCTCAGGTGATCCACACTAGTCGGGATAAGTACCGAGCAGGCTGGGGTGCAGGATCGCGTCCCACGTAGCCAAGAACTCTATAGTCACTACTCGTCCCAGGAGTCACTGGTGACCCCAGGACCCTTTGTCAGGCTTCAAGCCCCAAGCCCTGGAGCTGCAACCCCTCTTTATCCACCCAACGAGAAGAAAATCCCAAGCCAGCCCTGATGGTGTAGCGCATTTCCCAGAGGCTGGAAAGATGGATGGATGGATGCCGTGATTTTTTTTTCCCCCCACCCCGAGGCTTAGCGCGTCGCGAAGTGCAACCGTAGCCGGGGATGATGGTCAGACACGAACGTGCCCCTTGTTTCCTTCACAGATGCGGACGCTTCGGTGCAGCGCCCGCTGCGGCTGGCGAACGGCTCCAACAGCTGCGTGGGGAGAGTCGAGGTCTTTCACGACCATAAGTGGGGAACCGTGTGCGACGATACCTGGGACATCGACGATGCTGCCGTTGTGTGCAGGCAGCTGGGCTGTGGGACAGCGCTGTCAGCACCAAGTTCGGCTCATTTTGGGCCAGGGTCAGATCCTATCTGGCAGGACGGCGTTCACTGCACCGGAACCGAGTCTGCCCTCACTGAGTGTGAGCTGGGCAACTGGGGAGAGCACAACTGTGGCCACAGCGAGGATGCCGGCGTGGTGTGCTCAGGTAACACCAGGCTGGAGGGACTCGGGGGGGGGGGGTTGGACTAGATTGAGCTTTCGAGGTCCCTTCCAACCTCTACGATTCTGTGATTCTGTGGGTGAGCCAGGATGGTTGGTGTCCATCCAAGGAGAGGCTTGATGGGCGCTGGAGCTGCTGTTCTGCCCCAGTGCTGTGCCAGGCTCTCTCCTCTCTGCTCACTCTTCCCCATCCCCAGCATCAGAGCACAAGTCAGCTTCCAACCAGCCACTTGGCTTGGAGTTGAGCAGAAGTTGGACATTAAATTCTTTACTGTGAGGGTGGTGAAGCACTGGAACAGGTTGCCCAGAGAATCATAGAATCATTAAGGTTGGAAGAGACCTCAAGGATCATCCAGTCCAACCAGTTGCGGAGGTCCCATCCCTGGAAATGTTCAAGGCCAGGTTGGATGGAGCTTTGGGCAATCTGATCTAGTGTAGGATCTCCGTGCCCGTGGTGGGGGGGTTGGAACTAGATGATCCTTGTGGTCCTTTCCAACCCTATCCATCCAATCATTCTAAGTGCCACCCTGCCTTAGACAGGAGTTGTGTGCCTAGGTCATACTGATTTAGTATTGACTGTGTCCCTCGAGCTCATCAACGGCAGCGTCCTGTGATGGGCAAAGCCTTGCTTGAAAAATAATAATAATAATCCAGAGGCACTTTTTCTAGACACAGGAGTCCAAGTGTCACTGGGTAGGTGAGCGTGGGTGTCCCATGAGCCCCATCTCACAGATACCAACCCTGCGGTGACGTTGCTTATTAAGGCGTCTCATACAAGGGGCTGGAGTAAGGCAATCCATGCGTCAGAGCTGGCAGCTTGACTTTGGAAGGGCACCAGAAAAAAATGCCCGGGAGCAAGCCAGAAGCTCTCATTGCCATGAGGACACCATGAGCGAGCAAGCACACGGGGTGTGAGAAGCGGTGTGCAGACCCACGGGTGGTTGCACACAAGTCTCTGGCCACCAACCTCTCAGGTTCTCTGTCCCCGGGCCGTGCATTCCAGCCAGCGACGCTGCGGCAGGCGTAGGCAGCACGTTGCGTGCACACCTATCCCCACGCACGTGGGCGCTTTGCACACCCCTCTGAGGGTCTCTGCCTCTGTGGGACCATCTCACCTCCTTGCGCTCTTCCTCCTGCAGGCACAAACCCCTTGCAGGTGCGGGTGAAGGACGGTCCCGGTCCCTGTGCGGGGCGGGTGGAGGTGCTCTACAACGCTACCTGGCACAAGGTGTGCGACAGCAGTTGGAGCTTGCTGGAAGCTGGAGTGGTCTGCAGGCAGCTGGGCTGTGGGCCAGCCCAGTCGGCACCCATCGGAGCCCAGCTCAGCCGGAGCGATGGCCATACCTTGCTGGAGGGGTTGAGCTGCCGGGGAACCGAGTCGTTGCTCCTGGAGTGCCAGCAGAGAGACATGGGTCCGGGGCCGTGCAGGCACGGATCGGCAGCCGGCGTGGTGTGCACAGAGCCAGAAGGTGAGGACCAGGATCCCCCGTCGTCCGCTCTGTCTGCGTTGGGGCCAACTTGGTGCAGACACATGGTGGGGTAAAGGCTCCTGTCTCCGTGAAGGCATCTCAGTGGGCATGGCAGCCTGGGCATCCGTGGGGGACATGCTCTGTTTGCATTATCCCAATGAGGGGCTGTCTATGCGCCCACCCTCCCAAAGCAGAGGGTGATCTGTCACTCCTGCTCATGAGGGTCAACCCCAGCCCCTAGGAGGGCAGTGAGGGAGGATGTTGCAAGACTCCAAAAACGTGCAGCAGAAGGGAAGGGTGAGAGGGGCAGAGAGAGCCAGGCCATCCAACCAACTCTCTTTGAGCTTCACTCTTCCTGCAGACCTTACGTATTCCTGCTCGGTGCTGGCAGGCCTGCTTGGCACAGGGGCAATGCTCTGTGGGACCCTGTTGGCCCTGTACCTGTGGATGAGGTGTAGAAGACAGGTTGGACGCTCCCCAGGTAAGAGCAGGACCACAGCATGTGGGGCACCTGGCCTGCTTGTGGAGCTGGTTGCACTCCTGGCTGGCCTGGATGCACCCCAACCTTGGGCTGGGGACTGCACCTTCCGGGCATCACCCTGCGCCTTCACCTTGCAGGCACACCACTTATAAAGAAGACAGAGGACACTGGGACATTCTCCGAGGCTTAGGCAACCGTGCTGCTGGTGTCGAAGGCAAGGCTCCCTGAGGACCCCAGAAGACCCCGTTCTGTGGAGCCAGAAGAGCGGAGCAGCCTCTGTGATGGTCAGCAGAGAGGACCCCCCCCACTCTGGCAGAGCAGAGACCCTCATAGCCCCCAGCTCACCGTGCTGAGCCTCTGTGGGTCCCAGTTCCTCCATGCAGCGCTGCGAAGTCTCTCGGTCTCCAAGCAAGGTCTTCTCAGAGTAACCCCTGTCTGGTCCTCTGGGTAGGCTCCAGCATCCCAACCCCGTCTCCACAGACTCCTCTTATTCCCAGTCCTGTAACTGCTACGATCCCTTTTCCCACCTCAATAGCCCCCTATAATCCACATAACCCCCTGCAGACCCATCTGCATTGGTACCCTCACCTTCACCGCGTTCCCAACGGGATCAAACCTTTTTTTCCCCTAATCTCCCACGGAAGTGAGGATTACTTCCCCATCCAGGAGCAAGGAAGCGGGGCGCTCTCCTGCGCTGTACACAACCACCTTTGCAAAAGGAGGAGCGCTCTTAAAAGCCTGTCCAGAACCGGGTGAGAAGTCCCTCACCCGTTGTATTTATTCAATCCACTTTTGAATACCAGTAAAAACCCTGAAACTGGAAAGAATGCGGCGTTATGGAGATGCTGGGACTTGGCGGGGTGGAAGTGGTGGAAGATTAGGCGCCTTGGTTATAGAGGGATTGTAGATAATCGGGTCAGATGCAGGAGACTCAAGGTTGCTGACGTTGGGTGAGATATCGTCCTAGCCACCAAGGAAGGGTGACGTTCCTAATGGAGCAACCCAAGGAGTAAGGTCTGAGCCCCAAACCATCTACCACTTTGGTGAAGCCAGGAGGCTTCCTTCAGAGGAATATCCAAGTGCCACGGGGAGGGAATGGAGGGACCACAAGCTTCACCAGGTTGTGTTGAAGGGTGTGCCTTGCGAGCTGAGCTGATCTCCACACAAGGGCATGGAAGGGAAGAGTTGGTGGAAGAGGCAGCAGGGAGAAGACATACATGACCCAAGAGTCATAGTATGTATTTCAACGCCCTTCAGGTCTAGCCTCCCACCTCTCCTTCCCTCCCAGACCGTGGCTGGCAGCTGTGACCAGTTTGCCGTCTTGCTACTTGTCCTACACCCCAACCATCCAGCCCTCCTGGATGGGTGTCTCCTGTCAATGTGTGGCCACAAGGCCATCTTCTGCTCCTCCATGGACATCCATCACTCCTGGAACTTCAGCGTTTCTCATCCTGCTAGCACCTGAGCCTTCTCATCCTGCTGGCTGCTCCAGCAGACCTGGTCCTCCAGCCTTGGCTGTCCCAAAGTTTAGATCAAAGGCCCAGGGCTCCTTCTAGCTCTGAGTGTCCTCAAAACGAGGGGAAAACAGGAGCTTGAACCCAGCTTCATGCAATAAAATATATGCACCTTTTGGAGAAGGTCTTTGTAAAAAAAGCTGAGGTGAATTATGGTTCTTCGTGGCTTCAACACGCAGGATCAGCACCTGCTAGAGACCTTCTTGGCCATGCTCTTCCCATTACACGCTCCAATTCTGCTGCTTATTTTTGCACAGACGCAGGCAGAACCATCCACCCTGTTTCTGGCAGGGGTCACATCCTTGCCCAATGCAAGCCCCATCTTCAATGGGGTTCAATGGTTGCATCTTCAACCCTCCCATTCAGAGCAACAAGTGATGTTAATTTTACGACCGTTTTGCAAAAATTATTCATTCTGGTGGGACTCTGCTTTGGCTTTGGGCCCTCTCCTTCCACAACTTCAGCACGCCACCATGAAAGGATGGGAGGACAGCAAACTTCCATCCTCTTGGCATCTAGGGACATGCAGTGGTTTGCAGGAACACGCCTGGAGCATCAAGTGGGCAACAGCAACCGGGAAGCACGCTTTGCTAATCCAGAAGGGACCCTTGGGTCTTCCAAGTGCAGCGGGCAGTAGGACAAGAAAATGGCATTTCCCCTTGTTTTCCAAACCTGACTCAACCGTCCAAAGCATCGTAAGGCGGCTGTGAGACCCTTTCTCCTCATGGATGGTGCCCAGGTTCACCTGATGGCAAATCAGCGCGGGTGCTGGCTCCAGGCTCCTCAACAAAGCCGTCTCCATCCTTTGGTAACGTATTTTCTTGCAGTGGAAGGTCCCTCACCCCCCCAAAACCCAACCAGACACATTCTAATGAAGCTAACGCAGTCATATTGCCCCAATTCTGTGCACAAAGGCTTGATTTAGCTTTTTGAAAGTCCATATCTTGTACCAGAATGCCTCAGGGCAGCCAAGGTGCCCGCAGGGGCTGGCACGTACCAGATGGGACCCGAGTGTCGTGAGGGTTTTGTTTGCTCCGTGTTTTCCTGGAACAGCTCGCTGTTTCGCAAGCTGATGACAAGACTGGCCGTTGCATGGGGCAGCAGGTCACCTCCTGGCGGAGCTTCACAGGATGTGAAACTCCCAGGGGGGAGCAGGGTGGAGGAAGAGGAGGGCTTGCTGCAGAAACCAGTTGGCCAGCGACGCCGGGCTCAGCTGGCCTCTCTCACAAGGAAAGTCCACTCCAACCTCCAGCCTATGTCCATGGGGATGCCAGGCAGTCTCCATCCCTTGTCCAGCCACCCCAGGGGCAGAAAACGACCCACCTGTGGTGGGGCCAAGAGCATGGGGACCCTCTTCTTGATGCTGTGCGTTTGGGGTGAGTGGCGTTTGCTGTCGCTGGTGACTGCAGGGAGCGCACTGGCCACGTCAGCTCCTCCAGCCTGCACAGCTAGCACTTTGTGGAGCACAGGAGAGGCTGGACGGGGGTCCTGGCTTTTACTTGGGGGTCTGGGGTGGGGGGGAAGAATGGCTTGTGATGGCTTTGGAGATGGGTGAAAGGGGTTTTTTTATGTGAAATGTGGAGCTCAGCTCTCTGCTGCACTCCAAGAGCCACGCATTGCAGGTCTGCTTTGGCACAGATGGTTTTGCCCCATCATCAAAGGCTTGCACCCCATAATTAGGGAGTGCAGTGACAGGACAAGGGGTCATGGGTATAAACTAAAGGAGGGGGGATTTAGATTAGATTTTAGGAAGAAATCCTTCCCGGTGAGGGTGGTGAGGCACTGGAACAGGTTGCCCAGAGACATTGTGGAGGCCCCATCCTTGGACGTGTTCAAGGCCAGCTTGGATGAGGCTTTGGGCACCCTGGGCTAGTGTAGGGTGTCCCTGCCCATGGCAGGGGGTGGGGGTTGGAACTAGATATCTTTGTGGTCCTTTCCAACCCAAACCATTCCATGATTCTATACTTAAAGGCTTGTGAGCATTACAAGCGTGGAGGGAAGCATGCCCTGTCCTGAAGCTGTCTCAAAGCTGGCCACGGCCTCCCGCCCTGCTTTAATCTTGGCTTATCCCCGACTGTGCACGGCAAACTCACGCTATTGCAGCACGGAGGGGGCTCGGCCAAACCTGGGGGGGGCTGTGCATTAAAAGGGGTGACTCCTCATACGATTGAAAGGTGAACAAGGTCAAGGCTGGGTGGCTCGTGGCTGTGCAACGCAAGGAACCAAGTATTTGTTGGGCTCACGGGGCAGGCAGGCGAGATGCTGGCAAGAGACACGACCCTTGTGCTCAGGACCCTACAGGTCCCTTATCCACAGCCGTGGTTTGCTCTCAGACACTGGTGCAAGGACGGGGAAGAGCTCTGCTGCAAAAGCAACATCATGCAGATGGTTAACGGCAGCTTCGCTTTGGAAATGGTGAAGAAAGGGCTTTGGGCTTTGCCCGAGCTGCTCCAGCTCACAGTGGAAGCTGGTTGGTTGCTTCAGGGAACCTTCTTGGCGCTGTTTCACGTTTTACAAAAGGGCAGGAGCAGAAACACTCATCTGATTAGGTTTGGAGTGAGCGAAACCGGGAACGTTGACTAGTTTCTAAGGGCGGTTCCTGCCATCACGTCTTGGAACTCGCTTGGTCCATCTTTGGCGATCTATTCACAAACGTTACAGCCTCCCAACTTTTTCTTTTTCTTTTTTGTTTGTTGTTGTTTAAATCCTGCTCCTGGAAATTTCGGTACGGCTTTTGTCTCTTCCAACAGTCAGTATCTCCTGACTGGCTGGAGACACCCAAGCTGGGACTTGCCCACGGTCAATGCACACGCTTGCAAGAAACGTGCCAAGGAATATATAATCTCTCCTGACTCTCAGCCGCAGGGCTGATTTATTGCTTATCACGGGGTAGCCTCATCGCTCGTAGTACAAACAAGCAAGCGGAGCAAAAGGCGCGGAGGGAAAGCGGGGAAAGGATGGAGCGGAAGAGCCAGCCGTCGTCAGGACTGTGCTGGGGACAGGAGAGCTTGCAAACTGGAGGCTCGATGCCCACAGCGCCTCTGCTTCAGTCTCCTCATAGAAGTGAATTTTCGAGGGGTGGCTTTGCAAAGACGCTTCGTTGCAAAGACGCCTCGTTGCGAAGAGGCTTTCTGCTCCCTGCTGCGCGTCCTGAACGGAGGAGGCGAGATAGGCCACCGCTGCCCAGATGCTATTTGTGTCTGAACGACTCAGGGATTTGAATTATTTTTTTTAACTTGTTTTATCCTCTTTCTGACTTCCCCAAGTACTACGCCTGGCCCTGGCTTGCTGATAGCTGGTCCCTCGCACAGACCGGTGCCTGAGCACTTCAGAAATCGTTATCCACGGTCAAAAAGCTTATTTACACAACGCAATCGTATCCCTTTGGAACATTTATTTTCTTTTCTGCTGACCCAGTTGAGCTTTCCCACGTGACTAACGTCCAATTACGGCTCCTTTCTGCACGGTCTACCTTTGGTCAGTGCTCTTGCAAAAAGCGTGCCTACGGGACCGGCAGCAACCTCACGCCGTTCGTTGGTCTCGCGCACCGCCAAGACCATTAATTCGAGCCCTCCCCGCTCGTCTTCGCAAGCGTGCCGTGCAGCCGGACCACGAGGCATTACCCGCTCTTCATGGTGACGCTGCGTCTTTGCTGCTGACTGCTTGTACAAAAACATGCGTAAACTCAAATACACTTTTTTTTCCTGCCCGTTACACGAAGAAGAAAAGGACTCCTGGGGTGTGGGAGCTACACTGAGGTTAACTCAGGCACTGAGATGCAGAGATGGGGCTCTGTTGCCTAGAAAAAATGCGTAGGGCCATTTGAGATGCCCAGGTCAGCTGTGGCGTGGTCAGCACCTCCTCCGAAACACCTTTTTTGGGGAGCAGGAGCCATCTCAAACGTGCGAGCAGCCGAGCCCCCTCAGGATTTCAGTTCCCCTCCTCTTTCCCCTCCTGGCTTTGCAGGTGCAGCTGCTGACAACCCAGGGAAATTCCTTCGCTTGGTGGGCAGCTCTGACCGCTGCGCCGGGCGGGTGGAGGTGCTCCACAACGGGACGTGGGGGACAGTGTGTGACGATGGCTGGGGTTCCCCCGAGGGCCAGGTCGTGTGCCGGCAGCTGGGCTGTGGGACACTACTCTCGGTGGCACCAGGAGCTCGGTACGGAGAAGGGACAGGACAGATCTGGTTGGATGAGGTCAACTGCACTGGGGAGGAAAGAAACCTCTCGGAATGCCGAGCCAGGCCGTGGGGGGAACACAACTGTCACCACGTGGAGGACGCCAGTGTTGAGTGTTCAGGTAGCCTGGGATGGCAGCAATCCCCTGCATCCCTTCCTGCTGTACCAGCGGTGATGCACAACCTTCCTCCAACTGTTCCCCTTGGGGTACCCACAGACTCCAGCGTCACTGCCCTGGGGACCCTCCAGCTGCTCAATGGCCCCAACCGCTGCGCTGGGAGGGTGGAGGTGCTCCACAACCACATGTGGGGGACGGTCTGCGACGACGGCTGGGACCTGGCAGACGCGGCGGTGGTGTGCCGGCAGCTGGGCTGCGGCACAGCGCTGTCGGCCACCAGCGGGGCTCGCTTCGGGAGGGGCCACGATCCCATCTGGTTGGATGAGGTGAACTGCACTGGCACCGAGGACACCATCTTCAACTGCCGGGCCAGAGCATGGGGGGACAACAACTGCTTCCACGGGGAGGATGCTGGAGTGATATGTTCAGGTAACGCACCTTGAGGTGCAAGAGGGGTCAACGTCAGACTTTCAGGGTTTCCTACGGGATTGTGGGACAGCTCCTGCATATACCACGCCCCCCTCCCCCCCCAAGAGTGCTCGCCCACAGCATCCCCTTTGTAGCACCAGGGAGCACCGGCAGCATCCAGGCAGGCAAGCTGCCCTGTAGAACCTTCACCCATCTCCTGCTGCTACGAATCCAGCGCTACGCTACAGGAACACCAAACGAACATTTATTTGCAGTCATGTGCATGACACACCGCTTACCTACCCCAAAGCCTGGTTTGCCTTGGGGACAACTAAGCTGGACCACGCAAAGCCTTCTGCAGACGTAACTCCTCATCCCCACCTCCTGCCCACCCAGCCAGGCCAGGTCTGTCTTGCCCATTGCCTGTGACGTAGGGCTTAGAGATGGAGTTTTCGATGCGTGTGTAGCACGGAGCATGAAAATGCCTTTGCAATAAATTGCCTTTGCATTAAGGTCCTGCAACTGGGTCAGGGCAACCCCTGGTATCAATACAGGGTAGGGGATGAAAGGATGGAGAGCAGATCGGAGAAGAAGGACCTGGGGGGATACTGGTGGATGAAAAGCTGGACATGAGCCAGCAACGTGTGCTCGCAGCCCAGAAAGCCCCCCGTGTCCTGGGCTGCATCCCCAGCAGTGGGACCAGCAGGGTGAGGAAGGGGATTCTGCCCCTCTGCCCCGCTCTGCTGAGACCCCCCTGCAGTGCTGCCTCCAGCTCGGGGGGCCCCCAGGACAAGAAGAACATGGAGCTGCTGGAGCAAGTCCAGAGGAGGCCACAGAGATGATGCGAGGGCTGGAGCCCCTCTGCTCTGGAGACAGGCTGAGGGAGCTGGGCTTGTCCAGCCTGGAGAAGAGAAGGGTCTGGGGAGACCTTATAGCAGCCTACCAATACTTAAAGGGGCTTATAAGAAAGACGGGGACAGACTTTTTAGTAGGACCTGTAGCAAAAAGACAAGGGGTAATGGGCTTAAACTAAAAGAGGGGAGATTCAGACTAGACAGAAGGGAGACATTTTTTATGCTGAGGGTGGTGAAGCCTTGGCACAAGCTGCCCAGAGAGGTGGTAGATGCCCCATCCCTGGAAACACTCACCGTCAGGTTGGATGGGGTTCTGAGCTCTGAGCAACCTGATTGAGTTGAAGATGTCGCTGTTCATTGGCGCTTGGACTAGATAACCTTTAAAGGTCCCTTCCAACCCAAAATGGTCCCTTCCAACCCAAACCTTCTATGATTCTATGACAAGGTGACTACCAACAAGGTATTTTTGCAACAAGGTGCCTTTTCAATAAAGCCCCTTTGCAAAGCCACCCCTCGAAATTAACTTTCCAGAGGATTGCGGGCACTCGGTCAGTTGGGCGTTCACCACACAGGGAGGATGCTCAGGCTGGAGTAGAAGCAGCCGCAGCTCTCCCAACGTACTCAACCTCGCGTGTCGTTGGCAGCTTCGGGGGTATCCGTGACTGCCGAGCTCCGCCTGGCCAACGGTTCGACACACTGCGAAGGCAGGGTGGAGGTCACCCACGAAGGCAACTGGGCAGCGATATGTGACGAGGGCTGGGGTCTGGCCGAGGCTCGAGTGGTGTGCAGGCAGCTGGGCTGCGGAAGAGCGCTGTCGGCACCCGTTGGGTCACGTTTTGGGCAAGGACCGGGGCGAATGTGGCCTGACAGTGTGAGCTGCGTGGGCACTGAGACCACCTTCTCTGCGTGCAACGTGAAGCCCCGGGGCAACGGCACTTGTGACCATGGGAGAGAAGCTGGCGTGGTGTGCGCAGGTAACTCCCCTTGGGAGTGAGGGGACATGAGAAGCTGTGGGTCTTGATTTTCTACCTCTTCAAGCGGCCCTGGGCAACGTGCCCTCTTCACGGGCGCATCCACTGCGGGCTGTCACGGGGTGCTGGAGAAATTTTGGGCGTCCTCCTGGAGGGGTCGGTGCTGATGACGGGGTGGGGGTGTGGGATGCTTGCCCTTCTGGCAGTAGGCGCTGGGGATCAACCAGCTCCTTTTCATGGTGTTCAGAGGAGCGTGCAGCAATTGGTGCAATGCTCAGCGAACTGAGCTTTTCCTGAGCTGGGGGTCTCAGCATGCTGGCCCTCCCCCATATTTCCCTCTTTTAGGTACTTCGGAGGTCAACCAGGTCCGGCTGGTGAACTACGACAGCCGCTGTGCTGGCAGGGTCGAGATCTTCCATAACAGGCGGTGGGGGACTGTGTGCGATGACAACTGGGACCTGCTGGACGCCGAAGTCGTCTGCCGGCAGCTGGACTGCGGGCGGGCACTGTCGGCCCCCGGGGGCAGTCAGTTTGGCCGTGGGGACGGCATCATCTGGATGGACGAGACAAACTGCACGGGGATGGAGAGCATGCTGTCTGCCTGCCGAGCCCGGCCATGGGGCATCAATAATTGCTACCACGGTGAAGATGCTGGTGTAGTTTGCTCAGGTGATGACCAAAGCTCCTTCAGGATCGCTCCACACAAGGTGGTGGGAGGGAGGGGATGTCATGATGGGGGGGGTCTGCATCCCCGGGTAAGACTGAGGGTCAGCAGCAGCAGCCAGCGGGGTTTTCCCAGACCCTCCTTGCAGCTGATGGTCTCATCAGAGGGCTGCTCTTCTCATCTCGAGGTGTTTTATTTAAGGCAGTGCAAGGCATTCCTGCAGAGATCCCTATTTCCCACCCCTCTGCGAACCCTCGACCTCCAATAAAAGGACAAACTCATTGCGGGGAATTTTACTGGAAGCAAACCACCCAGCAAGCAGTTCTTGTAGGACGTGGGGTTAGGGACCAGGAGGATGCAGGACCAGCACATACCACCCTTCGCAGGGCGATGCTCTGGTGCTGGATGCTCCTGAGGGGGCCCCATTCTCCCCTCCTCTGTGCTTTTTGATAGCTTGAAGAAGGTCCAGGAGCTTAACTGCAGTATGATAAGCATGGAGGGAAACTGGTTGCCCTCTGAAGGCATTAATAGATCTCTTGGATGTTTGCAGACTCGATCATCCCCGAGCCGGCTCATCTCCGGCTGGCAAACGGCTCTCATCGCTGTGCTGGCAGGGTCGAGGTGCTTCACCAGGAGGAGTGGGGAGCTGTCTGCGACCACAACTGGGATAAGCAGGATGCCGAGGTTGTGTGCCGGCAGCTGGGCTGCGGGATGGCGTTGCCGGCGTCGGAAGGGGCGGATTTTGGTGACGCACCCCTGCGCGTCTGGCTGGACAATGTGAACTGCCAGGGGACAGAGCCCACCCTTACGAAATGCCAGGCCAGCCAGTGGGGAGAGATCAGCTGCAGCCACGGAAAGCACGCCAGCGTGGTATGCTCAGGTGGGTTCTACTCTGGCGCCCGCAGTGGGTCAGGAGACACGGTAATTTCCCCCATCCCAGTTGGGAGCAAGGTACCAGCTTCACACCACTCGCTGCTGCTGCTGGGCCAAGTCTCCCCAAGCCCTTTGAGAAGCATCTCCATGGGGTTGGGATGAGATGCTGTGGGTTCAGAGGGTGATGTGACCGTGCGGCACTGGCTACCGCGCCAAAACACGGGGTCCTTCCTCTTCCCGCAGAGGGGCTGGATGCTCTGAGCATCTACCTGCCTGTTTGCAGGCTCAGCCGTTTCCAGCTTCGCCCCAGTCCGACTGGTGGACGGCCCAGGTCGCTGTGCCGGGAGGGTCGAGGTGTTTCACAGTGAGAAATGGGGGACGGTGTGCGATGACAGCTGGGACTTCGCGGATGCCAAAGTGGTGTGCCGGCAGCTGGACTGCGGGGTGGTGATATCAGCTCCGCGGCGGGCTCGCTTCGGGCAGGGAGAGGGACCCATCTGGCTGGATGACGTGCGCTGCGCGGGGACGGAGGCTGCCCTCTCCGAATGCAGATCCAGAGGCTGGGGCAATCATGGATGCGAGCACGGAGAAGATGCCGGCGTGGTGTGCTCAGGTAACTGCCATGCGTCGTGGCACCGGGAGCACCACAGCAGAGCGCGCCATGGTCCTCCTGCACTGAGGTTTGACTCTGCTTTTCCCTATGGGGGCGAGGGCTTGCAACGCAGCAACAGTTTGTAGCCAGCCTGGAGACTCTTTGCCTTGACGTCAGCCCCTTGTGGTCCATCCTGGTGGAAGAGGGCAGCTGTATGCAGACGTTAAAGTCCAAGAATCTACCCATGGTAGATGTACCCTGCGATGCTCAGAGCTGCGTGAGCCCATGAGAGCCCACCTCCCATCCCTCTCTCTCCTCCCCAGCCCTGACTTTCTTCCAGAGGAACCCCACAGCCCATTTTAGTGGCTGTTAAGAAGCTGGGGTCAATGGGTTCCAATCAGGTTGCCTAATATCAGGATGGACTTTGCTTAACATCTGGATGTCACTGACCGAGACAGCCAGCACTGAATTCAGTCGCCCCAGCATGAGAAGGTAGCTTCTCACCCTAGCTGGGCTAAGAGATCCTACAGGGGTCCTTCAGGAGTAGCAGTTGGAGGGCAGGTGAGGTATCCAGGGGTCCCAAATGGCATGAAGATGCCTATGTCTTGGTGACTGCACCCTGCCCTGTGCATCTGCTTTAGGAGGGCAAACCATATGAAGTCCATTGACTATAGTCTGGTCAAGCCCATATTAATCAAGCCTGGGGCACCACTTGGGCCAGATAACATCACACCTCAAAGATCTGCCGTCTCTGTTGTCACGAGAGCATCCTTGACCCACAGGGTGTTGCCGCAAGAGCATCCTTGACCCCCCTCCTCCACCCCCAAAGGCTGCTCAACCTCTACTGTAAATCCATTGCTGGCAGCTGGAGGTTTGATGGGGCAGAAGGTATCTCCTTAATGTGTGTGTGTGCTCTCTGGTGGTGTAGGATCTGGCATTTCTGACCTTGGAAACCTCCGCCTGGTGAATGGCTCAGACCCGTGCTCCGGGAAAGTAGAAGTGTTTCATGATCAGCGCTGGGGAGGCATCTGCAGTGACGGCTGGGACCTGGCTGAAGCTCACGTGGTGTGTCGGCAGCTGGGCTGCGGGGCAGTGCAGTCGGCCGCAGGGTCTACCCAGTATGCGGCAGGAGATGGCCTGATCTGGGTGGACGCTGTGGAGTGCACCGGGACAGAGGCGGCCCTCTTCGAATGCAAAGTCAAGTTCTGGGGTGTCAAGAGCTGCAAGTCAAAGGAGCACGCAGGCGTCACGTGCTCTGCGGCTGCAGGTCAGTGGCGGTGAGTGGGGGGTCACTCCTCCCTTGGGGGAGGCCGTGCAGTCTGACCAAGTTCACCCATCCAGGTCCTCCTTGTTCTGGCTCAACCATCCCTTCTTCCTGTGGTCCCACCAGGAAGCAAAAGGTGTTTCCCATTTTGAGGTCTACCAGTCAAGGTGTTTCCCATTTTGAGGTCTACCAGGCAAGGTGTTTCCCATTTTGAGGTCTACCAGACCTTGGCTTCCCTCAGGCAATGTGCTTGGAAATCCAAAGCCTGGAATTCCCAGAAATCCCAAGCGTGGAAGATGTAGGCTCTCCATCGCATGCAGAGCTCTGATACAGCAGGCTTGCAGATGCCCTTCTGGGTTTTTTTTTGATCCATGCTACCACGCAGCCTCTAGTCCTTGGGGAGTCCCTTCTCATCACCAAGCTATTCCTCGCTCCGGTGCATGATGCGCTTGGTGCTTCCTTGCCTGCTTCTCCCCACGAGGATACTCACCTCATGGGAGCTCCTTCGTAACTTGGGACATGGTCTTAGCAGGCTTGTCCCCAAAAGTGTTTGTGCACGCACATCCAGGGTGCAGCAGCAGCAGAAATGCTACACGCTGGTGGAGACTTTGCAAGAGTCCTTGCAAGGGGAAGTCCACCGCATTGCCAGACACCGGGCAGGGAGGCATTTCTGGCCAGGGTTTATCATCCTCCAAGCCTGTTTATACACTTGGACCTAGGGAGCTCAGAAGCCCTGCGGCTAGTGAACGGCCCACATCGCTGCGCTGGGAGGGTGGAGGTCTTTCACAACCATCAGTGGGGAACTGTCTGTGACGACGGCTGGGACCTGAAAGACGCAGCTGTGGTGTGCCGGCAGATGGACTGTGGGACGGCCGTGTCCGCCCCAGGTCTATCTGGGTTTGGGCAAGGATCTGGCCCCATCTGGCTAGATGGGGTGCGTTGCCTCGGGACAGAAGCCACCCTCGCCGAATGCCTGGCCAAGCCTTTAGGAGACCATGCGTGTAACCACGTGGAAGACGCCAGCGTTGTGTGCACAGGTAACCCTCACCACGTGCTTTCTCTGTAAGATGGACCAAGCCACGTCCTTCTGCAGGCTGGGAACAGTTTGGGAACAAGGTGGCCAACAAATTGCCCAGATTGGTAGAAACCACGTTAAAATAACAGTGTTCAGAGACATGGAGAAATGAGATACACTGGGAAGAAAGCAGCATGGCTTAAGACATGCCTCAGTGTCTAGTACCACTGGAGGCGTCCAAGACGTTTTCATGGGATGAAGCACCTGCACCCTTTAGGAGCAGCAGATGAAGGTTCAGGGGTGCTGTTCGAGTGACAGCAGATGTGACTGCACCCACCCCAGGTCAAGAGCAGGCAGAGCGACTTGTGCTGCTGGTACGGCAAAAGTCTAGGTTGTGCAGATAAATGCAGAACGATGGACTGTAACCAGCTGGTCTCATGTCACACACCACTTCTGAGCTAGCTGCTACCAGTCCAGCCTTGGCCTTGGAAGGTCAAGGTCAATGTGGAAGGTCAAGCTCCACAGATAGGTCAATGTGGCAGTCAGGACGGGGTCAACCAGAAAAAAGATCCCTTGCCATTTTCTCTAGGGCAAGAAGTAGGTAGAGCCAAGGGAACCTAGCTGATGCAGCTTCCAAGCAAAGGGGAAGGAAAGCATGGAGAAATACTGGGAAAGACCCTTGTGCATCCCCTCTTCCCAGCACGGTGACTCTCAGCTGGAGACACGTGCGCTTTCTCCTGTCCCAACCTCTGAACCACGGTGCAACCACCCTCAGGGTGCAAATGGTGGAAGGGACCTTCTGCAGCTCCTTCCACCCTGCGCTCGCTTTGCTGCGAACCCCTGGGAAAGGGCAAGGGCCATAGAAGCTTGCTGTAGCAACACCATCCAGAACCACCATGGGGATGTCCTGCCTTCTCCAACCCAGCATGTGTTAAGATGCAGAAGCATATCCCTCATAACGCTCGGTTTTGGGTATTTTTCCAGGTTCGGGGATTGACAGCGTCCCCAGGCTTCGCGTGGTGGGTGGTTCGAGTGAGTGCGTCGGGAGGGTCGAGGTGTTTTACAACAACGAGTGGGGGACCGTTTGCGATGACAACTGGGACCTGAGCGACGCGGCGGTGGTCTGCCGGCAGCTGGGCTGCGGGGTGGCCCTCTCGGCCCCTGGCTTGGCACGGTTTGGGTGGGGGTCCGGTCCCATCTGGCTGGATGACGTGAGCTGCACGGGGGAGGAAAAGAACCTCTTTGAGTGCCAAGCCAAGATGTGGGGCATCCACAACTGTCGCCACAGGGAGGATGCCAGCGTGGTGTGCGCAGGTGAGAGCTGCAATGGGGGGGTGGTTGGAGGCAGAGCTCCTGCTGGTACCCACGGGTGGGGAGCTGGACAGCTTTGGAGGAGATGTTGTGTGGAGGGCTTTGTGTAGCTCTCTCCTCTGTGTATCTCCTGGACCTTCACCTCAAGGTCCTGCACATGGGTCGAGGCAATCCCCACTGTCAGTACCGGGTAGGGGATGAAGGGATTGAGAGCAGCCCTGAGGAGAAGGACATGAGCCATGGGTCCTGGACACGAGCCAGCAACGTGCGCTTGGTAGCCCAGAAAGCCACCCGTGTCCTGGGTTGCATCTCCATAGCGTGACCAGCAGGGCCAGGGAGGGGATTCTGCCCCTCTGCCCCGCTCTGCTGAGACCCCCCTGCAGTGCTGCCTCCAGCTCGGGGGTCCCCAGGACAGGAAGGACACGGAGCTGCTGGAGCGAGTCCAGAGGAGGCCCCGGAGATGCTGCGAGGGCTGGAGCCCCTCTGCTCTGGAGCCAGGCTGAGGGAGCTGGGCTTGTCCAGCCTGGAGCAGAGAAGGCTCCAGGCCTTATTGCGTCCTTTCAATATAGAGAGGGGGCTTATAAGAAAGACAGAGAGAGACTTTTTAGAAGGTCTCTAGTGACAGGACAAGGGGCAAGAGTTTTAAGCTTGAGAGAGGGGAAATTCAGGTTGGACACAAACAAGAATCTTTTTACGAGGGTGGTGAGACACTGGAGCAGGTTGCCCAGAGAAGTCGTGGATGCCACCTCACTGGAAGTGTTCAAGGTCAGGGTGAATAACGCCCTGGAAAAATTTTTTCACCATGAGGGTGACAGAGCACTGGGACAGGCTGCCCGGAGAGGTTGTGGAGTCTCCTTCTCTGGAGACATTCAAAACCCAACTGGACACGTTCCTGAGTGATGTGCTCTAGGTGGCCCTGCCTTGGCAGGGGGGGTTGGACTAGATGATCTATCGAGGTCCCTTCCAACCTCTGTGATTCTGTGAATGGGGCTTTGGGCAACCAAAGATGGAAGATGACCCTGGGAAGGGGAGTTGGACTAGATGACCTTTAAAGGTCCCTTCCAACCCAAACCATTCTGCAAGTCTCTATTGGAAGTATTCCAAGTCAGGTTGGAGAGGGCTTTGGGCAACCTGATCTAGTGGAAGATGTCCCTGCCCATGGAAGGGGAGTTGCACTAGATGGTCTTTAAAGGTCCCTTCTAACCCAAACCCAACAGCCAGGTATCACACCCAGGATTCTGTTGGCCCCCCCCCCAGTAAAACGGCAGCATCTGGCCATGTCAACACATTTTTAACTCAATGCTACCAATGCCCTGCTCCTCCCTGGAGGCACATGGGATGCTGCAGGCGGGGGGTTGTCCAGGGATGCAGGCAAGGGGTGGTCCAAGGGACGTGGGGGCGTCCTCCAGCCACGTGCCCACCTATTTCTCTCTCCGCAAAAGCAGGCAACTCCAGCTCAGCCGACCTGCGGCTGGTGGATGGGCCACACCGTTGCGCTGGGAGGGTGGAGGTGCTCCACACTGGGCAGTGGGGGACGGTCTGCGACAACGCCTGGGACCTGAACGATGCGGCGGTGGTGTGCAGGCAGTTGGGCTGCGGCAAAGCTCTGGCAGCTTCAGGCCGGGCTCAGTTTGGGCAGGGGACGGGGCAGATCTGGCTGGATGGGGTGGCCTGTGCCGGCAGCGAGGACGCTCTCACCCAGTGCCGAGCTCGCCCCTGGGGACAGAGTAACTGCAACCACAGAGAAGATGCTGGTGTGGTGTGCTCAGGTATGTCACGGGGTCTCCTGGGGGGGGCCAGGGGGTATCCATCCTGCGTATTGCTGCCTCTGGGTTGACGTGGCAGCCAACTACTTCCTGGGGTGGGTGGGGGGTCCTTTCACCCCCTGCCACCAGCACCACGTGTGTCCCCAACCCACCGTGATGTTTCTATGGCGCTTCCAGACACCAGCGCAACCAACACATCGACTGTCCGGCTGGTGGACGGCCCCCATCGCTGCGCTGGGAGAGTGGAGGTCTTTCACAACCAGCAATGGGGGACGGTCTGTGACGACGGCTGGGACCTCAACGATGCGTCGGTGGTCTGCCGGCAGCTGGGCTGCGGGGTGGCCGTGGCGGCTGTGGCAGGGGCTTCCTTCGGGAGGGGGATGGATCCCATCTGGCTGGACAGGGTTGCCTGCATCGGGAGGGAGAGCAGCCTCATAGAGTGTCGGGCCAGGCCTTGGGGATTCAACGGCTGCACCCACGAAGAGGATGCTGGTGTGGTCTGCTCAGGTGATGGTCATTTCTGCGAGGACCTAAAAGCACAGCTTAGAGCTGCTCCCCCCACCCCACCAAAAAAAAAAAGGCCTTTTCTTCTCCAACCTGACCCCAGGACCATTGGCTGCAGGGAGGAGATTTGCAGGGTATGGGGGCTTGTCCCCTTGGCAGACGGTGTTGGTCCCCCATCCCCACACCCCAGCAGCCAAAGGTCCAACTGTCCTTGGCATAGCTGAGTGGGAAAGGAGGGGGGAAAAGGGACACTGATGCCTGGCTTGGGGTGCAGGCTGCGCTGAGACTCTGGTGGGTTCCAGCAAGGTTCTGAGAACGTAGATTTATTTCTGCCTTTCCTCGTGAGGGACCAAGTGGTGAAGGCCAAAGGTAGGTGCCTGGTGGTGCTTACGAAGCCCCAAGGGCTGCGTGTCTCTGCAGGCAGGACTCAGGCCAGGATCTCTCCTCCCATCCCACTGTGGCTGGGCATCTGCCCTAGATTTGCACCCTGGTTGCTGCCTCCAGAAAGTTCCCCATGGACGTGTGGTTCTCTTGTCCTCACTCGGCATCGCCTGCTTCTCTGCCCACAGAACTGGCCGGAGAAGAGGTCCGCCTGGCAGAAGGACCAAACCACTGCGCTGGGAGGGTGGAGGTGCTCCACGCCGGGCTGTGGGGGACGGTCTGTGACGACGGCTGGGACCTGAACGACGCGGCGGTGGTCTGCAGGCAGTTGGGCTGCGGCGTGGCTGTGACGGCCACCAGCCGGGCTCAGTTCGGGCAAGGGACGGGGCAGATCTGGCTAGATGACTTGAGCTGCACTGGGCTTGAAGACAACCTCACCCAGTGCCGAGCTCGCCCCTGGGGACAGACTAACTGCAACCACGGAGAAGACGCTGGCGTGGTGTGCTCAGGTAGATCCCTGTGATACAGGGGGGCGTGGGGAACAGGAGGGTCTATCCTGCGTCTGGCTGCCTCCGGGGTGACGCTGGCCCTGTAAAGGCATGTTTTTTGGGGAAGGGGGCTAGCAAAGAGTCGTAGCCTCTTTTTGGCCAGACTTGACCCCAACCAGCAACACGTTCCCACTCCATTCATGACCAACATCTCATTGAAACCTTCATCTCCCCTGTCCTTCACGGCACTAAGTGAGCCAAGCCCTGTCTCTAGGGGGCCACCCAAACCTCCAGCCTGGTCTCCATTGCCCAGTCCACGTGCTTGCATGGAGAAGACATTTTAGGGTATGACGGTGCAACTGAAGTCCACCCCTACGGCCACGCTCCTCTGGAAGGGGTGTGTAGGGAAGGCTGCATCCCTTGCTGCAGGAGATCATGATGACTCTATTTCCACTCTGGCTTCTGGTTTGGGGATTATTTTTTGGAGGGGGCGGGGTGGACGGGACAGGGGACACGCACACACGAGGTGATGGGTGCCTTGTTTTCCTTTCCTAACTGTTTTTCTCCTTGCAGGTGCCAACATCACGGAGACGCAGGTCCGCTTGGCCAACGGGCCGAACCGCTGTGCTGGAAGAGTGGAGGTGCTTCACCAACAGCAGTGGGGGACCATCTGCGACGACAGCTGGGATTTGAAGGACGCCAAAGTGGTCTGCCGGCAGTTGGGCTGCGGGACAGCCGTGTCAGCCCCAGGTCAAGCTCATTTCGGGTACGGGTTGGAGCCCATCTGGCTGGATGACGTGGAGTGCACCGGCACGGAGACCACCTTCTCCCAATGCAGCCTTAGCAGCTGGGGAGTCCATAACTGCAACCATGAGGAAGACGCCGGAGTCGTGTGCTCAGGTGGTACTTGGGGGGGGGGGGGCGCGACGCAT
>VWZZ01001445.1:257259-321709 GCA_013399095.1 Psophia crepitans | reverse complement strand
TATATATATATATATAAAAAGTGGTTTAATGAACACAGAAGTAACACCTTAGTCTGAATCAGAAGCTAGGGATAGCACGCCTTTGCAAATTCATGTATATTAGCCCACTCTCCTGAAGGCAAAAATCTAGTGAGTAATGGAGAAAAGATAAGTGTTCAGCATGAAGTCAACCTTAGGGATGAGCTTTCATGACTGCTAAGGTGAATTAGATATGGGAAAATATTTGAAGAAGAAATACTTGGCTGCAAAGATCTGCAGATTAAGAGAGCCTGTATCAAGATACCTTAGTGAAAACTTGAATATATTGCAAAGGCACAGCACTAGGTGCACTTTCCAACTTACTCATTTTGGTACTGTAAAATTGGTTTTTTCTCTTTGAAAGTGCAATAAGACCGCAGGAGGTTGGGATTAATTTGCTGTATTCATTTGCCTGCATCCATCCTTTGCAGAACTGTGACACAGAGGCTGTATGCAGCTGTGTACAGCATGTGAGATGGCCCCTTTTCAACTTGGTTTATCCTTCCTGAGGGCTCGCTTTCTCCCATCACCCCACCCTGAGTGCTTAACTCCCCTTTACCTCTAGTCTCCCACTGAACTGCAAGCTGGTTTTGCTGTCCCAACATGTGCGTAGCTTAAAATCCTCTGCACCCGACTGGTAAGCCTTTTGGCAAAAGTGCTTTTACCCTGCTTCGTCAAGCGGATCCCATGTCTCAGCTCTTCTTCCTCGAAGAGGCATCCTTGGCTGTGAAAGCCAAAGCACTGCCTGCAACACCGGCTGCAAAGTCAGTTGTTAATTCTCAATGTGCCTCCACTCCTATCCAGGCCTTCCCCTTCACCTGAAGGATCGAGGAGGTCATCGCCTGGGCTCTCAACATCCTTCACCTTTGTTCTCCGAGCTCGGTAGTCATTCTGGAAGTGGTACCAGTCTATCTTGTTCTAGTTATTCAGGCTAGTCCTGTTCCGTCCCCCCAAAAAAAGAGATACAAAATTATTTCAAAAAACATGTTTCCTTGATATTTTAAGATTTACAATGTCTGTTCTGTGACTCTTTGAAAAAGACCAAACAGACTATACCAATAGTTCTAGTTATTTCATATAAATAGTGTTAACAGTGTTACTGTGTAAAATGCGGAGACTCGATTATTGCCTTGGGTAACCCCGACGTTCTAGATGTGTAAGATTTGCTTCTCGGCAGAGTTGGAGCTATATGTATTCACTTATTGGCGAAAAAATAATATATATAGAACTGTGTGGACCTCTATCATTCAGAAAAGATTTTGGGAAACAGGGCTGAATCTAGAACAGAACACGTACAAAATCATCTTGAAAACAGGAGCTGAAACACTTTGCTGGTATTCATGAACCCTTTCATTCATTTTTCATGAGCAGTGAAATGACCTTTTGTCTGCAAGAATGTCTGCAGAACTCCACCTCACCAGCAATTCTTGAACAGTCTTTTCAATACAATAATAATTTGTAATATAAATAAATCTTTAGATTTTCCTGCTGATTTTGTTAAAAGTTTCAGCAACGGAGCAGAGAAGCGCTGCAAAAAACCAAATCACATAGCTAAGCAGCTCTCTGGCAATTGGTATGCTGAAAGTTGTTTGGTCAGGATATTTGAGGAACTTAATGCAAATTAGGAAAAATCGAAGTGTTTTGTAAAGCGAAAAAGAAGCTAGATACTTCTTGGCAATATCTCTTCAGTTTATTTCATGCTGGGTTTATTTTTGGAGCTTAATATTTTCATCTTCTGTTCCTCTACCCCTGAGAGATAATGTTTTTGCTACCTGTGACAAAAATTCCTTGCTCTTCATAATGTCATGTTCTGAGAGAGCTGGCTGCTATGATCTGAAAGGAAGACTTCTTTCAGTGCTCATCTGCTCATCTTGGATTCTCATACTATATCCACCATATCAGGGTCTTAGTACAGTGCAGCAACATATGGCGTATTAATGAAGAAACAGTTTACATTCCTGGTGCAATCTCCAGCAAAGGTGATTAAAACCTAAATAAAGATCAGATGATTTTTAATAACTAAGTTTTACCTTTCCCATGGCATTTTCTTACTGGCTTTTAGGAGTATGTGTATGTGCTGCCCTCTAGCAGCATATCCTGTGGTGTAGCTATTGTTTCTGATGGCTTTGATGTGTAGGGGAACTGCTTTTTGGTACACAGAAATTGCCCCAAAAACATGGACTTATACTTTGGAGCCCAATTGGACAGAGGAAGTATCAGTCAGAGTTTCTCTACCTGTCCACACTATCACTTTAGAAATACTGGTGGTCTCCTCCTCTTTGATGTTCTTAGATGGGTGTTGCATGCAGGTGAGTAGTTGGGAGGGAATTTGCATGCACCCCTTGTTCATCAGTTGGGCACTTTTCTCTGGCTGCCTTGACAAATATTTGTGCTGCCTTTTCTGAAGAGCTCAAGAGCAGCCCCAAGGGCTGTCCCTGTCCTGGGAGGTTGAGCTCTTTTAAAAAAAACAAGCCAACCACATTTGGCCACCGGTATATCTCTTCTGGGACCAGTCCGTTACTAGCTTGAGGTCTGCTACAAGTATGAAAGGAATCACCTACAATATGAGAATTATCAAAAGGTAGATGGTGATTTGAACCAAAATACTGGAGCAGAAACACCAGCCTGGATCTTTTCAGAGACTGAAGGATTCTCTGCATGTCTTACTGTGGTGGGATGACCCTGACTGAAGGACTGGTGCCCACCAACACTACTGTCACTCTCCTCCTCAGCTGAACAGGGGAGAGAAAATATAGCAAAAGGCTTGTGGGTAGACATAAGGTCAGGGAGAGATCACTCACCAGTTGCCATCAGGGGCAAAACAGACTCAACTTGGGGAAATAAGTTTAATTTTATTACCGGTAAAATCAGAGTAGGGTAATGAGAAATAAAACCTGAATCATAGAACCCTTTCTCCCCCACCTGTCCCTTCTTCCCAGGCTTAACCGTACTCCCAATTTCTCTACCTCCTCCCCCTCCCCAGCACCTCAGGGACACAGGGAATGGGGGTTGTGGTCAGTTCATCACACATTGTCTCTGCTGCTCCTTCCTCTTCAAGGGGAAGACTCTTCATACTCTTCCCGTGCTCCAGTGTGGGGTCCCTGCCACAGGAGACAGTCCTCCACCGACTTCTCCAACATGAGTCCTTCCCACAGGCTGCAGTTCATTATGAACTGCTCCAGCACGGGTCCCTCCCACAGGGTGCAGACCTTCAGGAGCAGGCTGCTCCAGCATGGGTCCCCCATGGGGTCACAAGTCCTGCCAGCAAACCTGTTCTGGTGTGGGCTCTTCTCTTCATGGGGCCACAGGTCTTGCCAGGATCCTGCTCCAGCACAGGCTTCCCATGGGGTCACAGCCTCCTTCAGGTGCATCCACCTGCTCTGGTGTGGGGTCCTCCATGGGCTGCAGGTGGAATCTCTACACCCCATCACCCCTCCTGCATGAGCTGCAGGGGGACAGCCTGCTTCACCATGGTCTTCTCCATGGGCTGCAGGGGAATCCCTGCTCCAGTGCCTGGAGCACCTCCTCCCCCTCCTTCTTCATTGACCTGGGTGTCTATGAAGTTTCTTACATCTTCTCACTCCTTTCTCTGTCTGTAAAAGCTCCTGCTTTTATTTTTCTTTCCCCTTTCTTAAATACGTTACCCCAGAGGCGAGTCCAGCTTGGAGCCGGCTGTCATTGGCTTTGCTGGACATTGGGGAAGCTTCTGGGAGCTTCTCACAGTAGCAGCCCCCTACTACCCAAACCTTGCCATGCAAACCTAATACACTTACGTAATATGGGAGAAGTGAAGACATGTGAATGACATTAAAAGTGCCAGGGAAATACATAATTGTCTCTGTTTAGATTTAAAGATGATGTAATACAGCTTTCATTAGGGAAAAGTTGGACGCTCAAACACTTCCATATTCTTTTTCCCATGGAAAGTTGTAATTTCATGCCAAATTTTAATTTATTTCTCTCTGGCATATGAAAAAAATTGCTGTTTAGTTACATCTAAGTTCGATAGGGTATATCTTTGAAAATGAACCTTGACTTAGAAAAACTTGTAATTTCTGCCATTTATAATTGCACAGATTGAAAACTTTGTTTAAAGTATCATAGAGAGGAACCAATCACTGACATTTTAATTTTTTTTCTGAATTGGTATTTGATTTTTTAATAGTGTTTTCAAGTGAAAGTAAAAAATCATCCTCAAGCTGTTAGCATGAGTAGCCCTCCCCCCAGATTAACATTCTTTTCAAATTTTCATTTTTGAGATGTGATAACTTTTGAAAAGTAAATATTTCTCCCCTGTAATATTTTTTTTCTGTACAGTGAGACCATCTCTTATTTTCTTTGTTTTGTGTAACACCACACAAGTGGTACAGATGTTGGGAGGAAAGAGGTGAAGAGGCTAAGATGGTCCAGCCAAGAGAGAGGCCAAGTGACAGGTCACTCAGGTGTGCAGGCAGGTTTAGGAGGACAGAAAAAAACCTTCTTCTCTTAACTGCATCTGCTGAGGAAGCAACCATCATCAGGTGCATGGTATGTAGCTAATGCTGCCAGCCATCAAGGGAGTAGGGGACTCTAAATGCCCTCTCTCCTAGTAGTATTTCTCTTTAGGGGGCACCAGTAGGGCCTGTTGCTGTGGATTTGGGCTTATCCCCCTATGGTATTTAGGGAGGGAGAAAAGAGAGCTTCAATCTCTGCTGTTACTGCTCTGACACTTCTCAGCACCTACAGAGGCATAATGGCTCACTAAGTGTTCAGAGGTACTGTGAAACTACTGTAAAGCATCACTGCAGTCTTTTGACAAACTCTCTCTATTGCTGACAGTTGCCTTCATTTATTCCTATTACTGTGTCAGTTATTCTGTGATTTGGTTTTGGTTTTTTTTTGTCTTGAAGTGCCTTTTTTTTTTCCTTTCCTCTTCCCGCTATCCTGACTTTCTGTGTGAAAGGGAAGGTAAGGTGCCTTTTTACCAGGTGATGCTTTTAGGATGTGATACTAGGGGAGCCCTACTCAGGAGGGGTGGTGTATTTCCAGTGTCATTGCCCTGCATGTATTTAGCCAGATTTGGGGGGCCAAATGAGAGAAGTGCTAACTCCTTAAAAAACAAGCATAATAAAATGGGAATGTTGAATGCTGTGGAAGTAGTTGGCTTGAGTAATCCTTGTTTGTTGAGAGACGGAGGCTTGAAGGTGTATTTAGGTGAACTTTTGAGGTAAATTGCCCTGTGGTAGGACTTGGTAATGTTTTTCCAAGTGTCTTTCAGCATACTCAGAAAAAATTCTTCAGTAGTTGTATTGCTGATGTGTGTCCTGCCTCAGCAAGAGTTAACAGATCTGTCTTTGATCCTTCTTTCTCCTCTTCACGTTAAGTATTTTGCCACTGTCTTAGAGTGTAGGGCAGGAGGGGCAACTAGCTCAACTCTTGAAGCAGTTCACAAATTTCAAGTCCCATGATAACCATATCTAGAGATTTAACTCAGAGTGAAACAGAGAGCATCTTGTTCAGGTCTACCAAGATTTACAAAGTGCTCCCAGATAAACTCTGGGGCCTTTAGTACAAAAGGCAAAAAGTTTCATAGGTTTCAACAATGTGTTGGAGGAAGTTCATACAAGTAAAAGTACAAATATGAATTAATGAAGCTGTTGAGTACTGCAAAGATATTGGGCCTCTTGCTGATAGCTTTGCAATGACATGTTTTGTGCAATCTGCTTTGAAACAGGAGTCCTAATACCTGAATCCTGATGCATGGACTCATTGCATAGCTGAGCGCCCAAGAATGGGCTTCACGTAGTCACAAACTGGTCTGAAGGCAACCTAAGCAAGGCTGCAGGAGGTGCGGAGGAAAGGCTTTGGGACCTCGTAGTTTGGTGGTTTTCTCTGCCGTCATAGTTTACAATATTCCTCCTCTGCGGCAACTGTAAAAAAGAGCGATTCCCACTGGGAACAATAAGAATATGCATGAAAATAGTAATCATAATAATAATTTGAATAACTTTAATCATTAATTTTATTCCAGTGGCATCTAAATTCAGTGTAGGTCTCTTTAGTTCCAGATTTCAGCAGTTTCTATTTAAGTCTGAATTTTTGTAGTTTAAATGTTACATAATTCATCCACTAATATTAGAAAAGTTGTAAGCATCCTTATCATAAAAGCCATCCATGAACAATTTGAGGAACTGTCAGTTTCTTGATAGCAACGGCATTATCTTTGCTGCTGATCGAGATGCGTGATTGTCAGTCATGTAATAGAGTTTTTGTGTGCCATTGCTATTGCTGGGCACAGACCTGACTGAACTGAAGCTGAGATCAGCGGTCTTGGTTGAAATAACTGATTCTATGAATTTGGCACAAAATGTTTTCCTGAAACACAGTTCGTACTTTGACTTACTTTAAGATTTTTAGTAGGTCTACATATCTTGTCCAAGATTATATAGTGTGTTTACCACAACCCCTGTGAGTAGGGTAATAGAAGGTGACTTTACACTAGAGTTTATTTCAGTGCTAATGCCCGAGGTGATGAACAGCAAGGAGCAAATTATCTTGCACTCAAGGTCATGTGTCAGAAGCATCCTTAGGTGTGCTGCAGTGGAAGAGGAGAGGTAATTCGTCTGTCTCCAAGAATGCAGCTTCTGCTAGGAAAACCCACCATGGCGGTGCTCTTGCTTCTTTTGCTGGAGGACCCCCTCAAAGTGGGAGGAAGCTGTGAAGACACAGAAGATGCAGCCAAACAAAGGCTGCGTGCTACCCAAACCACACTTAGCACATTCTATATACCCATTCTATATTTTATGCTTGAAAAAGTATGAGTCCCCTGTTCTATCTGATATATTAAGGAAGGGAGAGAGTAAACAGTTTTCTGAGCTTGTCCCCGTGCTCCTGTCCAGATAGCTGGTGAGGTATGCTGGCCTCCTCATTTTCCAGACAAAATAAGAAAATGGGGCATCATTTAGACCTGTAACTCCACATTGCAGCAATCAAATTATTCCTTTTTTTTTTTCCCAGCCAAGTAGTAACTTCTATATTAGTAGTTTTCTCTTTCCTAGGGATCTTCTACAAATGGCCTTCTAGCTCAGCCTAGCAGTACCACCTGCCTGTGGTTATCAGGTAGGCAGGTTCAGAAGGTACAATTTAGTATCCAAGCTGGTTTTATTAATTTTTTTCTCCTTGTCAATGCAATAGGCTTTTTTCTTTATTTTTATAGGAAAAAAAATTGAAATGTTAATTTCTATTGAGGAAGATCTTATGGTTTTTTTCTGATGTTTGTGCTCCTCCAGAACTTTTGTGAGCAGCTACTGCTTGGGTTTCATTCTCAACCTGCCCAAGCGAGCTGTGATGAACTCTATATTTAAATTAAAAAAGCTTGTCTCACTACTTATCCCTTCTTTGGGAACATGTAGTTTATGTTCAGTTTTGGTTTGCTCGGTGTTTTTTTTGGCTGGTTGGTTTGTTTTTCCACTATGGATAACGCTCCAACTCATGAGTAACTGTAAATGTGCAAAATTCTGATTCTGTGATTCTGTGAAAATCTGAGCATACAGATTTATAAGCCTGTTTTCCAGAGTTCATTTACAGATGCTTTTAGATTAATACAACACTCTTGCAAAAGTAGATGTTGCAGCGCTCTCGCACTGAGCATGGCCGGGTACAGGAGCTTGGCAGGCAAGAGCAAAGCACTTGTTCTGTAGTACAAAAAATAGCTATTAGCTGTAAACCAGCTGTCACAGTTTTGGGCAAGTAAACTTAAAATACCATACCAGTTTCTCTTTTTTTATGTTGTGGTTTTTTTTTTCACTGCTACTTGATACTCTGTAGATGAAACAGAAGTGCAAGTGTTCTATACCCAGGAGCTTACCCATTGATTACTGTGTCCCTGTTTCTGTGTGCTGAAGAGCGTGAGACATCCAAGACCTGAGTGTGTTGGCCTAGGTTTCAGCTAGCTGTTGATGCTCTGCCTGGTTGCTCTTCTGCAGAAATGAGAGCTAGTGGAGGGTACGACTGAAATTTCAGTGGAGTAAAGGGCCTCCACATCTGCATGGTTGTATAGCCTGACCAGAAGCAAGTGGACCGTGTTTAGATTTCTGCGATAAGCTGCACCTGCTCTGCCCCTTACATGGTTGTGATTATATCGGGAATCGAATCGCATGCGTTTCCCAGAGTGTTACTAATTCAAACATGCACATATATTTTATTAAATAAGGAGAAAGTATGGCAAAATTAAACACACAAAAAAGGGGGGGAGGGGAAAGGCTGCCTGATTCCTAGATACCATTGTAAAAGATGTCATATAAATTAGATACAGATACTGAATTTAATGTAATGCAGTCCTTTATAATTTAATTGTGTAAGTATTGCTATGTTTTTTTGTTTAAATGGAACTATAGGGGACTTTGAAAAAACCAAAAATATTCAAGTCTGCATAAGATATAAAAGCAATTTCCTTTAAACTAGAAAAACAAGAAATCGCAGCACCGTGCATTCAGTCCACATAATAAATCATACCGTATTGAATGCTCCAGGTCTGAGAGGTGACATTGAGCATTGGAGACTTTCCAGGAATCAGCAGTAGCTAAATGGTGCAAATGGGCAAGATATCAGTCTTTTGTTTCTTGTCCAGTTTAAGGGTAGTCCCTTGAAAATAAGAAAATAACAGGATTTCCCTGGCTTGCATTTGGATCTCCAGTATTCATTCAAACACAAAGGAAACAGAGATATCTTTTTCTTCAGTTAAACCCCCCAAAAAGGAAAGAAAAATAGTATCTGGAAACTGTACTGCTCACATTTTGCCAATTTTAATTGTAGAAGGTGGCCTGTTTTGAAGCGATACAATGTGAAGCAAAGGAATGAGCTCAGTGAATGTAAGGGCATGGAGCCTGCAGTCTTTGAAGCACGTGTGTCATACTGTTGTATTTCACCTTCTAATTGGTGCTCCCTGTCCAGTTGGAATTTTGCACCTTTTATAAATCAACTGGTGTTTTGTATTCCTTTTTCCAGTGCGTGAGTATGGTCCATGTGAAGCAGATGACTGCTTCTTGGAGACTCACTGGAGCAAGCTCTTCCCTAGTTTTCCACTGATGACCACGATCTTGCAAGCACAAGAGAGATGGGGTTTTTCTGTGGGTTTGGGGTTTTGTTTTGGTTTTTTTTTGTGTTTTTTTTTACTGCACTCTAAGTTCCAGTCACTGTGAGAATAGTTGGTTGATGGGAAAGTGAGCTTTGTGTGGTTCTCATTTAAGAGTTCTTTTAGTACATCTTCAATGACATTGTCAGTACTTAGAGACAATGTCGTGCACTAAGAAGTTGATGTAATGTTAATGGGCTTTCTTTTGTTGTTTTGGTTTAGTTGAATTTACATCTACCTCATTACTTGAATATTTAGTCATAAAGATAATTTATCTCAGAGTTATGTATTTTGTTATCAAACCAGATTGCTTTGATCTAGTATAGGACAGGAGTATTTGTCCAAACATAAAGACAAAGACACAAGCCAGTACACACGTGCTACAGCTGTGCAAAGGTGATGTACTTCTGTGAAACAAAGGTGGAATCTGTAATAGAACAGAATAGAATCATTAAGGTTGAAAGAGACCTCAAGGATCATCCAGTCCAACCATCCCCCGTCCCCCCCCACCTATTAACCACTAAACCATGTCCTTCAGTACTGCGTCTAACCTTTCCTTAAATACCTGCAGGGACGGTGACTCCACCCCCTCCCTGGGCCACCTGTTCCAATGCCCGACCACCCTTTCAGATGTCATTCTAGATAATTTTGTAGTCTAGTAATGTGTGTTCAAAGACTATCTTAATTTAAAACACAATATCCACATAAAAGGGAGCCCCTTTGATTCAGTGGTTGGGGTTTAAGGCAAAAGAGAGAAGGCGGCCTATAGAATTTTGCAAGCTTTTCATTGAATCAAATGAGTTTAAAATAAACTTCAAATTATGTGTTTTATTTCAATATCATTGCAATGTGAATCTTTGGTGTAACATTAACAGGCACTTGAACTTGTTCTACAAGATAGCACAGCAGTTATTTACATAAAACATGAAGATAAAACGAAGAGACTTCTCTTACATTTGCTGTCCTGCTATTGTTTTTTAAATAGAAGTATTTTAAAACAAATTATGTTGAGAATTGCTGTAAGTGAAGGGAGGGGGAAAAATCTCTTAAGACCCCACCCCCCAGTCCCTCCCCTGTTAAGGCTATTGATGAGAAACTATTTGGAATATGCATGAGTATTGCTGAGGAACTGCAGCAGAGACAGATTTAATAATTAATGCATGGGAATTGTTTATTTCCCTAATATACTGTAGAGCTTTATCATTTCAGTAATGAACAGCAGTCTCGATGGTGCTGAAGCATTGAAAACAGTCACTGAGACTTATCACTTGAATATGTGGTTTTAATATTTTTCAATTAAATGTTAAAGATTTTTAATATACGTACTCAATACCTACATACTGATTATTAGATTTCAGTGGGACTTTACAGAAATATTCATCAAAGTGAGATTTTTCTTTCGTCAGGAGGTGGTTCCTTTCATAAAAACTATGTTAGAAAATACCGTCCCTGATTCAGCATTCACTATTGTCTAGCTCCATGCTTACACATATATGACTTGTTCCAGTGGAAATACCATTTCAAGTGTCTATGGATACTTATATTTCACATTTAGCCAGTTACTCCAATGGTCATGTTCTGCTTTTGATTTTCTCTTTCTGCGGTGTAGTTTGCCTGTCTTCATTTCGCGTTATTGATACGGGGGTATTTTATACATTTGTCAAGGTAATTTCTAATCTGAATCTTGTTCTCTAAACTGCTTGCTGCTCCTTCAATCCAAAGCCATCCACAAATTTTAGACGCCTTCTCCAATTCTATCAGAGTAACTACTGAAAATATTGAATACACCTAAGCCCGAGAAAGACTTCTCCACAGGGATCCTACTTAAAACATGTTCTTGGTTTGTGCTGCATGATTAATAGCTATTTTTTTAGATTGATCAATTGGTTGAGAACATCTGTCTAACAGTGATTTACGGGAACAATGTCAACAGGCTTAATAACACACAACACTTGACGTCACCTCTTCTGCTCCCATTCTCCTTTCTTTCTGCCCTTCCCTCTAACCCCTGAGGTCAAGAAGGAAATTAAATTGATTAGTTTTAACCTTGTTCTCGATAAGTCTGTTAGCATTTGAGGGTTGGAGTGGAAGAAAGGTGGCATACAGCTGTTTGTTTAATAATTTAGTATCATTCCAGGCAATCAAATTGGCTTTTCTGTAGGTCTTTTTCTTCCCCCTTTTTAAAGACTAGGAACTGTTTGGTTTTTCCACCAAAAATGACATTTGCTGGTTTTTCCACAATTTTTTCTAGCTTGTTGCTAACTAATACTGGGGTAAATACTATCATCCTGTTGATGTGAATAAAACTAACTTAATTAAATATTTCTTGACCTGTTCTTTCTGTATTTTGACCTGTATTCTTCCTCCATTATTTGAAAATGATGAAGGGATTGGAGCACCTCTCCTGTGAGGAAAGGAAAGGCTGAGGGAGCTGGGTCTGTTCAGCCTCTAGAAGAGAGGGCTTGGAGGAGATCTCATCCATGTATATAAATACCTGAACGGAGGGCATAAATAAGGTGAAGCCAGGCTCTTTTTAGTGGTGCCCAGTGACAGGATGAGAGGCAACAGGCACAAAATGAAACACAGGAGGTTCCCTCTGAACATCAGGAAATTCTTTTTCACTGTGCAGGTGAACAGAAAGGTTGTGGAGTCTCCATCCTTGGAGATACTCAAAACCCAGCTGGATATGGTCCTAAGCAACTGGCTCTAGGTGGCCTTGCTTGAGAAGAGGGGGTTGGACCAGATGACCTCCAGAGGTCCTTTCTAGCCTCAACCCTTGTGTGATGGCTTGACACTTCATGATTGCCGCACGTTCTTGTGCTTTTAAGGCTGTGATTGTCATTCACTGCAAACACTAATGAAGTACTGTGGCTTAGTATAATGCTTCAGAGACTAATATGTAATGAAACTACAGCAGTTTTGGAGATTAATAGGCACGTCTGGAGTAGAGATAAGAGGATCAGTGGTCCCTGTCATATTATCTGAATGGTTATGTCTGGGCTCTCTTTCATTAGAGAATTTTGTTGGTGGTGTTTTGTGGTGGTTCATTGTTCTGGGGTGCTTTTTTTTTGAGTGGTGGGCTGGGTTTTTTTGTTTGTTTGTTTGTCTTGTAATTGCTACCAGAAAACCCTGTGTGGTTTGAGTCTGAGCTCAGCAGACCTGCTTAGACTTCTTTCAGGAACACAGGCCTGAGAGGACTCTTCTGGTCAATAAGCCCAACCACTATCAGACATGTAAGATCTCTCCTCATAAGCAGTCATCTTCCCTTCATACCATTTCAGTTGGAGAGAGAAGCAGCATACAACTGTTTCGTTGACAACTGTTAGTGACAAAGACAGTGTCCCTGTCCTACCCGAACTTCAGTTATTTATAGAAGGTTGGAATTAGTCATTTGGAGTGGCATTAAATGCAACTGTACCATTAGTGAGAGTTATTGTGTAGCACCGTTCCAGGACCTATTTTCTCTCCTCTTCTGCTTGCTATATGTGGCATATCAATAATGTAATGATACTTCTGGATGATATCACTTCTAAATGTAGCATGTTGTCAAGTAAATACCCATCTTCTATCTCAGGAATCATGGGCTTCATTTGGTTTATCTTTTTTGGTTCATCCAATTGACAGTCAATCAAAGCAACATAATTCTAGGTCCCAGAAAGCTCTTACTTGTCAGGACTTCGCGCTGACATTGCTCAGGGAACAGGTCTTGTTCTGTTTTCTGATGAACTGGCAACAAATTCACTTGGAGGGTGACATCAGATCAGCAGTTTCCTGAATTCTGTTTCAGTTGAACTGATTTGAAGACTGTATACACTTTAGACGTGAGCTTTTCCAGGTAGCTTAGGTGGCCTGTTGTTGTTTTCAGAGCACTCCTCTAACAGACAGAATTTTATAGTTCTGTTCATGTGTTTGTGGAAATAAAGCTCATCAACTTATATGAAGCTTCACACAACTTTTATAGGTTTAAAGAAAAAAATAAATACATGTTCTGTCTTAGGCAGTCCATGATGTCCTTGCAAACATAAGATGCAGGCCATCATCATGATGGAGGCTGTGCCCTGTGGCACTGCAAGAACCACTGTGGTAGTTACCATTAGCTTTAGTTTGCTTTGGATGAAGCAGTACAATTGTTTCCTGACTGGAACAGCTGTATTAGACCTATGCTGCCTATAACCCACCAGACTGACTTTGAACTGACACCGCTTTTAAAGCGTTTACTGCTGTAGGTAGTAGGCCCTGACTTTGAGACGTCCTTGGGCAATGTCCTGAAGAATATGTATGTTCACGTGCCATCTACCTCTTTGTGATTGTACTGTAGTGCCTCGGGTGAGCAAGTGAGAAGGTTTTTGCTGTCATGGCCTCAGTACATCTGTGGTCTTCTCCGGTCTCTTTCAACTTAACAATTTTTTTGGTGTGAACATCAAAGCCCACACTTGCTGTCTCTTTTATTCTATCATCAGCTGTTGTCTTTCTTTATCCAAACTTTAATTATTTTTTTAAGGTGTGAAGAAGTTGTAAGGAGAGGGTGAGAAATATCTCCTTAACATGATGCTAAGGTAACCTGACCTAAAACACAAGTTAGGAAATGTAAATGCTTCACAGTATAAAGTAGTTTTGGCAAAATTGGACGTGAATGGATTTTTAACTTTTGTCACTTCTTAGGTAAAAATCATTCAATCCTTAGGGCATATCGTCCCGCATCCTGCAAAAAATGTTGGTATATTTCTGTGTGTATGTGAACTTAACACTGTTCTCTATAGATTTTTTTTTTTAATTTTTTTTTTAAATAAAATAAATAGCATCTCTACTGTGGGGAGAAGAAACCTGCATATGGGAAGCACTTCAAAGATCTCAGAATAGACCTGGGAGACTACATCTGGTTTAGAGGAGAACATTGAGGAAATACTCTCTTGCGGCTGTGCATTGCTCAGTAGTAGCACAGAACAAAGATTTAAAAATCTTTTTAAAGAAAGAAAGATAGCACAGGCTCGCACAGATTTTGCTCAACTTAATAGCTTGAACAGTGCATGTGTTTTTGTGCTCAGTATTACCTGTGTGCATGTGCTGCTGTTAGATGATTTGCCCAAGATCTTCAAACATCAGTAGCTATGGTTGGAGGACCATACTACAGGCCCCACCTCTCCGCCTTCCCAGGATGAGCAATTTCCACTTACGACCTGAAGCAGCAACTAGTTTCTTGTCTTTTCATCAATGCGTTAGCTGCTGAAAGGGCTTATTGGAGTCTGACACAGAGAGCTGGGCAGATCCTGCTGGCTCTGTGGAGGTGAGTGGACATCTCATCTGCTGCAGCCTGGGACAAGATCCAGGTTTCTGCAGCAGAGTGTTGAGGAGTAAACTCCTTTCCTAGCACAGAGACAGGAGTGTTTTCAGCTCAGCTGCATATGCTCAAAGCCAGCTCAGAAAGGAGCTGGCTGGGCTGTCTTTCCGTTTCAGGCATAGTTGCCTGCTTCTGGGACAAAGACAATATGGACTGGATGGAAGCAAGCTGCCTGCCAGATCTGGCTTCAGGGCTGCCCACTGGATTGCACTACAAGCTTATTTTAGAAGTAAATTTGCATATTTGGAGTTCATGATTTGTATGCGTGTGTGAGTGGCTTGCTTTTCCACCACAGGATACTTGTTTAGTCACTTCTGCAGGCTGACCCAAGCATGTAGAACATTAGTTTGGTGAGGGACTTAGAGCACTATATTGCAATAAAGTTTTAGATCATCCTTCTTGCTCAGAAGTAGCTTTTTTGGGGTTTTAATCTGTATTTAAAGATTTTCCTTGCTTTCAAAGTTTAAGTAACAAGATCTACTTCTCTAGTTATTGCACGGATAAACAGCCCACACTGCTTGCCATGGTAGATGTCCTGTGCCAACAGCATATCACATTAGCCTAAGCTGCACAGTACTACTTGAGGATTGAATTGTAAGCAAGCCTAAAACTTGATATTTCTCAGACATCTAGCATGAAAAGTTTACTCTGCCGTTCCTTAATAACTTTCAGATAAATAACAGGATATTTGCAATTTTTTAATCTATTTGTTAAGCTTTCGATGTCTCAGTGAAAACATGGAAATGTATATTCTGGAGCAAATTTTTTTTTTAATGGCTCTTACATTTGTGAGTTGATGATTTAAGAACCAATTGATTGAATCATAATAGATTAATAGATGACCTTGATAATTCCACCTTCTCTCTCCCATTTCCTCTCCTTCAGCAATTTACATCCAACAGACCGTCATTAGTGTCTTGTCTTGCATTGTGTAGTGGCCAAATAGTATTGCCTCTACTGTAGAGGGTCACTGAAACAAAATCTGCTCTTAAATGAGTGAAGCCTCCATCTAAGCTAATAGGAGAGAGCCCTACTATAAGAAGAGGATTGACTTTTTAACGAAACATTTAATGATAAAAATATCACTCTCCTAGCTTCAGTGGTGAGGTAACTAAGGTCTAGAGAAGCAACATGGCTTGCCAAGATGACACAGTGGGTTAATGGCAGAACAAGAAGTAAAACCAAGTCTCTGACTCGCATCCTGGTTATTTGATACTTTGAACCCTATTGTTTTGAGTGAATTCTTGGAGGCCATTGAGGAAGTATTTTGCAGAGCAAGAAATAGCTTCCATTTATGCATTTTCTTAAGATCATTTCCTTAAGAGTGTTTTCTTACCCTCTCTTATTCTATAGTCTCGTTTGTTTTCCACTGGTTCTAATGAGCTTAGTCTGCTCCTTAAATCATGTGCTTGACTGCTGTCCTGGCCAGCTAAGGTTTCTGACAACAGATTGCTTTTCTTTATTTCCCTTTTTTACCTGAAAAAGTCATTGGAGGAAAAGTTACCTTATTTTTCTTGCTTACTAAATAATTTTAATTGGTGAGACTGCAAGTTACTCTCCTAGATCTATTAGCAAGTTCCAATTTGTGTGATGGAAGAGGGTTTCTTCAGGTTTGTAATGAAAGATATCTTAGGCTTGATACAGAGAACAGAGTGTGTTTTCATCAACCCGAAGGGAAATGCATATGTCTGTATACTCTGGTGGAGTTGTAGCATTCAAAAAAAAAAAAAGAGGGAGGAGAGAATCCCCCCCAAACAACTCCAAGTGGTGGTTGGTTTTCTGAACTTTTGTATTTTTTCTTATAATAGGAAAATACTCTTATTGCCTGCAGTTTTCATTTTTGAAAACTAAGTGTAGATCCAGTTCCATAGCCCTTAATTACAAAATGCCTTGTTAACTTCAAGGAGAGGAATACACTGAAACTAACACTATGTTTTTGCTTGGCTCCTTGATGATGTTCAAATTCTTATCTGTGATCAATATGAGCAGAATTGACTCTCTGTTTGGTGGTTCCTCAGGCTTATGGTATGAGTAAAACTCGTTTTCCATTTGTCAAGCTTACTGGTATAACTCTTAGTATCCCTGATCATTCATGTTATGCAAGTAATGAGACATTAAATAGGTTACTTCTATGTGAAATACGTCTATTTATACCTTCCTTGGCTCTGTAACAGAGAGAGTGTTATCCTGTCTCTCTGTGAGGTTATTCGTATTTATTCTGTGATGAAAACAAGTTTGACAGCCACTAAGGTTTTCTTGGCAAATAAGTGCTTTATAAAGGTATAAAAAAATGTGCTTCAATGCTGAACTCTTATTATTCCTAATGTTTTATTATCACCTTCTTTGTAATTTTCTGCTTTTATTTTTTTATTTTTTAAATAAAGTGGAAAAACTGAAGTGCTCCAAGGAAAGCTGTCCTTGTGAACAGACAGAGTTTGTAACACATCCGGCTTAATCTAGGGGGCTTGAACTTGCTTCTGTGTGAGGCTGTCCTGCGCGTTGTGGCTGTGCATGGGTTAGCACTTTTGTTTTGTGTTTGCAACAGCTGGATCGGAATTACAGGTTAAGCAAAGTGTTTAAGGTGCTTCAGGAAAGTCTCGTGCCTAACCACAAAGAGTGAACCTAGCTCGTTGCCTCTGAAATGTGAGATACAGGTGGCCACTTCGAGTTTTATCTGTGTTTCTATCCATGCCTATCACTTGTTTTAGGAAATTTTGGAAGGGGCAGAAGGGAATCTTTTCTATAAAAAACGGATGCTTTCAAGTGACTTTTTATCTTGTCTAGGAGAACCTAGATTTTTACTTTTTCAGGCATTCAAGGGGACTTGAAAAGCTCTGACATTTGTCCAGTGTCAGAGTTATTTAATCTGATAAATGATGAATACAATCACAAAAACGAGCTTTTACTATTCACAAAGCTTCAAGAAAGGAAATTAAACAGCCACAGGGAAGACACCCAATTAAAACTATCTGCCAGCTGTTCCTTTTTTCTAATTTAAAAATAGCTGCATTAAAATATAACAAGAAGTAATTCTGAGTCTGATCACATACAGTCCAACTGATTATTGGCCATCAGATTTCAGTATCGTGTATAACAGTGGGTGGGAACTTCTTAACAGCTCCTTAATGGGCCAATATCATGTTCTCACTTATTTCTACATTTGTCTTGTACTTTGTGTGCAAGTGGCTTTCCCGGGTCTGAGCAGGATGTAAAACATGTATTCCCAAACAGAAGAATGAGGAATCAATGAGTTTCTCTCTTTCAACTTGCTGTTTAGGCCAAAACTCTTTCTTGGAGAAAGTAATGAGCAGGAGGTGATTTTGCAGTGTGAATTGTGAAACGGAGTTTGTGTCTTTCAGATTCCGTTCTCAGAACAGTAAAATGATTTGTTTGATCAGAAACGCAGAGAAGATAGAAAGCACAAACAACTTCGTCAGGTGTAGAAAAATTATCTTCAACTTAAAATACACGTCTGGATTTACCATGTAACCCTGCATATATGTGTACATACAGTATACAAATAAGTATTTGCACTTTTCTGTTACCTCAGAAGTAATCTAAAAAGTTGCAGTGATTAGCAGAACATACAGAAGCTCCCTGGAGCCTTCTCAGCATGTTGCTATTCAGTGCCAGCAAAATATACACCCACAAAAAAACCTCAAACATTTCTACTCTGGCCAAGTAGTTAATCACAAATAATTACATGAACAATCTCAGTTAATGCATAAGCTTGTTATCCATATCCATATTTTCATCTTCTGATGGTTCTTCAGCACTGTATATTGCAAGCTATTTTGGGAGATGCTGAAGATCCTTTTGGGAAAGGAAGAACGCAACGATTCTATGGTGAGTGTCTGAGCTGGCAGTGTGTGCACTCATCCGTAGAGGAAAAAGCCATGGAGGTGTTACAGAGCAGTGAAAATACCATTTGAGCTTGCAGTGCCAGTGAATTCAAGGCGTATTTTCATTGTACTCCAAACTACACTAGATTCTTGGAAAAAGCAGGGTTGGAATTGGTGCTGCCTCTGATGGTGTAAGAGGTTAGTACTTTGATTCCCTCAACCTGCAATTATGGATCAAAACAATCCTAGCTCATATATGGATTCAAAGAAATAACCACCGAAGTCCTTAGAAGTTTATAAATCCTCACCTGATAATGTTTCTACAGGCTTTAGTGGACTCAGTAGTCATTTCATAACAAGATATTCTATACCTTCAGTGTATGTACTTGTCAACTGCTTTTGTCATGTGCCACAAACAAGGGTTCGTTCTTCCTTTTGTACAGAAGCCATGTGAAACAGTACGGGGGACAAATTTGTTATCTCATTAATGAATAAACACTGCCTTGTTTAGAGATAACACACTGTGTGTACTTGGTAAAGATACCTCAAGGATCTGTGCTGCTAGAGCTTTCCTTCAAACATAAGGCTGCACTTCCCCATTGTATTTCTGTCACTTAGTCTAATTAGTTCCTTTTCTATGTCTTTTATCTTACTCTGTATCAGTCACTGTGGGGAAAAAAGTGTGTATTTGAGTACAGAGAGTTCTGGTGTCTTCCTCTTGGTCTGGCACAGCAGAAACAGGTAAGGCTCTGGCATGCCACACTGTGCCATCTTTCCTGTCGTTTTTCCTTCCACTACAAAAATTATATCTCATTTTCCTTCCACTTCTTTCAGAACTAATAGTCTGTCTCCTTATTTATAGAAACCTTTTAGCTAAATTACTGTACTTTCATAGGGTTAGAACTATTATATGAATCCTTTTAAGATATTTGCTGTTCTCAGATGTCACTGTGTTATGCTTCTGTGGCTGTCCTGAACTCCAGCTATTGAACTCAGCAGGACTGGATGAGCACAACATGGGCAGCTATTACAGCCTTCTGCAGGACTCTCAGGCTGACATTGAGTATTGGTCAAGGGGAGACAGAAAAAGAGTGGGACAGGGCAGCTCCAGAGATCCTTGAAAGACTGCTCTTGTTAATATATGTACCAATAACCTGGGAAAAAGTAATATCATACCAAAGTCAAAACTTGAACATTTCTATTTGCATCTAGGCTTGTAGGAGTAACCTGAACTTTGGAAAGAAACGTTACGACAAAACTAAGCTTGATGAATTGACAGGAAAACTGTAGATGAAGTACAAGCTGAAGTACCTTTAGACTTGACAGCTAGGTGTAAACCTAACTCTATCCACTCAGGAAAGACAGCAGACGCGCTGGAGAACTAGTGACAAGCAACTGTTGCTTCGTTAAACAATCTTTTTTACTGTGACTTGGTCTGATTGCCCACCTTATTGTCACCAACCGGCCTCAGGAAATATTTCTGTTGCTATGGTAAGGTCAAGCTCAGAAACAACCAATTTTGTGGAAAACCTAGCAGGGGCACCAAGAATTTGGACTGGCTTCCAGCAGGAACCCTGTAATCCAGCTGAAACACTGATGTCTGAATGGATCTCTCTGCCACGAAGGGAGCTTCCTCTTGCTCGTCCTTCCTCTCTTTCGCCAGTGGTGTCAAGCTGACTGACTGTGTGTGACCTCTCTAAAGGGTGGAAATCACTGAAGGAGAAAGGAAGAGGTTGAATGATTGGAAAAGAAAAAGTGCGCTAAAAATGCAAACTTGTCTTTTAAAAATGACAACATTAATAACCCTAAATGATGAAGAAAAACATTAGCTCTGGCATTAACCAGGAACACTTGTCTCTTACCTCTTCTGCTAGGAAATTCGTAGGCCTGTGGAAGTGTCTCCTATTACTCCAGAGGCCGTAGTACTTCCCTCCCCAGTGATGTTACAGAAACCTGCAACCCTCTCTGATTTTGATCTGGGTCCGTAACAGATCCTGAGACTGCCTTTCCTAATTTCATTAATTATCCTTAAGAAAATGATACCTCAATACAATGAAATTACATTTTAACATAATGACTTTTTTAACTATTTACTGCCATCTTGGTGGTTAACAAACATTGCTACCCCATCACCGTTCATTTTCTGAATGTTCCGTATGCTTTTGTACCCGTTACAGTTATGACCTTGAAGTTTGTTTTTGTTACCCCTATGGGCTATGAATGCATCCCACACTTATAATTGAAGTTCTTACATTACATTGCTAATTCTATCCGGTTTTATTTAAATTCTGCACTCTGTGTCCTGATGGATCGCAGCCTATATCCTGGTTATATGAGTCAGTCCTATTGCTAACTATATTGCCTACTTGACTATTCTTCACATTAATATTAAACAGTCCCTTTCCCTTCTTCAAAGGGATGTAACTTCTGCTTACCCTGTATTGCCACATTCTCACTTAATTGAGTCTCCCTTCTCTAGGTGATAAAAGATTAATTTATCTTGGTGCTTTTTTTTTTTCCTTTTCTACTTCTGTCTTCTCAGCTCAAGCTGCTTTGTTGTCAAGCCACACCAAGTCCCATAATACCAAAACCCAAAAATCATTATCTGGATTTTGACTAACCTGAAGACTGGTCTTTTGGATTTGGTCTATAAATAGCTTTGTTCAAGCAAGATATATGTCATTGTTCCATTTAGAAAAAAGTGCAAGTAGTAGAACAAACGGGAATTATTGTCTTATGTAACATTTGTGTCGATGCCCTAGAATTGGCATTAATCTAAATAAATCTAATGATGGTACTGTACTGTTCTGAAAGGAAGGAAGCAACTACTATGGAGGAAAGTGAAGAGGCGGGGGAAAAAAATTGCTCCAGTCACTGTGGCTAGCTAGTAACTTGTCTATTGGGTTCTCAGCACAGAAAACTTTCCTTAGATTAATATTTCTGTTGGAAAGAGTGAATATTCAAGTTTCTGCTTTTTTTTTTTTCTCCCCAAAATTGGATGTTACTTTGTATAATAGAACTTTCATGACAGGCATGTTTCTTAATAACGTGTTTTTAGGTAACCACAATGAAACTGATACCTCTCTAAACACTATGTAACTTGAAGTTGTATAATAAAAGCAATATATTTTAGAACTAAATCCAGGAATTTAAACATGGCAAGGATATCTTTCCTCTTAAATTCACAGCGATGTTCAGTACAAATATGTGTTTATCTCATGAGCATTTAAATGCTGTATTCGCATTTCCCCGAACACTACCAGTTTCTGTTTAAGAGCTATTTAGCACTAGCCTTTAAGGTTGATAAAAAGATACTACAATATACAAATTGTTCTCACTGTTTATCAAAGACCTCTAAGCTCTCTTAAAAGAAAGGAGTTTCCCAGTGCAGTTAGGGGATGTTGTAGCCTCTTTGGGACATAAAATGAGGTCTTCGAAACCTGAAGTGGGTTGCCTGGGTCGGGCCACATGTCAGTGGCAGTGGCAGTCTTCCCCTCCTGGATGGACTGTTTCAATGCACCTAATCCCCCATGTGGAAGCTGTAAGTGCAAATCCAGCTCTAGACTTAGACTTTATAAATTGAGAATTAATATTGAGGAAGAAAGGCTGTAAGGGGATTTTTTTTTATTCATGTGAAATAAATCCTCTGTGCAGTGGCTGATCCAGCTTGATACCCTTAGCAGAAGGGCTGCTGAACAAGCACACTCACTGCTGAGACATTTCTAAAGCTGTTTAATATTATCACCGGGCCCATGGAATTAGAAGCTGGGAGACAACTGTCAACCGCTGCTTGTCTGAGAGCGAGCATCTTCAAGAATTATGTTCGCTGCAGCCTGTAAAGATATGTCAGCTTACAGGTGAAAATAATTTTATCCCAGAGTGTGTGTGTGTGTGGGGGGGGGTGTTAGGGATTTTTTTTTTATTTTTTTTTTAATGCTTTAGGACTGGGAAGGGAAGAAGGGCTGCTTCTTGATGGCATCAGGGCATTGACAAGCCATCACCAGCAGGAGCAATAGTTAGTACCTTTGCAATGCTTGTCAGCATTCAAGTGCTTTATGCACAAGAGTTACTGTTATTCACCTCTCTTGATTCAGCAACCATTAATTTTCCTCTCCTTAAGAAAGGGGAACAATTGCCTGACGTGATTGACAGTTTATTCAGAGCTAGAATTATCTGTACAAAGAGGGAGCTGTGGGCTGGGGTTACTTAACCAAACCTCTCCAATCGCGGGGGACTGAGTGGGCTGGCAGTGCCAGGGCGGCTCGCTGGCAGCTGCGACTAGCCGTGACGGCACTGCGGCAAAGGCTCAGGCAGAAGTTTATGGGGCAGTGGTTGCTGAAGAGAGACTTTTATGCATTTTCTGACTTGCAGAGTTCAAATAGAAATTGTCACTGTTTGCTTTTGTTTTTCCAGCAAATGCAATTGTATTTCAAGTAGGTAATACGTGCCGGCCACATGTCTTTACACACGGAGTTAACTGTGGGTACGAACTGATTTTGGACGTGGCATTCCTGAAGATAATTGTGAGCAGTTGGGGTTTAACTGCTGTTTGGAGACCAAGTGTGCATGCACCAATCTGTATGAGCAGTGAAAAGGGGAGACTGCACGGGAGCGGAAACATCTGATGTTCTTTGTTAGTAAAAGTCCAGGAAAATTCAGGAGAGTGAGAACACTTCCATAGGCTTGTGTTGTCCTGGCTTTTGTTGTTTAAACCATCTAAGTGCAGAATTGTAGTCCTGCTAACAAATATGGGAAGTTCAGAGCTCAGCAAGTCTTTTGCATTAAAGTATATGAGTAAATATCTGGTTGGTTTCTTGGGGGTTTTTTTGTTTTGTTTTTTTTTTTTTTTAAAGTGTAAGCTGAATTTATATGCATCTATGCTATTTGACTATCTCTTAATGTTCAAGCCTGTGAATTTTTAGAGTAATTTTTGTCAGTCTACTACAGTAATTTCACTCTATTCCTCTCTAATTTTTTTCCCCCATTCATCTTATCCATAAATGTACCTGCAGGAAAAGTTATCAGCAATGTAGCTAAAATATTTCTTGGCAGCATTCTTCCCCCCCTGCCAAGAGGCAGTATTTTGCTACCATGTCGTGAAAATTCAGGTCACCTGATTGATTACATCTCTTAAAGAAGTTAAATTCTGCTCCATCAGCATGAGGAAGAGAATATGGTATGGCTTAGCATTTACTTGTGCATGTTCAAAGCTCCAAACAGAAATATAAGTTAACTTGATTTGACAAAATTCTTTGCTCTAGGGAGAGTTTTCCTGCCCGCAGGTTTGGCTTGGCACAAAGATGGGGCTTGACTCTTGACTTTTGTGGGGCCAGAAAGGAGAGAAGGAAATTCTTGTAGTGTAAGGAAATGTATGTAGCAACTATATAACCATGCAAAATCGATTTTGCTCTCAATATTTAATACATAATTGGAAGGAAGCCTGCCTCAGAGACTCTGGCTCCCAAGTGGGTAAACTGAAACAATGAGGACTGATCAGTGTATTCCAATAAGAAAATCAAGATACTCTGCAGAGCCAGATGGAACATGCTTCCTGATATAGTGATAATTAATTAATATTTCACACTTTGTTTTCCCTTCACTTAAATTTATCACTTAGTTCCATTCATTAAAATGACTAGATACCTATCTGAACCACATAACTCGCCCAGTGGGATTACTAACTTCGTTTTGCAATGAGATAACTGGCGTTCTTGGGGAATAGTAAACGGCTAAGCAAAATCACAGTAACAACTCTGGTCACCCAAATGGCAATACTGTTTTGTTTTCCCAGTTTGCTTCTTTCTCAGCCTCTTTAAATCTGCTCAATAGCGTCCTGAAAAGCAAGCAGGTGTGAGTGGAGTTCATTCTTTCAAGCGTGTGCTGAACCTGTGAGTTTATTTGCTTTTTAAAATTTTTTCATTTAAACCTTCTCATCAGAAGGCTTTTTATCAGAAGACAAAATGTCTTGCATTCCACCACTTCCATCTCTTTCTGTCTTGATACTACTTTATAAAATTGTGTGCTGCTTTCCTCTGTTAATAGCAGTACACTTAATTCAGTTTATCTTTGTGCTTCATCACAGAGCATCTCAGAATAAAGCCAGTAAATAGTGTGCCAATAAATTAGCCATGGTGCCCGTTAGTTTCAAACACTTTATTGTCAGGAGTCCCTTGAAAATCAGAGAGGAAGGGAGGAGCTTTCTCATTTCTGCTAGATGTTCTGTTTTCCGACAAGATTTAACTGCTAGGCTGAGGTTTCTCCTCCCCATGACCTCTGAAGTCTAAGGCGAGTCCTGCCCCACTCCAGCTGATGTCCTGTCTCCCCTCTGTCAGAACATCTGCTGACTTAGTGTCACTTGCTCTGGCTTGTTTCCAAGCTCTTTCAGCATCCCGTCTTCTCCTGGGAGCTGTCAGTCTGTGCCTGGCATCTGTCTTCTTATTGCTGGAGTGGCAAAGCAAAATACAATATTTTTTTTTAATTATGATGTTTATCAGTGTCTGCCTTTTGTCAATAAATGGTCCTTACTGAATTTTAAAGGCATTGCAGCCTTGAAATCCTACAGTCCCCTTCTCCTAAAGAAGGGAATATTTGCTTTACCGGTCCTAGTACTGTTCAGTAAAATTCACCCTACCGTGCAGCAATTGTACCTCTGGGCAGGGGTGATTTTTCTCACTCTAGGAAGTGTGCCATTGCTTTCAGCAGTTGTTCTGTGTTGCTGCATCTGGCTGCTCTTCCTCTGTGAGCTAGATGCAAACATTAGCTTACAACCACAAAACAGAAGTGGCACTAATAAGCTAATACTTCTTAGGACAGCAGTCTGGCTTTGTCAAAAAAGTAGACTTGTGGTCAGTCCAGATTTAGGTTAGATAGAAAAAGCCTAGCAGAGAGGCCTCTTATGTTTCTTTTCATTACTACTTTGTACTCTTTGCCTAACTGGTTTTGACCTTGCAACCGCAAGGCATGGGTTCCTCTTGGAATGCTTGAACCTTGCCTTTCATCATTTCGAGGTTGTTCTTAACACAGTGACTTAGTTGCTTGCTGGCATGAACACTATGTCTTCTTTACGTTGCTTGTTTGCAAAATTGATTAAGACTGACTTTGCTCTAGCATGGCTGCTTTCCAAAGCTAGGTTCTGTCACTGCTCTGTTCCTCTCCTCCTCCCTGAGTCTTCTCCTGAAGACTTCCTGCAGCTGAGACCTCCAATTGTTCTATAAATGCTGAAGACATCAGCGTGCCAATGGATAAATGCATGTTGTGTGCGCCTTGTAAATGCTCTCTGTGGTTCTGGTTGGTCTGTATCAGAAGAAATATAGCAGAATGGAAACGGCACAGGAGTGGTGGGGATAATCAGAGGTATGGAAGTAATTCTGTAGAAATAAGTACTTAGGTTAGGAGTATTCAGCCAACAAAAGAGATGTCTGAGAGGAGGTATGATATAGTTCTACAAAAGCAGAAATGAGGTGGAAAGGGGAACTAGAGATCAGCTGTCCTGCACCCCTTCCAATACAAGGGCTAGGGGGAGTCAGTGAAGTTCAAGTGGCGCAGGTTTAAAGCGAACAAAGGGAGATGGTTCTTCACACATTGTGCTGTTAAGCTGTGAAATTCCTCAACAAAGGATGTTCATGCTAAAAATGTACGTGTTTTCAAGGGAAGACTGGAGATGTTAATGAAAAAGAATTCTATCAAAGGCTATAAACCACAAAACCATTTCCTTTTAGGTCAGATAGTCCCTAAGCCTCCATGTATTCAAGCCTGGAAGAACAGTCTGGGAATGTTTCTTGCTTGCTGTATTCTTGAGCTGTCCTATAGGCGTCTATATTTGACTACTGTAAGAGGGAGCATAATGGGCAAGATTGCTGTTTGTTCTGATCTGGTATCATTGTTTTTATGTTTTTAAGCATCGCTGCAATGACCCTCAGGAATTACAAAACTGAGAAATTAAGTATAGCAACTTTTTACAGGATCATGGGAAATGCACAGCCAGTGTAGTTAAGTTTATAGTATTGTAAACCAGAGTCTGTTTCAGTATTTCAAACAAGTCCACTGGGTCAAATGTTGTCATTATAGATAGGAGTATGAGGTTGAAACCAGGGGGACAAGGCGTTAAAGCCCAAATGTCTCAACACTTTCCATTTCTGTACTATGTGGCAGGTCAGCAGCACCACCTCCTTTTTCTGAAGAGGTCAAATATTACAGTATTTGAGTAGCTTGTTCAGCAAGAACCTACCAGATGGGAGACTTCGGTGGGAAGATGCTTATAATCAAGTTTTGGGTCAGTAAGAGTGGAGAACTGTGGTTTGCCTGGGTGTGCAGTTCTAACACACCAGAAAGTTAAGGTTCAAAACCAAATATAAGGTATTGTATAGTTTAGGTGGCAGCTGAATCCACTCACACTTTTTATTTTCTTCATATATTTCTATCTACATACTTAGTCCCTGTCCATACCTAACTTTCAGCATTTAGTTTTATCTGGCTGTTAACTTCTCCTAATGCTGTTTTACCCATACTCTCATACATTTATCTGTCATACAATCATTTTAGCATAGGAGCAATCTTGCAATGTTTGTAAAACTGCTTTGAAATTTGATGGAAATGGTAGAAGTTTTTTACTGATATTCAGACCATAATTTTCTAGTTAGTTTTATATGTTTTGATGTTATTTTTGAATACCAAACACTGTCCTGCCAGCCTAAGAGGTTAATATGAACTAAATGTGGAGGGGAAAAAAAAAAAGCAAGATGTAGTTGCCCCATATGATAAATCTGAACCAGTGAGTATAACAAATACTTTGGTATAGATGGAATCCACTTAAAATCAATTTCTGGTCGTGGAAATAATGTTAGCATACTACTTCTCATTTTATAGTGTTTCTTATGACAAGTTAAAGAAACCATTAGAGTTGTCTCAAATTATTATTTTATTGCTAGCTATTCTGCTGTTCATTAATAATCTGGAACTTCCTGCCATGAAGAAATACTTTAATTTTAGAAAATGTCAAAGGAGTGAAGTTTGAAGCAATTCTTTTGCAGGAGCTGGCTTTCTTTGTGGCAGTTGACAAATGATACTGTGAGGAAATTTATTTTTTTTTAATACATGGAAGTTCAAACTATTCATGAGTATCTCAGGAGATTTTTCTCGTTTAAGGCATTTAATTTCTTCAGTCAAATTCAGAGCACTCTTTAAAAATGATAACTTGCTCCATAATCCAGCTGAGGTTTTAAATAGCGTATGCGTTTATGTACTTTATATGCATATGCTCTTCTGTGCCTTAGCATTTAAAAACTGCAGGTACAGAACAGGATTGCACAGGTCATTTATGTTTAAGCTTGTCATAATATACCTTGCAACATGTCAATCTGGAATCCTGCCTCCACAATTTCAGCTGGCACAGTTATAAGGAGTCATTTGCCTGCCACTGTCGTAGGTGCTAAACTAAATCGCAGCATGATTGTGTTTGCTTCCAGTTAAGCCTAGATCATAGCAAATGAGCTCTGCCTCAAAAAACCCCACACAACCAAACCCAAACCAAAAATGTAACTATTATCATCACTTAAACAACTTAAGAAGCTTGTGGCTATACTAGGATTAAAATCAAGACTTCTTGAATCCCTTTTTTCTCCTTTCTTTCCTCTCTGAGGTCTGTAAAACTACCTGGGTTTGCAGAATCTCCGTTGCTGATACTGCCCTTTGTGGCCGCTGAGCGGGGTTATACGCTAGCCTGGCGTTTCTGGAGTCAGCTCCTTTCCAACAGCAATCAGTATGTTTTTAAACAGATTAAGAGGGTGTTTTATTAAACGAGAAAATATATTGACTGAAAACAAAAGGGTAAGAAGTGTTTCTTCTGTTGCAAATGATAAAGCTTATACAGACTTAAGTGGAGCCTTTACCAGAGATGGTTTGTGGGAGTTTTTGGTGGTGGTTGAGGTTTCTTTTGTTTTTTGTTTTTTGTTTTTTTTTTAAATGGAACTCATCAGAAGACAGCAGTTCTGTTCTATGGCTGTTGTAAGGCTTAAGAATTTATTTTTTTTCCCAATGAGAAATACATTTGAAGCATTCCTGCCTGTTCTGAAAATGTCAGTCACTGTCCTTTCTTCCAGAAAATGTAGCTGGAGAACTTGAACTATCTGGTTTTAAGATTGCTGTATGTTCACTACATGATCCAATGGCAAAATCACTTCACCTAAAGTTTCTAATGGTCTCTAATGTCTAATTCTAAAATACTTGAATATGAAGAAAAGCAAATAATTATTACACGTTAAAAGTAATGGAAAGAGTGGCAATTTTGTTACCTGATTTTAGTATGACAAAGCTAAGTTGGGCCATTTTCTCTTCTTACGTTGTGTATTTAATAAAATAAACTCATTGACTTCGATCACTGTAATCCATTGCTGATGGCACTGGGAAGTCTGAATGTAGGCTTGCTTATTTATTTATTTAAGCATTCTTAAGATGAGTGCATAATTGCTCTTGAAAATAAAGCTATGCATCTATAGAAAAGATGCAGCAACACAGCTGTAGTTTTATACTAAAATCTTCAAGATCTGGAATTGCACTAAAATGAAAAATAGTTTAAAATCTGCACAGAATTCTAGTCATTTAGATAATTTCTTTAGATTGCTGTCAATAAATCTGTTCTGGTCTTAAAGCTGGGCGCACAAATGTTTATTATATGAGTAGGGGATTTTTATTTCTTTTACTCAATGGATGTGTGTGAAGCTGAACTATAATGATGATGAATCATGAATTCCTTTGTTTCTGCAGTAGTATCCAAAACAGACTTATCTTTAATTGCTGGAATCTAGCCTAAGAGTGTTATTGCAAATTGTAGTTTAGGTGTTTTGAAACATTAGTTGCAGGTGTCATTCTGAAAATAATTGATCTCTTTTCTGCTGCTCTCTTAAACCAAAATTTGTGACATCTTCCATTCTTTCTGCCTCATATTGTTAAAATAAAAACTAGCAGAGCAGAAGATGAAATAAAAATTATGTGCATGTGTTTTACTCAGCAAAAGATTTCTGTGTTCAAAGCCAAATAACGTTAGTTGGAAAACCTAGAAATCCATGTGTTGTCTCCTTGTATTTGAACTAATTCCAAATAGTACATTTGCAAAATGCCCATAACTTATTTTCTGCGTTCATGTTCACAACCAAACCAAGACGTGGCAGAAAAAATCAGCTATCACATTAAGTGCAGCAAACATACACCATACCTACTCAACTAGCCAGTGCTTGATTTAGCATTCTGTCAGAAATTTCTCCAGAAGTATTAGTGCAGATTGCCCTACAACATGAGTAGGTTATTTGGGATGCAGTCAAAATTTATACCAAACTGCTTCATGTTTATTCTACACCTCTAAACCATTTTGATGATGACGGAACATGAAAGAGGAGTTGAGGTTTCACTGGAGGAAATAGTTGCGTACTCGTACAGTAGAACAGAGTTAATGCCTTGTTTTGCAGTGAATTTCATTCACAGTCATCGTGCAATTTCATCACATCAGTGCAATGAAACCAATAATTTACCAATTTAGTGGATAGCCCCTAAAAATGCAAAGGGTCAAACATGTTCTGTGTGTTAAATTATTGCCTTTGCTCATATAGATAAAAACTTTGTTCAGGGTTAAATTATGACATGGGAATGAGAGAAGATGCATATTCTTCATGGAGTTAAAAATTAATGGAATTTCAGCTCAACACTGAAGAATATCACGTAAGGCTAATAGTTGCTGAGCATCACTGGAGACAGGTCCGTCTGAAACAGTAGAGGAATTGCAGTAACTGCACTATTTTCTGAGCTTCGAACCAGGGCAGGCTTCTATTTTAGACATTACTTGCCATGAGCAGAAGCGAGTATCATGCTTTCTCTTGGTTTGAGGTGCCTATTGAGCAATAAGCTGGGTTACAAGCAAGGTGGTCAACATACTGGCTTAGTTCACTTGTTTGACTGCCGCTGCAAAGAAATACCACAGCAGTGATGTCATGTCCTCTTGAGTTGTTTACGTTGAAGGTTGGTGCATTTTAAATACTGAAAAGAAAAACGTTTCCTTTGCACTTAGGTTTTCATAATAATAACCTTTGAAAATAACACTGTTCTAGTTTTAAGCTGTTCTAAAACATGCCAGTCTTGAAGTGTGACCATCTCAAAGGGAATATATTGCTGCTGTTTATCTGGTCCAACGTGTACCAGTGCACATTCTATCCATTCTTCATATATTTCTAAGGAGCTTTCTTTACCCACACACTTCTTGTATACCTCCTATTGAGAAAGTTACTGGGAGATTCTAAGTTTCATTTTTCAAGTCTGAACAGAAAATATTCAGACATGAGCATGGATTTATTAATGTAGGAGTGGAAATGAAACCTGGTAATACTAAACAATAAATACTAGAACAAAGATGAGGATTTCTAAATTTCTCTAATTTTGAAAACTTAATGCTACAATTTCCCACATATCCCAATGTTTAAAAATAGCATTATATATCCCTGGGAGTTGAAGTCCTTCCTACAGCTGGGAAAATACATCCTCCTTGACAGGCTGGAAGGAGGCTGTCAAATGATGTGGCGTAAGTGTGTTTCTAATGCTGAGATTTCTGCATGAAGCCTCTCCATAGGTTGTTCCTGCTTTGGCTGAAAGCTATGTCAGAGCAGGTATTCTCAGGCTCTTGTCAAACATGAGCGAGGGAAAAAAATTAAGACCCATAACTGGGAGAGTAAATGAGCAAAGTTCTCTGCAGAATTTATTATAATTACAGCCAAAAAAAGGGGGGGGGAGAGAGGGGAGAACAATGGCTTCTATCTCTACCTACTTTATTTTTTTATCTGTAAAATATAAAATACCAAGTGACAGGAAAACATCATAAAATATGAATTACAAACTAATTCAAGAAGAACAAAACATGTATATACTTGAGAAATAGCCCCAAGCATGAAGTCTGTCTTTATAAATAAATCAGTGGTATTTTTCTTAAACCTAAATTTTAAAACACAACATGATGAGGAATGCTGCCAAAATTTTCCATTTAAGTTGCCTGAAGTTAGGTATTTAAGAGCTGTATCTAATGTGCTGCTTTCTGGAAGTTTTGAGCTGTGCAGCTCTCATCAGATCGGTCAAATGTACAATTTCAGCATTTGGTGCCATCCAAAACTTAATTCATTCAGAACTTGATTTGAAGCAACACTAGAATGTAACTTGCAGCTGCCAGTTATTGAGTAGGAAAAATAGTTTCAGAATCTGCTTGGCAGTACTTGGAAATGACTGGCTCCGTTTCTGATACATCTGTTTAATTATTAGGAGGGGACCTCCAGAAACAATCATAGAATGGTTTGTGTTGGAAGGGACCACAAGGATCATCTAGTTCCAACCCCCCTGCCATGGGCAGGGACACTCTACACTAGACCAGGTTGCCCAAAGCCCCATCCAACCTGGCCTTGAATGGTTGCATTTGTGTTCCCCCTGAAACTTAAGAATATTTGAATGTCTTTCCAAATAGACCCATGACTGAAGAAACAATGAGGTGCCAAATAAAGCAAATATCACAATACAGACTTTGCTTGGTCATAAATTTACCTAGAAAGGTACCTAATTTCTTAATTTTGCTTCTCTTTTCATTCCCCTGCACAGCCTTATGGAAAACGTCCTATATTAATCAAAGCTCAGCAAAATCATACTTCATCAAAACGAATGCTCATCTCTTCAGTGAGTTATGTGGTTTTCAGTTGACCAATTCTAACCTCGGTTAAGGCTTAGAGATGCAAAGTATCTGAGAATAATTTAATATTTGAGCAGCAAGGGCTGTGTTTTAAATTAGTTCTGGATAGTGTTGCATTCACTATTCCCATCAACTTTCAGTTCCCTCAAGGGAAGGGTTTACTCCAAGTCTGTAGTACAGTGCAGAGCCCAAAAGTGTGGCGTCAATTTGTAACGCTCCCACCTGAAATGTATACAGAGACTAAGCCTAAAAATGGAAGGAAATTCAGATTCTGCACTTGTCTGCATAATTAGAACACATTTTACATTCATATATGCCTAATCTCATGAGTGTGGTCTTCCAGACCTTGGTCCTGCCTCCTGTATTGCTTGCATGTCTTCTGTACACGCCCATGTGATTGGGGGCAGGGGGTTTGGATATGTTTCTATGGTCCTTGTAGAATCTGGCCCAGAAAAGCATGAGATTAGAGAAGAGGCTTTTGCTTTCTGTTTCAAAATAGTATCTACTCTTTTATAATTTGTTTTCTCTTAGTTATGTGTTGCTAAGCTCTATGGTCTCAAACCAGGGCTTGTCTGTGCTTGCTTTAGTGTAGGTACAGAGCAATTTAATGACTGTAGCTGTCTTCTGCAAAAGGTCTGTTTCCATTTAAACATTTCCGCTGAGTTTAGCTCCACGTTACTTCTTGCCTCTTAAGCTCAACAGATGGAGGACACTCCAAAACTGGAAGGAAATTGTATATGCAAAGGTGATGCAGTGATTGAAGTAACTTGCTTTTACATAAGTTAATACAACTGTGCTGAGACTTTGGTCTCTTTTATTAAAAAAAAAACGGAAATGCTACTTTGATATACTGGATCCTTTTTTGGGATTTTTACTCTAGGGCAGTAGAGTCATTGAATGCTCCCTTGGGGTGGGAGGGGAAGCAAATTTATCTGAAATGTATCCAAATCTAAAGAAACATCTTTGGTTTGCATTGATGTTTTGTCTGATAAATGATCTGCCTTATCTCTGCATTATTCTATTAGTAGGAAATCATCTCATGCAAATGTGTTCTTCCGCTGAGGTTATGGCCTAAGTAAGCCGGAGTTCGTTTCAGATGGCATTTATTGCCTTTTTTACAGAAGTGAAAGAACTCTCTTAAACCCAGTTTTTTGCTGAGATGCACTTGAAGTCTTGGCCTCTGAAAAGTGATTGCGACTTCAACTACTCTTGAAGCATTTAGTCTAAATTTTTCCTCTTACTGCTTTAGAAATTCTTAATATTTAAGATGAAGTAACTGTTGGACTTGCTTCAAAGTGGAGCTCAACCCCATCCAGTGTCTTTCCTGGCAATGGCTGTGTCACGTGCTTCATGAAGCTTTTGTGACATTATCCTTCCCTAGCATGTACCTAAGTCATGTCCTGAGGAGGGACAAACATCTGAAGAGGAATAAACATAGATCTGTTTTCTTAAATTGGATTTTTTACCAGGAAAATATATTTGGTTTTCTGACTGAAGGAAATAGTGTAATCTTACTAGAAGTATTGGTCACCATGTGGCATTTAGTGAGGGACTGTCTCAGTATTCATCAAATGTACTGGACAGAGTTTGTTTCCTGCATTATTGCAACGATACAAGCCTTGGCGGTGTTTTCTTTGTGTTGTGTCGTAGTTTAGGTCATGTTCACTGACTTCCCTCTAAGCCAATTACAAATGAATCTTATGTATTAAAGAATTTCCCAAGTCTGTATTGTCATGTGAGCCTGCTCTGCTGGGTTTGTTACTCATTTCTGACTCTCAACATGAAATAGTTATGTAATATTCCCATTTCTAAGAAAGATGTGAAATTTGTTTTTTACTTTCTGTATAAACATTTTAATATTTACTCATTTATGGTTTTGTTTGTTAAAGTGAGAATTCTTTCCACATAACAGCAAGAAACGCATTCGTTCAAGAAACGAACGCTGTTGGTTCTTATCTGTAGATATGATATGAAGAAGCAGCACGCTGTAGTAGTTCATTGTAAAATAGTTTTAGCATCATAGACCCCAAGCAGAGATCTTTCTCACCCTGTATAAGACAAACAGAAGACTAAATTCCAGCCCTTCCTGCTTTTAGGGAAAACTGTAGTACCTTAGCACAGCCTTTAATAGTAACTATGCAAAAAAGCAATACAAATGCTTGAATAGGTAAGACCTAATCTTAACATACACCCATGGAGACAAGCTTTCTACTTGCCAGCTGTACATATGCTTAGGTTGTCTGGGCAGGAGGGAACTGTGTCTGCAGTAAAATGAATAAAAATTAATTCTACTTGATCATGCCTTGTTGATTCTAGAGCTGCCTAAAGCCTTGAAAGCTGGACTTTATTAATGTAAGAGGTTTTTGTTTGTTCGTAGAGGATTTCCCAGGTGAAGGTTTAAAGGTTTTTTTGCATTCTTTCCCAGTTATGGGTTGTCTTTGAAAGGCTGAGGAGTGCTGAGTGATAGTTTACCTTTTGAAGAGGAGAAAGAAAAACTGTTTGCTTGGAGGGGGAAAAAAAGGTACCTAGCTACATAGGTTCAAGGAGGAGGGGTAATGGGATGAATGCAACGCATCTAAAAGTTTTCTGAACGTGTGTGGTAAGCATGCTGTCTGCGTTTCTGTGGCTCTGTAGAAACTCAAATAGTGGAGGGAAAAAAAGGCAATTAAAAAAGCAGGGACATATCAGTCAGACCAAAAGAAGAAAACAGCATGACAGATTGGCTTAAGTTTAATAAGTTATCAAGAAACTCCTGTGGTAGCTATCCCAGAACTTCAAAATTGCTGAAATATAAATCTTATACTGTTATTAGTATTTCAGTCATTCTCACAGGGAACAGGTCTTAATTTTTCAGTGGTGCATCAGTGAAATAGCAAAATCTATTAAACCCTCACTTTCTTCAAATCCTGCCAAAGAAAACCCAAAACACTTTGGAGAAATTGGCCTCTTAAATTTATAGCAAAAACCAATCACAGGAAATTGGCCTCTCTAGTGCCATACACATTAAATGTGTTATGAATCAAAGTCACTAGTAGTTTCTTTTTGAAATGTGAAAAATGCTGCTATAATATTGTGCTTAGGAAAAAAAAAAAAGTTGTAAAAATTTCTCTCTAGGGGGGAGTGGTATTGGGGTGAATGTGTTGCTGAGACAGGTTATACAGATTTTCCCCAGGGCAGTAATGGGTTGGAATGAACTCTTGAGGACTCCTGGGAGTTCCTCATAAAATGCCATCAAATTTTAAAATAAATATTTGGAATACTTCTTTCCCTGAGGTAGGTAGACTTCACTTTCCTAGCTGGAGGCTGCTGGAGCATCTTCAGCAGAGGTTACATCCCTGAACTTCGTCTTTGTGGCTGTTTGCCTTCAGTGACTTGTGCTCAGGTACCGTGTGTTGCAGTGAAAACCAGCCCAGGCAACGCATCCTCCAGGTTCGTGTCTATTGAGAATATCGCAAAGAAAGCACGACAGTCTAAGCCACTGTTTGGTTATGGTGCTAATCTTAAAGGCTCAACCCAATTAAAAACCCAATACAACAAAAGGAAACAGTCCCAGCCTTCTCTTTATCCCCAAAAGCACACATTTATGCAGTCCTTCACAGGCCTGGCATTTGGCCACCATCTTTGGGTGGAGTTTTTTGGTGGTGTTTTTTTCCTGTGTGTGAATTTTTTGACTGCATAAACTGAAGAGGGAGACAAGAGGGTTGCAGCAACAGGGTGGCAGAGGTCAGGGGAGGTTCAATAGCTTTCTCATTTCTGCTTCTATTATGAATAAGATAAGGTATTTCTGAGACAGCCCGTCAGCACTTATGATACCTGGTTGTCTTTCTGCTGCGGGTGTTAGGCAAAGAGAGTTAATAAGAAGTATTTGTTTCCTGCTGTTGAAAATATTTGGCAGTTACTGCAGCCCCTCACTGATGCCACACCCTCACCTCCTCGTTCTTAAAATTTCTCTTTCTTTTTAGCGATGAGAACCTTTTTCCAATTCCTGTTTCTCCACATTATTGTATCCCCCCATAACTTGTCCCCAGACCAGAAATCCCCAAGTTAGGTAGCTTACCACCTCACTGGTGACCCATGGAGGGCCTTCTGTGTGCTAGGAAGGAATGAGCTGGTTCTCCCCTTCAGGCCACCCTGTACTGTGGGTGAAGGACTGAAACCAAACAGACTTGTGGGGACTAGCCATAAGGGCCAAATGTCCATGCATCCACAAGTACCTGAGAAACTGTAGGGAGGGTTTCTCCTTGCTGAGAACAGCTTGAAAAGCTTCTCTTCCCCTCAAACCAACAGACAGAAAAATCAAGTTCAGATGACACAAACCAGCATTGTTTTACCTCAAATTCTTTTTCCTTTACAGCCCGAATGTGTTTTTCCCCTTTTTCTTTCCTTAACGCGTTGTGTTTGCAGCCCCAGGAGTTACTTCTGATTAATATTTCTGTTACAGGGAATCTCAGGATTAGATACTTCCATTAACTAGCCTAGCAGAGATGCAGAGTTGTTGCTGCTGTTTATTGGGATTTGCATTCGATTTGCAGCAGCTCCTGGGATAACAGAGAAGGCCATCCGAGCTAGATGCATAACAAAAGGACAATTTGGATAGGACTCATGTCCCCTAACAACGGGTGTGTTCAAGGGAGGTATCTAAATCTGAGCTAATCCGCTTAGGCCTCATTTACAGACAAAAGAATTTAAGAGACACTTCAGGGCTTTAAAGGAGCAATTCATTTTCCATATTGTGATGGATACTTTAGGGGGAGATGAGCTGCTGTCGTATTTTTCCCCACTGACTTTAAAGGGACTTAGAGTGACTAACTCAGTTGGAAATGTTTATACTACAGTGTGTTCATGTTGTGATATAAATACATGCAAAACAATATATATATATTTAATGTTGGTAACTCTACTTTACAACTTCTACTGCGTTGTTTGGGATTCATAGCGCTTCAGGTGAGAGTATAATGTGGTCTTCTAGCTAAAACTCATAGTTCAAGAATGCTTTGTCTTTACTGCACGTATCAAACCCAGGCTGAGCCTGTGACTTGAGCCCTTGCTCATTCAGTGGTCCAACAGTGGTAACAACTAACCTTACGAACTAACCTGGAGCGTGTCCAGAGAAGGGCAACGAAACTGGTGAAGGGGCTGGAGCACAGGTCTTATGAGGAGCGAATGAGGGAACTGGGACTGTCTAGTCTGGGGAAGAGGAGGCTCAGGGCAGACCTTATTGCCCTCTACAGCTACCTGAAAGGAAGTTGTGGCGAGCTGGGGGTTGGCCTCTTCTCGCAGAAAACTAGTGACAGGACAAGGGGTAACGGCTGCAAGTTGCACCAGGGGAGGTTCAGGTTGGAGATGAGGAGAAATTTCTTCTCAGAAAGGGTGGTCAGGCATTGGAATGGGTTGCCCAGGGAGGTGGTGGAGTCACCATCCCTGCGGGTGTTTAAGGAAAGGTTGGATGTGGTACTGAGGTACATGGTTTAGTGGTTAATACGTGGTGGGGGGACAGTTGGACTGGATGATCCTTGAGGTCTCTTCCAACCTTAATGATTCTATGATTCTCTCTTGGATTTTCTTAGCTATTTGTTTTGAATCAAATGATATAATTTTAGTTTAAAGTAATAAAATAAAAAGGCTAAAGTGTGGCTGTCAGAGTTCAGGCTGCTATGAAGAGCTTGATTGAAGTATGATGTTTTTTTCAGTCTGACACCCACACAGCTGCATATGTTCCTGTGGTAAAAAGAGACTATCAGCCCTCAGCTGGATTGCAGAGGGCTTCTCCACCTCAGAACCTTCCAAACCAGAAGATGAAGCACCAAAAAGAGAGGTTTTCTCATCGCTTTGTTTTCTTTCTGCACTTTGGCATGGGTCTTTGGTTAGTGATGGAGTGAGTTACTAGGCACTGTTTCTCTTCTGTTCTTCAGTGAATGCTGCTGTTGTTACAGGCTTTAACTAAAAAGTGTGTATGCTTATTTGATACTATGTTTTAAAACAATTGACAGTTTCAAGGAGAGGAAATAATACGCTGTTTCACTGCATTCCGTAAAATGGGTTTCCAGAATGAAGTGTCGTTTTGCTCTGACAGTCACTAAGGCTCACACTTCAGATCCTCCAGGATGGCAGCCTACGAAGCACCACTGCAGTGCTTCCAAGTTGGAGCTTTTCTGAGTAAATACGCAAACTGTTTTAAGATCTCTAATGGCTGAGGCAGGGATGAAGGAGGATCCAGGTTCTGAGTGGCTAAATACACTATGTGGCAACACGTTTTCTTCCACTGGTTGAAGAATGTTGTAGCTCACAACCTGGAAACGTTTTTAGTCTCTCCGAATACCTGAAAGCATTCTTCTCATTTGATGAGTATTTCACTAAAATTTGAGCACACAGAAGCAGCACAAGCACAGACCTGCAGCTATTGTGTATATATGAAAAGATGATTTTTCTGGGTGCAAAAGAAGAGTGAGAATTAAATGCATGCCCAGCTCTGCGTGTTAGAGACAAAATTGTACATCTACAGTCAGCTTTATTAGTTAGGAATTCGTGTACCTGTTGTTTCCAGTAGAAATTTATTTCACTTGCTTGCAGATTATGCTGGGTATGTTTTTGTTTTGGGGTGTTACATGCAGATGTTTAGCCCAGTGTCTTAGTGAAGTGAGCAGATGATGATACTTGCAGGTAGATGAACATTATTCCAATGTATAATCATCTTTAAGCTATATGGGTTAGCATAGAAGAGGTGTTGCAATCACCTGGTAATCAGTGGATTCAGTTGCGTGTAGGTAGGTCCTTGCAGCCGTGTGCGCATTGGGTACACGCACAGTGGTTTCAGGAGAGCCTCTTCAGAGTAGCTACCTTGGCACTTAAGCTGTGGATTTATTCACGTTATTATAGTGTAGCATTAAAGTCAGATAGTGTAAATTATAATTATGCCTCCCCTGCATCTCCTCCTCATGCTCTATTTTCCACTTCATCAATGCATTTCGGTAATGATATCTCAAGTAATCATTTCTTCAGCATCTCCACGTGTTTCAGCCTGTCTAGCTTCAATGTCCTGCATACAAAAATTTGGTGAGAGAATCTATTCCATTTTCATCTGAAGTGTTTTATCTGTATTATTAAATGACAAGGTGCCTGCAAACTAGAACTCACTGTAATGAAACGTTAGTTAAGTACTGCTCTTATAAGCAAACTACTGTCTTGGAGGATTATTTTAAACTATCTCCATTTATTCCTGCAAAAATCTGCTTGACCTTTACTTGGAGACATTCCTCACCATGTGACCTGATGCGGGGGAAGCAGAGTCCTTCAAAAAGTCACGCTCCTCAGAGCATGCATCTGTGGCGATCAAGTAATTCACACCCTCTTCTCAGCAACATATCCATTGATGGCGAATGTGCCAGACCTATCCGGAGATTTTGGGTGAATTCCTAGACATATTGAAATCAAGGGCTAAGTTTCTTCCGCTAACTTCTGTGGGACCAGATTTTTATACTTGGGTGTTCTGTCAAGAACACTTTCTTTTTTTATGTACATGACAACAGTGACATTTAAATACCCAATCTTAAGATTGCCTTGTGAGTTTTCTAACCCAACCAACTCCTTTCCCCAGCCAAAAAAGCCTGTCATAGAAGTTAATAAAATATTTAAAGAATAAATGACTAGAGCAACTTACTTGTTGTGAAGTAAGTTTCAGAGAGATTATGAATCCTAGTTCATCATCGGGAATGCTGCTGTTGTTTCTGATTTTTAAATGGAAGACGATTAGCTTCTGTGGTTCTTGACAGCAAGACTGAAAAATCCTGAAGTGTTTGAATGAGTGAATGATGAAGAGATTAGTGCAGTATTACACTGTATTCATTACTCAGCTGTAACTCAAAAGCAACTTGATTATTTATTTTCCTACTTTCCTCAAGGAAGGGAGAATATGAAATTATTGCGTATACCTTGGAAGCCAGTAGTGGGTGGGTGATCTTGCCTGATCAGAAGCCTGTATAGAGCTTCTGAGGTTCAGCTGTGTCATTTACAGCAAGCAAAATTTTTTGCTTCTCCTAAAATGTAGATGAGAGGAAGTTGGAAGAGGCTCAATTAGCCCAAAGCCCCGATGGTGTTTATGGCCGGTCTTATGATATATTGAATTTCTAATGCACCATGACACTCACATTTCTTCCCCGACAATAAAAAGGCTTTTGTTTTTCCTCATGATAACTATTCCTAATATAAAATAATTAACAAAATCAATGACTGCAACATACTCCACTTGTTTTTTCTCCTGAAATTCATATGGAGTAATATGGAGTTGACTAAAAGGCATACCAAGCTGCAATTTTTAGCAGTATTAAAATTATTACTCATCTTTGTGTACTTAAGCTGACATCGAACCCAGGATAATGGGAAGGGTCAGTCAGAAACCTTCCAATTATAAAGTAGCCTTTGACTGTTCAGCTGGGTGAGAAATATTACACCAGTTTAAGGCGCAATCTTTCTGAGCGAGTCCGATAAAAGAATCAATTCTGCTAAAAGAAATTCACCTGTACTAATCAGGGAAGGCAATTTGGGATTTTTTGTGACACACTGCTACTTAAATGTACATTATCTGATGATTTGTCTTATCCAACAAGAAGAGTTCAGCTGCCGTCGAATGTGCAGTTGGTTGCATTGTGATCTGCTGAAGGTAAAAGGTCGGATGCATCGTTAGTTTATATCAGCACAGCTGTATTTGGCCCGATCTGCTAAACCTGAAGGTACAACTGAAGTATTTACTTGCCAAGTGGTGCTTCTTTCATCAAAACACATGCAAATAAGTTCCTTTTAAATATTATCAGTTATGAAAACATAAAATAAAATAATAATGTTCTTCTGTATTCTATCTTAACCATCAATAAAAGTGACTAGAATGGTCCTGAACTGCAAATTCAAGCAACAATAATGACGAAAGTGGAGATATGAGTAGGCATTACTTGCTAGCTGGTCATTTCCTGAGGAGCTCTAGTCACGGGATGCCTTGGTCTGGAGTCTTCCTGATGCCAGGAGTAAATAGCGTGTCCTGCAGGAACTGCTGTGACAGTAGCAGGCACAATTTATGCCAGTCTGACCGCTTGCTTTATATATCAATTAAGTGTGCGGTTACCGATTTACTAACAAGGCTCGATTTCCTCCCTCTCGCCCCCAGCACCCTTCCTCCATAAGCTTTGTAGAGCTCATCAGAAATCATTATTTGCTGGCACAGAGGAGAGTCGGCAGGGACAGATATAAAATCAGGAAACTTGGATCATGCTAGTTTGGGATTTTTGACATTCTTATGTTGACATTTCAATGGGAAATCTAGGGATGAAGGAGATTCTGAAAGTGTTTATTACTACTAGTGGTGATTACTATCAAGTCAATGAGAGGCAGGTTTCTCATCTTTCTCGTCTGACTTTTTGCTGTTATGGGAGACAGTTAATTTCAGTAGTTTTAAATAGCTCAAGTAGACTCACTCAGGGCATCGTATTGACTGGATTTTGAAAGGTTTGATTGGCACCCTACTGAGAATAAAAGCCAGCATAAAAGACTGACATGAGTCTGCAATGTAACCATCTGAAACAGACTTTCAGATGCCTGTCTGTAAACTATCCTTCTGTTGCTCCAGCTAAGAAGTCACCAAAGGAGAGCACAGCTCTGTTCCTAGTGATAGAGGGGTGCTGGGCAGCCAGCCGTGAGAGGAGAAGGAGAACACCAGCCTGAGGAAAGGCTCCATGCTGGTGCAAATTGGTGTGCTCACACTGAAGCAGTCAGGGCTGTAGTGATATCCCATCAACATAAGAGGGCAAGTGCACTAAAACTCATCAGGCACTTTTCGCTGGGGTGTGCTACAAAATGTATTTCGTGGTCTGCTCAAAACCCACTGGCACATCTCCATCTCCCTAACAGCATGGAGGAGTCTCCTTCCTTAAAACGTAGTCTTCTGCAGAGCCACTTAGAAAATAGATACACTCTTGGAGAGCTGTTGTCTCCTGGGCTGCTTTTGACCAAATATTTTGCTTGGTTCTCTAAAGTACTGAAAAAAAGCAACCATTTGTCTCTATTTTAGTATTCTGTCTGGATACTTTGGCACTTAGTGTTCAAGAAAATAGATCATCACGCTTACATGTCCCTTTCTCCTTTCCACAGCGTCTTATTTAACACCTGGTTAACACCACTCTGAACCCTCTTTCTCACATCTCCCTCTGACTGGAAAAACTCCCACAGAGCAAGAGGAGTATTTATTTTTTTTTCCCTTTGGTGGTTGGTTGGGTTTTTTTGAGTTTGAAATCTTTTTGACTGTATTTATGCTTGCTTAGCTGTGGTCCCACTTTGTGCAAATGCTGCTGTCTCCCTGTTTGTGCCCAGTCATTAGCTCAATCTTGAAATGGATTTCTTCATGCTGATGGAGCTGAGTACACACGGAATGCTAGTTTGAAATATTGAAGTTAACAACACGCATGGGAAAGAACAGTGGCACGATTGACTCTGTTTTTGTGATTGTGTGCAGATGCTGTTCTAAATAATGGTGATGATGAGAGCAGAAGAATAATGGTAATGGCTGGAGACATAAGGGGAGTCACTTGTGTGCTCCCCAGAGTAACACTTTTCACAAACACTCTTAGAGTCAGTCTCATTTCTGTACTGTCCCTTCAGAGAGGCAGCCTCATGCCCCTTTGCCACAAGAAAACCCCAGTGGTTTGTCATTGACTCTTCATCTAGCAAGTGCACCAGCGATGTTTGCCTATTTTCTTCAACAGATGTTCTCCAGAGAGGAATTTGCTACTGTCTGCATTGGGGTAGCTAATGGCTGGATCACCGTCTCAAGTGAGATTTAGGTTCTCAGCTCTCATTGAGCATCAGAGAGAGCTGAGCACGCAGCTGCCTCTTCTGTCCTTGCAAATGTTCCCTCTTGCTAAACGATCTTCTCTCTGCCCTTTTCAGTAGATGATCCTTTTTTTTTCTGGATCTTGCTGCAGGTGATAGCAACTGAGCAGAACAGAATCAGTCCAAAGTTAATCATCACATGTAGTCCTACAGCAGAAAAAGGAGCAAAGTCAGATTTTCTATAGACTTGCTCCCTGTCACTGAAGTCTTTGCTGTTGAAGGAGGGCACAATATAAAGTAGAAACTTTTCCCTGCAGCTCTCCCACTCCTTGTGCTCTCTTTAGCTGTATCTATACCAGTAAGTTAAATAGGACATGTTTCTGGTCCTTGAAGGGATTCCCTTACGTGTTTTTGACCATGGCCAACAAAAGCTCTCCCAGATAACCTCTGGACCTTATTCAGGAGTCAATGCAGAACAGGGATCGTTCCCACTGGGCAGTTCACTGCAGGCACGCCTTTATAAGGATAAGGGAGTTAGATAAAGAAGCTGGATAGTATAAACAGAATCTGTCCTGTGCCCACTGTCTGCTGTGTCAGAGAAGACACCCAGGCATGTCACACCACTGGTACATCTGGAGACTGCTGTCTTGCTCTGGGGAGCTTGTTCGTAGTGTCTCTGTACCAGAGCCAAAGCCTTGCTGGTTTCACTGATGTTGCAGGAAGGGGTCTGGCTGGGTTGGGTGAACCTCAGCCACTTGGGTCCATGTTGTCCAGCAGTACAGGCATGACAGCTGTTCATCGTGATGCCTCAAGGCCCATCAAAAGCTGAGACCAAACAAATCATCCAAATACTTTTTTCCTGCCCTGTAGAAGCACTAAAGCTACTAAGATTGCTACCCAGTAACGACTTCGCCCTCTGGATTTTTAGGTTACTGGGAAGAACAGGGGGAAGGAAACATGTAGGGTGTATCAAGGTAAACTTAATTTCCTGAGGCCACTGATAAAACCAGCAAAGTTGATACTGCTGATTTATCTTTTAAAAACTCCAATAACAGTTACTGGAGAAATTGTGCTGACAACTCATTTTTTTTGTCTAGTATTAATCAGTGCCTAAGAACATTGTATTATTTTTGACATTCCGCTCAAGTTCTTGAATTGATATTTCTTGCAAATAACTTCTAAACAGGAATAATGTATTTACAGTCAGAGTTGATGGATCTGAAATCGTGATTAAAATAGATTATTTAATCAGCCAGCAGAGATCTTTTACATGAATCATGCATTTTTGTTTTCTGTTTCATTTGTACTTGCTAGTTATTTTCCCTGAAGAAGCATGCTTTCTTAGGGCACACGTGACCATTCAAAACATGTTGATTTTAAAACTCAGTAAAGCTTTTGAACTGAAAGCTCGGGTTACTTTGCTAAACTGGCAAATGCATGCTATATAATTGTCTACATAATTTCATTCCAAATGAATGCTTACTAAGTGTTCCTAATTTTTAGTAATTTTTTAATTGGTGAGGTTTACTGGATGTTTTTAACCTCTGTCTCGTGTCAGTCAGTCTGTGAATGGGAACTAATGAAAGCACAATTGAGATTCATGTCAGCATTTGAATTGTTTTTATTTGATAAACTTAATAACGTGCATACTGCCACAGACAGAAAGTCCATTTAGCCTCGTCTCTTTTTAATACCACCTAATAGCTCATGCCTAGGAAAGAATATAATAATGAGGGAAGCGTATAGTAATACTTCCCCAGTGCACTATAGTGGTCTCTGGAGATTTGTAGCTTATGGACTATATGAGCCAAATAAGCTTTTCTATGTTTAATAGTCCCTGATAGATGTTTTTTTTTTCCCTTCCATTTGTTTGTCTGAATACTTTATGAACTTGGTAAGATTTTTAGCATCTCTTCCCATAGCACATAGTTTCACTGCTGAACTGTGTGTTTCATGAAAAAAGCCTCCTTTTGCTGTTTTAATCCTGCTGCGTGCTGGTCTTACTGATTTCATTTTATTTCTATTAGAAAGCAACAGTGAACAGTCATTTCCCAGTCCCTTTCTGCAAGCTAATGAGAATTTTATGGATGCCTGTCATCTCTCCCTCCCTCATCTCTCTAGATCCTGATGAGTCCCGGTCCATTTAATTGTGCTTTCTGTGGAATCTGCTCTGTGACTTTAATTGTCCTTTTGTCTTTTTCTATACGTTTTCTGACATTGCTGCATTTGTTACCATGTTTGGCCGCTGTTAAAGATAATAGTATACTGTGAATTTATACTGAAAGCATTTTTTCTTGTTCTCTATTCTTTAAAGAGAGCTTTATTTAATATTAGGGTGCTAGGAATTATTACAATTACAGTGTTTTACAGACAGAGGGGGAAAATAAGCTTGCCAAAACCCATTTTGTGTTCAAAATAAGGGATCCATTCAAAAAGTGTATAAGTATAGTTAGTGAATTGAACTAGAAGTTTCTAGTCATGCACCACTAATTTTTAGAACAAAAAAATCTAGGAAAGAAACTTCTGCTGTGTTCTTTTTATGGGTAGGGTTTTTTTTTTTAATTTCCTCAAATCCTGGTTGATGTTTTTCAAAGCAGAATGAGTTAGCTTGACACCATTAAAGATGCGTATGATTTTATTATGGGGATTTGTGTCATAGAATCATAGAATCATTAAGGTTGGAAGAGACCTCCAGGATCATCTAGTCCAACCGCCCCCCCACTACCTATTAACCACTATACCATGTCCTTTAGTACCGCGTCTTTCACCTGATCTTTCTGGGAAACAAATGATGCCAGGTACCCTTGAAGAGACGATGCCAGAGTAGAAAGAATCATACTATAAAATGAAATGACAAATTTCTTACTCCTAATTTCTTACAGGCCTATTTGCACACATTTTTCATGTAAAGGTTAATAGTACAAGGATTTACTCTAGCTCAACCCTGATGGGTCTCTATAGTCTTACTTAACAGCACAGTGTTAACATAACTTTATTAATTTTGCTCCTTTAAATTTATCAGACTTTAACAGTATGAAGAATACACATATCAGGATTCATAAAATGCTGCATGTAATTATTTTTAACTTTTAACTATTACAAAAGTCATCATTGCCTGAACACGGATTGAATATATTATAACAGTAGACACATGGCATAATCTGATGTTCCCCTTAACAATGAAGACTGATTCATTTGTATTGCCATAATATGTTTTTGCAAAGGCTCATGATAGGTTCAACTGTCTTGTTTTCTTAACTTTTTTGACAATCAGTGAAGTCTTGGCAATGCCGTTAGTTTTGACCGGACTTCAGATCGACTGAGCTATAGTCAGTGTGTGATCCGTCCACTAGTCACACCTGGGCTCTTGCATGCTGAGAGGTCCAGCACTTACGCTTCGGATTGCTTTCTGGTTTGGTTCTGTAAGGCACCCTTTGCTCAAAGGGGTGTAAACAGGGATGGTGTGATTGCCTCTACACCTGATGAAAGGAGAGTACCAGCTGTATTTTTATTTTTTTTTAAGTTATTGCTGTGATTAAGTAGTGATAGCCATGGTAAAGCCTCTATAGCTGATTTTTTTGCACCATAACATTTCAGTGATTATTTTGTGCCATTCATAGGTGTCAGCTAAGCCCTAGATGTAACTGTTCATATCAGTAGAACTGTGTAATTTGCATCATGTTTCTGACTGGGGTGTGGTGTTTGGGGTTTTTTGGTGTTTTTCTTTTTTTTTTTTTGCGTTGTGCAGCATTCCATCATATGCAACAAATTATCCAAATCCCTGGTTTCTTAGGAGTTCCTCTAAACACAGCAGTGCAAATGTGAGTTTACTACAGTCAGACAGTAGAGAGCATAAAATCAACACTGAATTTTGCTTGACTATAAGCAAGGTAAGATTTGCACGGAGAGGAAATATTTTATTAGATGAACAGAAATAGTTGGAAGGAACGGGAAAGCTTTCAGGCTACCAAGCCTCCTCTTCTCCTTTAGCAAGATAAGAACCCATTGCTCCAAAATTTTCGTCCAAAAAGATGTCTTACGAGCTGTGTTACCAATAGGCATATATAAAATTAAAAACAAACAGTGAAGCAGGTATTTTGTGTTTTCTTAAAGAAAATTTTAGTGATGCATTTCTTTTGTAAGGCAAAAACTTTGTAACATATGACTGTGAATTTTTATCCCTGGGGCAAACCTGCGCCGTACTGTATTTAACTAACAGTTTCTCTTTTAATACCTGCCTTTCTTCCCATTTAGGCTGTCTTGTGCGTGTTAGCCTCAGCTGGGGATTTGAGCTTTGATCGTAACTGTGGAGTGAACTGGGATCTACATTTCATCAGCTCTAGGTCACTGTGTGTAATGAGGGCATTTAGCTGGGGGGTGAATAGACAAGGGAAACAATTGAAAGCGACTTCACTAACCTATTCAATCAGACGACGAATAAATATCAAATGTTTTGCGATTGTTTTCTTAAAAACTGTGATTATAAGAACATGCAGTGTTTTATATCCTGATGAAAAGGTTTTAAGGACAAAGGCTGCTGCTTCACGATATAACATACGTGATATAAATACGTGACTTTGTTTCGGTCCTTTCCCGTTGCTGGTCTTTGTGATTAGATCCCTGGGCGTTGTGTAGAGAAGCTGCCCGTACTCAAAACAAGCTGATGCATCTTTTTAAGCATACTAGAGAAGGTTGGTGTGGCATAAAGAGCTAATAAGAGGTATTAATAATAATATGAGAGCTAGATATTATTATGAAGAATATGATTGTTTACCATTGTCAAGAATGACTGGCAGGCAAAGGTAAGTAAAGAAAGCTATAACCACTTGGTGTTGAAATCTGTAGACACCTGCTTTGAAGCACCTTGCAGGAGCATCTTTGTCAGACTTACTCTCTAAGTAATGAACCATACTTCAAGACAACTCTGTTGAAATAAGGGTCTGATCAATAAAGAGAGTGACAGGAATCCTCATGGCCTTAATAAACTTGGCTTATGGTATTGTCCAGAACTGGCTGAAATACAAATCCCTCTCTCCTCTAAATCTGTCCTTTCCTCTTAGGTTTTTCCCATTCCTGTTTTGGTCTGGCCTTGGGAGCATAGGCAGCAGGATGCTGGAGAGTCTGGCTATGTCTTTAAGATTCAAGTTAGGCTGTTTTAGCTCATGGTACCTATGCTGCCCTTTCCCACTCAGACGTTGACAGCTGTTTCCCAAGCAGCGTGGCCAGTCCTGGCTACTGTGGGATCCTGCCCCATGATCAGGGTGTTGCTCTTACCCAAGAAGTTAATCCGTGAGTTACACAGTATGGGAAACAGGCAGTGATGTGCTCCAAGCTACTCAATGGGCCAGATTTATCCCTGTTATTCATCTGAGTTTGGAGAGAATGAATTACAGTCCTTTGCCTGCATGTAAAGTCATCAGCTGTTGCACAGGGGCTGCCAATATTTCTACTCCAAGCCATTTCAGTGGTATTTTCTTCCCCTTACATCAGTCAAAGAATCATTGGCAAATACTGAAGAGATATCCGGGTCCTCTTGCCCATTCAAAGGATGTCAATAATTAACAAGCTTGTGCATTGAAAGTGAAAAGAGAAATGAGGGGGGAGGAACACATTAATTAACCACCTGAACGATCACTGTTATTAAAAAGCTGGATACTAAGGATTTATAACTTTGGCTAGCACCTTCAAGACTTTCAAAACATGATGATGATGATAAATGAGAGGGACTATCACAGGGTACAGTTAAAGGGATGTAGAAGAATTGTGTTAAGTTTGTAAGTGCAGAATATAAATTAGAGTTATGACACTGTAACAGGTCTCAGTGTGGATGTGGGTCTTTGCAGATGGAGTTCCATCTCAGTCAAGCTCTAAAGGAAAAATCTGTAAGAGGAGCCTGGACTTGCTACTGCAGCTTGGTTATTCATTGCTGCCAGGCAGAAATCACAGCCCTGACTTAGGTGTCCCTTTTCCATCTGGTCTGCACAAGGAGCTTTTGGCACCTGAAAATGAGATGCTCCAGAGTTCTTGTTCTAGTAAATCTTTCACATAAAATGCTTAAAGGTTAGTTGCCGAAGTGAGTGCTGTGGCAGCTGGGTGGTGTGCTTATTCTTCCATTTTCACAACATATATCTAATGAGACCATTGAAGTGAACAGTTTCAACTCTAGTTCAGTAACGCTATTGTAGAATAGCCTATAGGGTACTCTTTCTCAAGATGTGCTGTTATTTCCTGCCCATGTTTCTATGTGCTGTAGGTTTATTTGAACCATTTCTTTATCATCATTGCCATTTAAAAAAAAAATAATTGTTTAGTGCTCAACACAATTTAATTGATAGGTGCTTTCACTCCATTTTCCAGACCATTATGAAAGTGATAACACCCTCCAGGTGATTTCAGGCAGATCACATCAACTGGCTAGGAAAACAGTCTGCTCATCTCAATGCAGATATATTAAATTTGGTATATAAAACGTGTATTTCCTGATGCACAAGTTACCCTACTTAAGTTTAAATTTTACCTTTTTTTTTTTTTTTGTCCATCTGGGCAATATTAATCTACAGCAGGCAGTAAGTAATGCCAGGTTGCAGGTGCCCACTGCAAATGGACTTCGATTAAATTGTATTTTCACGCATCCCATTCACAAGGGTGTGCAAAGAAAAGTAGCCACCAGAGACCTGAATCTGAGGATACAGATTACCAGATCATAGAATTACAGAGTGGTTTGGATTGGAAGGGACCACAAGGATCATCTAGTTCCAACCCCCCTGCCATGGGCAGGGACACCCTCCACTAGACCAGGCTGCCCAAAGCCCCATCCAGCCTGGCCTTGAACACTCCCAAGGAGGGGGCATCCACAGCTTCTCTGAGCAACCTGTTCCAGTGCCTCACCACCCTCACAGGGAAGAATTCTAATTCTAAAGAATTTCTAAAGAATTCTAAAGAATTTCTAATTTCTAAAGAATTTCTTTCTAATGTCCAATCTAAATCTGCCCTCTTTTAGTTTATCCTCGTTCCCCCTTGTCCTGTCACTGCACTCCCTGATAAACAGCCCCTCTCCAGCTTCCCTGTAGGTCCCCTTTAGGTACTGGAAGGCCGCAACTAGGTCTCCCCAGAGCCTTCTCTTCTCCAGGCTGAGCAAGCCCAACTCCCTCAGCCTGTCCTTGTAGGAGAGGTGCTCCATCCCTCTGATCAGCTTTGTGGCCTCCTCTGAACTCACTCCAGCGGCTCCATGTCTTTCCTGTACTGAGGACCCCAGAGCTGGACGCAGTACTGCAGGTGGGGTCTCGCAAGAGTGGAGGAGAGGGACAGAATCCCCTCCCTTGCCCTGCTGGCCACACTGTTTTTGATGCAGCCCAGGACACGGTTGGCTTTCTGGGCTGCTAGCACACACAGATAACAGCCTGTTGCCTGCAAGAGGGAGAACTAGTAAAATAATTGTGAAGTTATGTGTACACATTCACTTATTCATTTATTGCATCTTCAGCTGAGAGACTACAGCCTTTCTGGACCTTTCCTATACTTTTGAAAAAGCAGTACCACCAAAAATGTAATAAACTTGCAGTCTGAAGCCAAAAGATATGTTCAACTTCCCACATCCTGAGAAGAACTGCAAAGCTTAACATTCATGGATTTGTGTTTTTTCCCTGAGGCATGCATTTCTTATACAGCCAAGGAGGAAAATTAGGCCACTATAAAACTTGAGAAAGCATGGGTGTAGCAGAACCAGGCAAATCAAGGAAATTGCAGAGAGAAAGAGTTCACCTAAGAAACCCCATCACCAGCATCTGACAATGGTGCTGTAGCTTAAGGCTCACTCTCCGCCGACTGTAATGTTAGTTACTGAGGACAGTAGTTGTTGCCATTTGAGAGTGGCTTTCTGACAGATCATGGAAGTTAATTTATGGTCCCAATCAAGAGGCCTATGTTGACTTCTTACAGTTTTGCATTTTAATTGTCACTCTTGATGGAAGTTTTACCAGAGGGTGCCTGTCCTCTCCTGGGAATGTTTACTTATGTTTTGGACGTATGACAGCTTTAAATTTCAGGTTAAGATGTGAGCACAAGCTGGACAGATGTTTGCTTGTTGAGGATACGGTGCGTATAGCACATGCTGTACTTGTGCATAGACGATGCAGGTCTTACTATGACTTCTTAGGCTGCTGTAAGCCACACCACATGTTGCATCAGTTACATTTCACTTGCCACCTCTGCTTTCTGCATGGCCTCTGTGCCACAGTTGATAGTGCAAAGTCACTTTTCTGTTGGCCGTATGATGAGAAGTCTAGGCTCTCAACCAGCCACTCTTTGGCAAAGTTCTCCAAGTACTTAACTTCCTCCCTTTCCTTTCAAGTTCCTGAGCTACAGTGCAAATGCGTGAACACGTCACAAGAAAAAAACCCCTATTTTTACGTTACTTCACACCCAAGTAAAACTAGGAAGAACTAACAAATCTTTCTCACACGCCCACATCCACACTTTTCCCTCTCGTCCCTGTGTGCACACTCCTCCTTCATTCTTGCATAATGCTCTTGCACTGAGAACAGTGGGTAGGCTGAAATAAATTGCTTGATGCTCATCTGGCCTAAAGAGCTAAGACTTTCAACATTTCCCATCCTCAATGCTTTATCACTCCACTGTTGTCTGTACCACAGTTGATAATTGTATATGCATCTGTCCTTTCCAAACTGCCCATTTCTGAATCAAACAGCCAAGCCTTCTCTGTTAAATTTCAATAATCTGTTGTTCTGTTTTCTTTGTATTATGAAGCCTTTCAAATTCCTCTTAGAAGCACTGAAGTGTAGAGATTTTCTATCTCTGGTTAATTTGTTTGCTCCCAGGCAATGCAGGCTGAGCAGTTATATTAAAATTTGGTAATACAGCAAGATAAGAGGAAGTTATGAGAACTTTTCAGCACTTGAGAATAAGGGCTTATTTAAGATCATCAGTGTAGGCCATGACCTCAGGGCTTAAGGCTTTGCTAGTACTGTTGCCTCTTCAGTACTGTCAGGAGGAACTAGAGCAACTATGAAACATAAAAACCAGTATTCTGCAGAACAACTGCTTTTGCAGAACTTGAATAACTTATTCTTCAGTGATGAATCCCCAGATCCATGTCCTAAATACCTTTCTTCATCCCCAACAGTCCCTTACTACATCTGTTCCAGTGTTGGGCTGTGGCCAACAGTGGTGACAGGATGTAAGGAGGTGCGCAGAGCACTTCAGGGTGGATAATAAGAGATTTCACAGAATCACGGAACAGTAGGGGTTAGAAGGACTGCTGGAGATCATCTAGTCCAACCCCTGTTTCCTAGAGCAGGATCACCTAGAGCAGGTTGCACAGGAATGCATCCAGGCAGGTTTTGAATATCTCCAGAGAAGGAGACTCCACAAACTCTCTGGGCAGCCTGTGCCAGTGCTCTGTCACCCTCACAGTGAAGTTTTTCCTCATGTTCAGATGGAACTTCCTGCCCTCTGTCCTGTCACTGGGCACCACTGAGAAGAGTCTGGCCCCTTCCTCTGGGCATCCACCCTTTAGATGTTTATAAGCACTGATGAAATCCCCTCTCAGTCTTCTCCAGGCTAAACAGCCCCAGCTCTCTCAGCCTTTCCTCATACGAAAAATGTGCCAGTCCCCTCATCATCTTGGTAGCCCTTTATGTTTCTCACGATCAGTCTTTGAGCAGCAGGAAGAAACGCCATCTTGCTGTAACCTTCTAACAGAGAAGCTGCTGTGTCCTTCCACTGTGTGCAAGTCTCCATCATGCTGACTGTCACTGCAGGAACTTGCTGCTTACCCTCAGCACATTTGCCTGGCAAGCTCAGGCACTTCTATAGACGTAGGTATCCAGTTGCTAGAGAATGAAATCAACTTAACATATATTTGACTGTCAAGTTTTGTGCCAACCAAAGGAAAATATGAATGAGCAGTGTGCATGTACATAAACAGTTTAGAAGGTAATATTTTCACAGAAAACACAATTTTCAGTAATTGTGTGACTTCTGTGGCCTCTGAGCTCTAAAAACCTCTAGTAGTGTTTCTATTTTTTCTTCTTACTTGCTCCTATTTTTCAGTTGGAAGTCGAATTTGCATGATACCTGTAACTTCTCAGGGTTCACTTCATCTTCCTTATTATGCCCAGTGTTCATCATTCATGGGAGCTTCAATTATTCTGTTCTGTAGCTTACTACTGAATACAGTGCAAATTTACGGATACCTAATTAAATAAAAATAGGAAATGTAGCGGGCTTGCACTGAGCCTTGACAAGCAAAATAGATGTTTTTCTAATAAAAAAACCCAAACATATAGCCTGTACGGCACCTTCAAAATACATGAAAGGCTGTGGAACTTTCTCCTGCATTAATGAAGGAAGATGTTTTTTGTCAAAAGCATTAACCGTTTTTGAGTGAACATAACATATGGAAAAGCTAGTGACTTCTCAGCCCTGGAAATCAAAATCCTCTCAGGGAAATAAAAACACTAAATTTGGCTGGTTTCTGAGGTGATCAAATGAAGGATTTCCTGAAGTTAAAGATGTATTCTTTCTGCTTGTTCTAATTCCCTACAGAAACTGCTAGCAAAATGTGGTAAAAATGCCTGTTGTTATGGTAGTTTGGGGGTTTTGACCCTTGTGAAGAACAAAGAGGGGTAGGAGAGACTGGCATTTCTACAGCAGGTACATGACTGATTTAGATAAGTGCATATTTGTATTTATGAATAATAATAAAAAAAGTTCATCTGCAACCCAGAATTGAAATTCTAGTAGAGTAAATAGGGAGTTCAGGATTACAGGCAAGGATGGACATAAGAAGGTATAGTGAAAACTGACATTGAAACCCATGACTACACATTGTCTGTGCCCCTGTATCAGAGTATGATCACCTTGCAAGATGATAGCATCTTACAAGCTTCCCCTGTAAAATAATGTCTTTTCAATTGTGATCTTTCTCAGTTTTGCATCTAACAAGATTATCTGGGGTTTTGTGTCTGTGAAAAACTTGATCACAAAGTTGAAAAATGTAATGATTGGATCTTGTTTGTTTTCTTAGGAAACCTGTATGGCAGAATAACTGTTCATGATAGCTGGAAGCATGTAAAAATTAATTTTATCTGAAAGTGTGAAAGGATGCTATGCCTGGGATTTGAAGCCTGTTTGGTTTTCACTTCTGCCATGCCAGCAGGGTCGCCAGCCTCAGAGGAAGCCTGGGACATTCTGAGTATGGGCATAAGGTTTTTTTGGGCTTATGCACAGAGTCATTAGGTTTGGGTTGTTTGAGTGGGGTTTTTTGTTTGTTTGTTTTATTTTTTTCTTTAAACATTACAGGAACACCAGTTTATGGGAGAAGTAGTTGAGGGCAGACTCGTCTGCCCTGCTCTCCCTCCATAAAGCGATAATCATGGCTCAGAAGATAGAGTAACCACTATTTTTTCTGGTTAATTGAATCAGATGTTTTCCCCCAGTTGTTGTTTTGTGGTTGTTTTTAAAGTACTTTTAATTCATTAGACACCAAAGAACATGTTTAGTTAAAGGTAGATCCAGCTCAGACGAAACTGAGATAGTCAGCAATGTCACCACCACCCCCCACACCCCCGTCTTTAACAAGGTATTTTAGAGGATTAAGTTGGCTCAAGCCAGGTGTAATGGTCTCTTGTGGACCTGAACAGTGTGCCAAGTACTCACTGCAACAAATACCCTGGTAGGTTGCCACAGTTTTATGCCACAAGTTTAAAATGCCTCAGACTTGTCTGTCTGTGCTCAAGTCTCTTGATTTATTCTTTTCCCTCTATTATGTTCTCCCCAATCTGGAAATGGGGAACAAACCAGCAAATTTTTGTACAATTTAGTTGGCATACAGAGAGATTGCATTTTCTTGAAGGAAAAGAGAAAATACAAAAACTCCTGTATTAAAAAAAAAAACCATCCCAGAGAATCTCTTTTTACACAGATGCACAGAAAAAATTTAATTAAAATTTATTGGTCTGCATCATGATGCCTTATGACCCAACAGTACCTCTACTGTTGGGCTTTTCATTTTTGCAGCAGTAGAACTCTGTCCTGTCTTCCCTCATATCTTGAATACAGCATCTTTTCAAAAGCTGTCTTGCTGATTATCAGGTGTTTTGGGGTGCACATGTGTGCACACATGGGTGTGCATTGGGGGAACAGGGTCGCTTCTTAGCATGACATTTATAGTGTTTATTTTGGCCATATTATCCGTCATTGCTTTCTGTATCTATATGTTGTATCTCAACTTTATGGTTGTCCTGTGAACACTTGCATGCTCAGACAGTGTTATAATGCACCTCTGTAGCACTCATCACAGTGTCTCACTGGGCACCAAGATACTGTTGTACCTCTAAGAGCTAAAAATTAATATATTTTTTTGCCCCCAATGAAACAACTAGAAAAGATCCCCAATGCCTTCGTAGTCCTATTATATCATGCAGTGTAGCTAATCCCTGTGTGGTGTGGGCTGAGCTCTTTATTTGTTCTCTGCAGAAGCGAATAATCCCTCATTTTTCTGTTTTTACTACACAGCTTTTTCTTTCTTTCATTCTCCTTATTTTACAGATTCACAGATTGGTAGGGGTTGGAAGGGACCTGTAGAGATCATCTAGTCCAACCTCCCTGCTAGAGCAGGATCACCTAGAGCATGTAGCACAAGAATGCATCCAGGCAGGTTTTGAATATCTCCAGAGAAGGAGACTCCACAGCCTCTCTGGGCAGCCTGTGCCAGTGCTCCGTCACCCTCAGAGTGAGGAAGTTTGTCCTCGTGTTCAGATGGAACATCCTGTGTTCCAGTTTGTGCCCATTGCCCCCTGTCCTGTCACTGGGCACCACTGAGAAGAGTCTGGCCCCTTGCTCTAGGCATCCACCCTTTAGATGTTTATAAGCATTGATGAGATCCCATCTCAGTCTTCTCTTCTCCAGGCTAAACAGCCCCAGCTCGCTCAGCCTTTCCTCATATGAAAGATGCTCCAGTCCCCTCATCATCTTGGGAGCCCTCCACTGGACTCTCTCCAGGACTTCCCTGCCTGTCTTCAACTGGGGAGCCCAGAACTGGACGCAGAGCTCCTCACCAGGGCAGAGCAGAGGAGGAGGATAACCTCCCTCGACCTGCTGGCCATGCTTTTCTTAATGCACCCCTGGATACCATTGGCCTTCTTGGTCGCAAGGGCACGCTGCTGGCTTATGGAGAGCTTGTTGTCCACCAGGACTCCCAGGTCCTTCTCCACAGTGCACCTGCCCAGCAGGTCAACCCCTAACCTGTACTGGTGTGTGGGGTTGTTTCTCCCTAGGTGCAGGACCCTACACTTGTCCTTACTGAGTTTCGTATGGTTTCTCTTTGCCCAACTCCCTAGTCTGTCAAGATCTTCCTCTTATTTCTCCCATTTCATGCTTTGACCCTCTTTTCCCTCACTGTAGCTTTCTGCGTTTGAGGGAGAGATTTTTCTTAGAGTAGTTGGGAAGCTCTTCTGAGACAAGTCTGTTTTGTTTATCTTCACTTTAACTCTTCCATTCACACCAGCCCCTGCCTGCAGGTTCACAAGTCTCCATCATCACATTGAGGCCCATTTTGGTGGTCCCTCTGTATCATTGGTAGAGTGGTGTCAGAGCATATCTATATGCTGCTCACTTCTGCCTGCACTCGTTAAAGTTCTAATGGTGCTCATCCTGCCATTCCTCACATCCAGAGAAGGAAGATAACAGATTAATCTGTTCATCCCTCACTAGCAGGGCCTTTCAAATGTGTGTGTGTGTGTGTGTGTTGGGTTTTAAAGGATTTATGTGAGAATTCCCCTATGTTTTTTTCCTGTCTACGAAAATCTTTCAAATCCTTCAATTGCTAATGAATGTATTTGCTTGGGCCATCATTCCGTGCTGTTCTCATTTTAACTAGGCACTTTTCTCGGAGTTAGGCTATGTCTGTCTTTGTGATGAAAGAAACTGCATTATAAGGACTTTTGCTATTAAATCACATTTTTTGCATTTGAAACTTGTTTCTATAAATTTGTCTTCTCTGTGTGACATCTTACAAAGATTAAGTAAAAGAGCCCTTTCTACTTTGTTGACAAAAAGCAAGGAAAATCAGTGATTACTCATGCATTCCCCTGGTGCAGGGTCTCTTCCAATTTCATCACCATTGAACGGTGGCATCGTCTGTGAGTGCAGAGCTCTGCAGTCTTCACAGCGTGTGTTGTGCTCCTCAGCTTCATCTGGTCTGTAGGGTCCTGTAGTTTGCTTCTGTGATTGCAGTGAAAGAATCAGAGGCTTTTTTTATATAACTATATGGCAGCCTGCAATGCTAGAGAGTTAGTTATCTTGCTCATGGAATACTCTCATGAAGTCTTCTTCAGAAACATCAATAGCATGAAGGACTACATGTCAGTCTTATTAACAGCAAGTGGTTTGGTTTAAATCTGGAATGCAAATTGCCACCAGCTAGCAGGATTTGGTCAAACAAAGGGGCAAAATACGAATATTTTTGGGAAAAAGCATGCAATCCAGGAACTCTTGCTTCAGATCACACACATTTATATGGCTTGACAGTGAAGTTCACAAAATATGTGGACGGTAGGTACTGCAAGCCTTTTTGTATGACTGAGGTCTTTATTGTTTGTTTCTCTGTATAAAAGCAATCAATTCTTAAAGTAGATGAAATCTTGGGGGTTTGGGCTTCTCCCTAAAATCCTACACCAAGCCAGATTTTCTCCCTCGTGAAACTTAATACTGCCATAATTGTAGTGCTTTTACAGGCTGTAACCCATTTTATGGGAGAAGAGGCTAAATAACAACTACATTAATTAGAATGTGTTCTTAACCAAGTGAATTGAACTAGGAATTTCAGATCATCAAGTGACTCTATTCTTGGTGCTTAAATCCTCCTTAGTTTGTTAATATTTAATATTGGCTTTGAGTACAGCTTTATTTTTATTTTTAATGCAGTGCACAGCAATTCTCAGCGTTGTTTTTTACTGGGAAATAAAACTAGGTAAAACAGGTAAAAGATTGTGTCAAAACAGACAGATTCAGAGTTGAAGCTTCCCTTTACAAATTCTAGCTTCAGATATCCTCACAAAAGAAAAATATGAGCCCTTCCTGACACAAGGTCTTATACCAGGACTGAAATTGCAGCTTCAGGGGTAGGCAACCTATCAACAAATAGACCCAGGGCACTAAGCTTAAATATAATGAGCTGTGACATCTGTATCTAATAAGCACTCTATATTTGTTACACATTGGAAGAAATGGAAAGCAAGACAGTCTAAGTCTAAATGATCAAGACTTGTTTTATATGCATTTCATTAGTACTAATATATGGTCACTGAGAGGTCACATCAAGTCACACTGTTCATCCAGTTACTGAGCTATGATAAATATTTCTGGGGAATTACAATAAATAAAAGGAGCATTAACTTAGACTACATACAGCTTCGATTTGCTTATTTAGAAGTATACAGGACATCTTGATCAGATTAACTTTGAATTAAGTATTTTTCCATTAACTGGTGTTGTGCTTTGATGGGCTTTTTTGGTGGGTTGGGGTTTTTTTTGCTGTTCGGTTGGGTTTTTTCCTTGCAATGATCTGTCCTGTGGAATTAAAGCTCTATTTCTACAAATCAAAAGGAGAAACCAGATATGAAAATTCTTGACATTTGAAGACATTCACTGTTGAGTGGGAACTTTCTAGCTCAGGCTCATTACTCACCAAATTAAATCTCATGTTAATTTTGCAGCTATACAGTACTCTTTAGTACTGAGAAACTTGTATACTTTTATGTTTTCTGTAAAACCTGGGCTACTGTATTTACAGTATCCAACATCCTGACATAATTTGTAAAATTAAAATTTAAAAAAATCCACAGAAGTCTTGATGCTAACATAATTTTATAAATTGGACATACGCGTGGCTTACCCAAATGATGGCTGTTGCTGATGTGCTTTTTTCTCCTGTAGTCCTTCAGTTCAGTAATGGCTCAACTCCGCATCTCTTTCATCCATGACAAAAATCTCTCTTGCATGAGTGTGACCTGCTGGCCTCATCTCTCATAGAGAAACACAACTTCCATTCAAAACCTGAGCCGTGCCCTGGCAGGGACATAAGCTGAATGCAAACGGATGTCTGATGATTTCAATTCTCCATAAAACTTGCAGATCAAATCCAGCGTGACTTTCATAGTCATGCTTTTGGTTAAAAAAAGTTAAATTTCTCTTCTGCTTCCCTCCTCTGCCCCCATCTTCCCCCCCTCTCCCCCCGCCCCCACGCCTTTTGTCTATCTTAGCACCTGGCTCTTAAATGCAGTCAGTACATCAAACATCTTTTGAAGGGCTCAGAGATTAAAGATTGTAAGTTACAATTAGAACAGCTATAATGATGATCAACACTTAGTTCCTGCATAATGAATAGGAAAATGAGTTCTAGAAGATTCAGCTCAAAGCTTTAGCCAAGGTTTAAACTGAACCTTTTAAGAATCACTTTAATATTGTGATTTTGGGTGTTGTTTTTTTTAAAAAAAAGCACAACACAGCCTGTGGTCCTTCTTTTTGCACACTGGAGGTTTAGCTGACGTGGAGAGTAGGCTCAGGCTTTCAGGAGCTTACTCAACATGGAGCATTTTAGAGTTTTACACTTCCTTACGTGAGATGCTTTCACACTTAAAGCCTTCTGTCAAGGCATAGATGGGTTTTCAAGTGACTGAAATGCATTAATTAGGTATTAGACTGGGGGGGGACACACGCCGACGGGACAGGGATGTAACTTTTTTTCTCCCACTGAGTGATGGCTGATTCAGGCATGTCAAGTGAGGTGGTTATTGTGAAGTTTGATTGATGTGTCTGTCTGTGTTAGTATCTGCACCTATATGCAGAAAGATGTATTTTGCTTTAAATAGCAAAGGAGAGCCTGCATTGTCACGATAAACACGATTTTAACAGGATGATGCAGCTGCATGAGCTTTTTAAGTCATTTTCTTACTGAAAAAAGGAGCGTGCGCTGGTGTTTTGGATGTTTTCGTACAGTAGCCAACAGACTCCTTTAGCGAGAACTTCAGCTGGTGGCCGTGCTACGGTGTCCCTCTTGTCACAAGGAAAGCCGTAAGACAAGTAAGCTTGTGAACAATTTGAGCGTAGCTCTGCATGTGGCCAGCAACAGGGCAGTGCTTGCCAAAGGCTTACGGAAGTCAGTGTCCCTGGCTGGAGGTGAGGCAGCACAGAGTGCTGGGGGGCAAGGGGGATCCCAGGGCCAGTGAATCTGAGTTCAAAATTGATCCTCAGAACTGAGCCAGGAGCCATCCCTAATGGAAACAACCAGGGAGCTGTAGCCTTCTCTCACCAGAAAAAAATGAACACCCTTTGCTGTCTGAGGTATTGGACTGTGTATGTGTCTCAGGCACCTGAGGGTCTGGTATCTGGTTTCGAATTTGGGGAGCCCTGTTTCTTTTCTAGAACTACTCAGGACTTGCATACTTGAGTAGTGGTGTCATAAAATTACAAGCCCTCTCTGCTCCCAGGAACTAAAATTATTTCAGAGCACTCTGGATATACTGTGTTTCTTGTGCTGGTACCTATCTCAGCCCATGTTTATTGGGGAAAAAATGTGGACTAAGTATTTAATACGAGAAAAAATTGTCCTCCTTTATGACTTGCCAGCTACTTGCTTTGTGTTTTCAACTATAGCAGAAATGAAATTATGTGAGGAAATGACTTACCAACTTTCTGCTAGCATCTATATCACCTGCCAGCTTAGAGAAATATTTGGAATTAAAACTCAGCTGTCCCAAGAGGAAAAGCTATGCGTGTCCAAAACCAAATTTATCTGATTGTTGTGCAACTCAGTTTCATCTACAATGAGAAAAACAATTCTCTGCCCAGTTTCCAAAGCACATTGCAATTTTGGTCTGAGTTTTGATAAATGTAACCAGGTTATCGTGTACAGAGGTTTTAAAGCCTGAGCAGCACACTTCTTATGGGTCTCTGCCCTGCCTTGTGTCCAGCCTTCTATATTTATACATAGCAAACCAGAATAATATTGGACTTAAAAGGTGATTGTAAATGTGTACTAGTGAAAGAGACCCTTTATGTATTGTGCTGGGGGAGTTTCCTATAGTTTCCTATGTGAGGAGAGGACTCCCTGTACTCATGAAATTCTCTAGTCTACAGGAGTCATCCACTTGATGTCAGACCATTCTCAATTACTGAGTCTGTTTTCACTCACACATCCAAGTTTTTGTACATCTGAATGATGGTTAACAGGAACGTAAAGACACTAACATGTAAGTGGTGTACCTAGAAGGATATCTGAAAAGTGGTTTGGGCTCACCTGTCAGGCATGTAATGGATTAATGTAGAATAGAATCATAGGCTGGTTTGGGTTGGGAGAGACCTCAAAGATCATCTAGTTCCAACCCCCTGCCATGGGCAGGGACACCCTCCGCTAGACCAGATTGCCCAAAGCCCCATCCAACCTGGCCTTGAACACTGCCAGGGATGGGGCCTCCATCTGCATGTGGTCTGTATGTGGTCCTCCATCTGCAAAAACTTGCAACTAGATTGTTAGTCTGTCTGCACATTCCATAAACAGCTTAGGGCAGTTAATACTTCTCATCTTTGCCCCATTTATGCCCATGTTAACTGGGTGTTAATTGGACGTTGATTGCGTCCTGCGTAGCTTCAGTCTTCGCTGCATATAATGCATGTGATTCAGCCTGTCCTTGGGGCTGAACATACAGGTAACAAAACGATTTTCCAGGTTCAGGATACTGCATTAGTATTTGTAATCACCGAGTGCTCAAAGAGGAGGTCAGTGCCTAGGAAAGGCCTGGAAATCGTTGCTGCTTAGTTCTTTATCTGTGCCACTGGCACAGAAAAACTCCATGGTAGAATCCTGTCATGCATAACGTGTGCCAGACTCCTGGTTCTTCCATGCAGGCTATGGCTGGGTATTACCAGAGCCTGTGTGCCTAGATTGCCCTCTGTCCTGGCTCTGGCCAGGCCGGGGTTAATGCTCAGACCCGGGCCAGGTGAGCCGGGCCGGGCCGGCCGCTATTCCACACCACGTGACGTCACGCCCCTATAAAGGGACTGGCCGGGAGGGGCCCGGGGCTGCTCCGGGACGGTCTCGCTGCGGGCTGCGCCTCTGGTCCGTCTGGTCTGTCGGGTCGTCGGTCGGTAAAGTACTGCGTTTGTTACCGCGGTTGTTTACATCCCGGGATAATTATTGCAGCCCTATTGTCATTTCCCCTCTCCCTTTGTCGGCCCATTAAACGGTCGTTATCTCAACTCGAAGCCATTTGCCCTTTTGTTGCCTCATTCTGCCCCGTGTTTTGCTGCCGGGGCGGTGAGCGAGCGGCTGCGGGGGGCTCGGCTGCCGGCTGGGGCCGAACCACGACACCCTCGCATGGAAATACAGGGAACCAAGGCATGTCTCATCCCGCGACGGAATTAGGGTATGTGTGGGTGCAAACCTGACGCCTCACCTGACACCAAGGAAGCACTCACAGGTTGTGTGGTTTTAGACACAGCCTGTATGTCCTTGCGGAATCATAGAATCTTTAAGGTTGGAAAAGATCTCTAGGATCATGAAGTCCAACCGTCAACCCACCACCACCATGTCTACTAAATCATGAAGTGCCATGTCTACACGCTTTTTGAACACTTCCAGGGACAGTGACTCCACCACCTCTTCCTGGGCAGGTCTGTTCCAATGCCTGACCACTCTTTCGGTGAAGAAATTTTTCCTAATATCCAATCTAAACCTCCCATGGAGCAATTTGAGGCCGTTTCCTCTTGTCCTATCACTTGTAGCTTGGGAGAAGAGACCAACACCCACCTCACTACAACCTCCTTTCAGGGAGTTGTAGGGAGCGATAAGGTCTCCCCTCAGCCTTCTCTTCTCCAGACTAAATAACCCCAGTTCCCTCAGCCGCTCCTCGTAAGAGTTGTCCTCTAGACCCTTCACCAGCTTTGTTGCCCTTCTCTGGACACAAAATGACCCCAGTGGATTAGAAGACCTGGATCTTAATCTTTCTGTACCTCAGTTTCCCTGCCTATTCAGTATGTATATGCACTAACTTCTCTTTCCTACGCGTGAGGGAACCTTACTATTTAGGTTGTGGAGTCCTTAGATCTCCATCTGAGAGGAAAATCTTGCAGTGTTTCTGAAAGAACTAACCCACAGCGCTGTGGACTGTCCCTGCTCCAACATGAAGCTTTCATCTTGCACAAAAAGGATACACAAAAGGGGAATCTATTCCCCCTGCAGAACCTTTCTGTTTGTTAAAGGTGCATCAGCATTCACAGCTCTGCAGGGTTGTGCAGAATAATAGTCTTCAATATGTTCAACTCTAATGCTGCGCGGGGCACCTTGTTGACTGAATTACTCCTGAACTAGTTTGACATTTGTAGTGCACAGATTTAAAACATTCATGAATAAGGATCTCTTTGCTTTTCTTCTCTACCAATTAATTATTTCAAGAATAATCATTCCCCAGAGCCAGGAGGAAAGAAACATAACTGATCACAGCTTGTTGTGCTGTGTCGGTCCAGAATCCAAGGCAGGAATCAAAGGCTGCTCCTGACACAGCGCTGTAGTCCTTTATTCCACCCCAAATGAAACCCCGCTGCAAGATGTCAGTACAATATTTACTTTGTACTGATTGCATCCCAGGCTCCTGAGCAGGGAGCAAGGAGCTCGGAAATCCCCACGCTGATGATAACCCTCGCTTGTCAATTAGGTGGCATTAGCAGTGACTGCACATTGGTACAGTTCCACTCTGGTCAGGTTTTAGTTTAATTTTTAAACCTCACTTCCATCTTGTGGTCAGGCTAGGCGTTGCGTGCAAGAGGGATTGCGCGCTGTCTTGGCGGTTCTTAAGCCCCAATTTTTCAGGCCTTCTCACCTCACAGCTTGTATCACGGTGTAACTATATCTATTGTAAATGTGTATTGTTGGGTTTGGGTTTTTTCTTTTTTTAGGGGTGGGGTTTGGGGGACTTTATGGCTTTTTTTAAGCAAAAGCTTCTCCCAGTGTGATATGGTGTCCTGCAGCAAAGCTGTTCTGTTTTAGCAGATAAAGTGAGGCAGGTAGTCACAGAGCAGAGGGAGGTTTTGTGGTGCAGCCCAGCTAACCTAATGTCTCTTTCCCACCCAAGCAGCATTCCCATTCTTCCTTATTGCCAGCTCTAAGACCTGAGGCCTCGCCTGCTTCGTTGGTGATACCTTGGCTATTTGTAAGCTACTAATTTTTGTTATTGTAGCACTAATTTTTTCCAGATTAATGAGGCACGCAAGGGAAGCAGCATGGGTGAGCTTCCTGCAGGGAGAAAAAGGAAGAGGAGGAGGGAGATGGAAGCCTTTTGGCAGCAGAAAGCCGTTGTATTAGTTCAGCTGTTAAATGAGATCTCTTATTGTCATAGCATCTCTCCTTGGGTCACCTCTGTCCAGTGTTTGTCTTTCTCCAGCACAGCTCTCCACTTGCCTAGAAGCTGTTGAGCCCTCTGAGGATTTCTGAAGGCAGAGGGAAACTCACTTTTCCTCACTTGAGAATATCTAACCCTGTCCTTCAATATTTCATGACTGATGTATGGGTTAGGAAATTGCTTTTCAATAATGGGGGGGGGGGG
>VWZZ01001445.1:142468-257237 GCA_013399095.1 Psophia crepitans | reverse complement strand
GGAGTTAAAAATTAAATATATCTGGTGACTAGAGAGCCTTCATTTTGAAGAATTACCTATGCGGCAGCCATGAAACGCTACAGAGGCATGGTTTTTCCATTAGCAGATGAATTAATGGAAATCTAATTTCTGCTACCATTCTGTTTGGATAAAAGAAAAGTGCAGTGTGCCTTTCCTATAGTAAGATGGTGTAGTCAGTAATTTGTGATTCAAATTTAAAAAAACATTTTTTTTTCTCATCAGAAGGCTTGATAATGTAGGAAAAGAAAGGATCAGTTAGTTTCCTGATGCTTTAATGATCCAGGAAAAAAGATTTAATCATGTCAGTTCGTCTTGTCCATGGGCTCTTAAAACGCCATCAAAGTCAAGGGCAGTTTTGTTACCATCTTAAAGACATGCAAGTTAAAACTTAAATGTGAAAGGATGTCTCACAAAAGGATATTAAAATTGCAGACAACTCACTGAATTAGTCATACCAAGTCTCATCAATAAAATCACAATTATTAAATCTTTTAAATTATTAAAATTATTATGACAGTTTTCTTTCCTGGAACATTACAATTCGTAGCCCAGTAACTCAATTTATATCCTAGAAAATAAGTTCTCTTAAAGAAACAGTGTGCTGATGCCTGTGAGGGGTTGTATTGAGTGTGGATTTATCTCCTCAGAGCGGTCTGTGAATTTATCCTTTTAGTATCATCTGCAGGTGCCTTCTGCAGTACCTGTTCTGTCCTTCCACTTGTCATGGCTTTAAACCCCTTTAGTCTTACTTTATTTTATCACAAATTTGGGGTAATTGTCTCCCTTAAAAGAGGCAGCTGTATTTCTGAGAAAGCCAACAGACTATTTAGTTCATTCTTTGGATCTTTATTAGTGCAGACCTGGCCTTTCTCTGTGAGCTTGGTAACACGGACAAAAGAAGAGGAAAGGATCTGAAGTGGGTTGCTGACAGTTACAACGCGTAGTGCAGGTGCCACCAGTAGTCACTGTACCAGTGCTGTTCCCTGCGTCATTTGGTCACGGTATTTTTAGCCATCCTTAATGAAGAAAACACAGTTCAACTTAACATGCTCAGCTTTTGAATTTGGTAGGGCTCCTTCACCATAACTTACAAAAAGATTGCTCTAAACGTCAGCTTCAGTGCCCACATTATCGTTTAATTATCCTGAAGTAACAGGTTTGTTACTAATTACATAATAGTACCATCCACCCTTTACTGCAATTAAATTTGCAGCGCCTGACTATTAGAAACTGTATTGTCATAATAAGGGTAGTTTCCTTTATTTGCTTATGCTGAGTTACAGAATCTATAATTATATGCATGGATCATCAATTTTAGACTTGTTTGTATAATTATAAGTAATTGAACATGAAAGCAATTTTGGAATATCTGACTATAAAGTACTCTGTCTATTGTGGAGTTGGAATAATTAGTAGATAAGAGGGATGATTATCAGTTAAGAAAGAGCTTCATAATTTTGTACTAATTTAAATATAAACAAAAAAACTCCTTGATGAGTTCAACAGTAGCTTGTCTTGCTTACAATCAGATTTTTAAAGTTACTCAGCTACGTGCACATCCAGAGTGATTTTGGGTCTGTCTAGAGTGTTGAACAATTATCACAGTAATTTGTCCCAGTAACATATTTTATGTACTGCATTCATCCCTGTGAATACAGGCATTATTAATAGCATTATTAAACTTATTAACAGTACATTTTATTGCTAAAAATTGAGAGGCTTATAAAATACGAAAGAAAGATATGTAATGTCTCAATACGCATTGTGCATTGAAAAGAGCTTCTCCATGGAAGCAATCGCTTTATTTGGAAGAAACAGCTGAAATGCTTGGTGCAGAGGAAAACAGCCATTCTTCCTTGCATCAGAAATGTACATCACAAAAATATAGGTGTGTGAAAAGCTTAAATGGTCTCGGATCAGCCCCGTGGGCTAGATTTTCTGTCTCTCCAGAGAGCAGGTGCTCTGAACTGTGAGCGGGGCCAGGAGGGTCGGAGCCAGGGGTGTCGCTGGGTGCCACAGAAAGCTGTGCTGGTGGGTCTTGCTCGCCATGAGGGCTGCCACCCTGTCACCCCTGGGGTCCCGCTGCTGCAAGCCAGCCAGTGCTAATCCTGCCTGCAGAAAGGGGGTTCACCCAGGGCTGACTTCATCCTTCCCCAGCACTGAAGGCAGGGCTGAGGGGAGAGGCGATATTGCCTGTCAGCAGCAACTCTGTCAGTGTCACTTGTCCCCAGGAAAGTCGTTTGAGTGTTCAGATGTTTTTATGCATTTCTTTGCAAGGATGCTGCTGTTATAAGTCTTTCAATCGTAGAGTGGTGGTTGGTTTCTTCCTCCTGATGGGAGCAGGAAAGAAACCTGCCTGCGTGGTGCAGGATGAAAAAACAAGCTCAGCATTCAGGCTCTGATCATCATCCCTTTTTTTTTTTTTTTTTCCCCTTCTTTATGGCTATTTCTGTGGCTGGCAGTTGTGGTAGTTGTGTATTCAGACTGCATGCCCACCAAAGGGCTGTGACTGGAACGTGCTGGTGCCTCTCTCCCTCATATTCAGTCAAGTCAGCTGGTTATTTTGGGGATCTCAAAAATGGCTCTGATCACAGGGGCAGGTATTTGGAACCCGATTCCAAAACTATATGAAGAAAGGATGGTTTCTGTAGTTCCCACTTCCAGGGGTCGTGGCTAGCAACCAAGCACTACATAGAACTTTTTTTTATTCTCCCCCAAAAGGGAACCATCATCTATAAGCTTTCATCAGCTTTATTTTGCCTATGTTTTATTTCTTTTACCTAAAATACATAAAAGCAAGGAGTGTTAAAACAGATAAGCCAATTTCCATGGATTAATATCATTTTATAGCAACATCGAACTGAAACTTCAAAGGAGCGAAGTGAGCCAAACTCAGCAAAACCCATAAAACATGGGCAAACATAGACCATCTCCACGTTACGTGACAGGAGATCTGCTTGCATGTTATCCATGGCTGTTTTTTGTGTCGATGGGGAGATGTAAAGCCTAGATAGGTTATTGCCCAGCTCTGTGTGGTTTGGATGTGCCTTTCTGTGCTGGTGTGCCGGGTAGTTTGTGTAGCACTGACATCTGGTGGCAAGAGGCAATACGAACTCCAAGCTGCAGTCCAGCAAACAGGGCTGCAACAATCCACACGCTCTTCTCATTCGTAGTGTTTTCATCTGTTTTCCAATAAATGGAGCATACTGGAAAACTAAACAGTCATGGAAGATTTGGGGCTCATTAATGCTTAAAAGTTGATGATAATAAAACCCTAGTAGCTGCTGTTAGGTGGTAATTAAAGTTGAGGGAGAAAAAAAAAAACCCAACCAAAAATAAAGATCAAGATGTAAATTCAAAGCGTTATATTCATTCCTTTCAGTTCTGTCTTCTTTCCAAAGTAATTTTCAAGAAGGAAATGTTATCAATGTCCAAATAAAATTATTGAACACTCACCAATACAGCTTTTGGAAGTGCTGCAAGGGAGGATTCTCTTCTGCTCTCTCCCTCTTCTAGTTAGGATTTAAAAATGTTAGGGGGTTCATCATCTTTCTTTCCTAGCCCTGTTTTCCCCCCTCCTCTTTTCAGCCACATTGCCTCCAGCAAGAGTCTCAGGCTTGCAGCTGGCTGTCATCAGAGAGCCCAGATGATTCCACTAACAGTGCCAAAAGTAAGAGCTTAAAATCATGGGACATCCCCCAAAAGACACTAAAACATCCTGAGGTTAATTTAAATTTATATTTGCAATGCTTTCTATTTCTATTCTGGAGTTTGAAATGTGAGGGCTCACATTTTCAGACTATCTGCACAGTTGTGAAGGTTAAGGGTTTGTTTACTATACCTTTTTTTTTTTTCTTCTCCTCAATAAAATCTGGTCCTGCTGTGCTCACCTGGTTCCATGAGCTGGGACTTGCAGAGAGCTGCCAGCTCCTGGGAGAGTCATAGGAGAGCTGCAGCTTGGCTGCACCGAGCGCCTGGAGCTACCCCAGTCCCCATACACCGAACCTGCTCCCTGTCTGTAACTCACCTTTAACCAGAACCTTGGATTCCTCTGACAGTGTCACATCACATGTGGCCCTCACCTGAGGTGTTAGTGACCCTTAACAGCATCTCCCTTTTTTGAGCGTATGCATTAAGATCTGTGGAAAACGTATGCACAGGGTAATGTTTCTTGTAGTTCTTCTCAATAAGCAATAGCTTAAACTCGCTGTGAACTTGCCAGATTTTTATACGGCAAAAGCTACTTGCTGACAGGCAGAGCTTGTAATTCCCTGTTATCTGCTAGGGGGCAACATCTGTTAAATAATATCGTCCTTTTCTGTGTGAGGAATGCTAAGGTCTGTAACAGTGATGCAGTGAGGAGGAAGATGTAATAGTTACATACAGCATTTCTGTGCTTGTAGGAGGTAAATAACATTGGGATTCTTAGAAACCGAAAGAACAGCGACGGCCAGAGATCATCCTGGTTGTGTCTGGATGAGATGACACTAGTATATAGCTTCACATAGACAAGTAATTCATCTGATAGATCTATGCACAGATGAGCGTTTAACTTCGTCATACAGAGCGCAAATGGACCACGCAAGTCAGCCAAATTCTGCACAAATGCAGTTTCCATGCCACAGGCTTTGCGGTAAACACTGCTGTACCGCTGCTGCTCGGCAAAGTTGGTGACTAAACAGCAAAGTCTTCTGCAGAAATTTAGTGTCTTTGCACTGGGTCTTGTAGTCATTTGAAGGTGTAAAATTGTTCAGTGTAAATGGTTCTAATGATTAAAGTAGAACACCAGAAAACACCTGTTTTGTGCAAGGAAAAAGTTGTTGTGTGTTTATTGATCAAGCCATAGAGGAAAAGAGTATTTTATACCCGGGTTTAACACAAGTATAGGCCTGATCATAAATTCAAGATCAAAGAACTAAAAAAGATTATAAGTCTCTTCACAATTCATATACTTTATACAAAGTAGGGTGCTACAAATGTATGTTAGGTAATGTACTTCGTTTTCTACCTTCATTGGCATCTTTGATCACGATGTTCCACAAAGCCTATTCTTATGTTTGGGTGACTGTAGCAACTACAGTATGTTGTATTACTTTCCTACTCACGCTGAACTCTAGTGCATTTCACTTCAGAGAACGTCATAGATGAGAAATTTGTTAGACGTTGTTAGATAGCATTGCTCTTAAAAGATTTGATCGTTCATGAAATTCGGGAACGCAGATTCACGTATTTGTTCTAGGGCATGCTCACATGCTGGCAGATGGTTAGTATACCCACCGGGAGCATGTATTTTATGAGCACTAAATTGGGTTTGCAAGAAAGAAAGAAATTCACCATGGAAATAATTCAAGAGAGAAATGGTAGAAATAATTCCGTTTCTTTTATTAAAAAACATTTATCACCACCCTATCCTTTTAAAACTAATATACAAGCGTGGGAGCATTTAGCAAGGCATGACTTTAATAAAAGGCAAAACAGTTACAGACGTAAGCAAGTGCATTCTTTTACTTACCCGCATAGTCCAATTGAATTCTTCACAGCATACGGGCTCTGGGTACTGTGATGAGTGGTTTAATTAGTTTTAAACTATCATATTTAATCAAGCACTGTGCATTTTTAAACTGATACATTCATTCCACTTCTAGGAAGGCTGTTTCAGATCTTTTTATCATTAGTAGTTTATGAGGTCTTGGAGCTGTAGATTCAGTGTGAAGCAAATCTCTTTAATTGATATCACCACGCTCTAAAACTAAATGGTTATTCTCAAAGTCAAACCTTGGACTTGAACTTAGCTTATGAGAAGGAAGAGCTATTAGATGTTTCTGAGCTAAAATTTTAACTGGGATATGGTTTATCTGCAAAGCATCCAGAGGTCATTTCATTTATGCCTGTGATGAGAAGCGCCAAAAGGTATACGTGGTAGGACAGTGGGGGAAGAAAGGGGAAATAGACCCAGAACAATTAATTTCATTTTGCTGAATGAGTTTTTGAAAGGGGTAGCTGAAATGTTTGGTTGCCATTTTTGTAACTTCATTCACTGCACAATTATCAAAGCAAAATAATGACATCTTAACCTCTTACTGTTATACTAAATAAGCTTTAATCCATTTAAAGGGAAGAAAAAAGAAGGATAAGGGCTCTTGCTATATGGTGATTTTTTTTTTGTATTAGATGCAAAGAAAAATACATAAATTACTGCTTTCTTGACCTTTCATGTAGAAGCAGCATGCTTGCAACCAAAGCAGCCGGTTTAGGCCGTATTCTTTGCTGTGTTAAGCAGGTTTGAGCTGTGCTGATGCTGTAAAGCAACAGGGGCAAAGTCTGATTCTTATCTGGACACAGGGACTCTGCTAGAGTCTCCCCACCACACACTCCACAAGAGGCTAAGAGGATCTGGAGCAGGTTCTGTGTCCAAAATTAGGCTGCAAGTGTGTTGGACAAGTAGCTCAGGCCTCCTGTAGACCTGCTAGTTTCCTTCCTAGTCTTCAGCCCTCCTATGCGGCATCCCTTGGGTCATCTCTGGAGTCCTGGAAATAACCTGTTATCAAAATGATCTGGACATGTCACGCCTCTTAGTGCCACTGTTGTGCTGTTCATAGATTCTAGAAAATGTATTGGACATTTGAGGTCAGTTTTGATATTCTCCTCTGAAACTGCATTGGCAAAGCGCATACTCTTTACAAGCATGGAGTTCATCTTAAAAATCACTTAATCTGGCCTTTTTTACGAAAGATTGTGTAGTGGATTTCAGGAAGACTTTCAGAGAAGTCTCTCCTTGTTAAACAACGACTGCTGCAAAATTTTGAAGCATGAAATCTTATGGTTTTGAAAAGGTGAGTTTTTTTCATACTTAGAACTTAATTCTAAATAGTGAATTAGTTTCAGAGAGTCTGCGCTGTCTGTAAGAGAAAACAAGAGACAACTGTTTTTCTTTGCCTGATAGATGGCATCACCGTGCCTAAGTACTTTGGAATGAGGTACGGTTATCAGCTTACAGTCTTTATTAATCTCAGTGGTAATAGTATGCTAAAACATGTAAGTTCTGGGAAACTGGAGCCTCTTTAAGTAACCCTAGTGCAAGCACAGTCCTTGCCTTAAAAAATTTACAAGCTAAATAGACAAGATGGCCAAGGAGAAGAAGGGAAGTGCTTGCTGAGGGAAAGGTGAAGTGACTTCTACAAAGTCACTCAACTCATTTATAATAGAGCTAAAAATGTACTTCTCGGTGCCCTCACAACTAGGTGGAGGTTTTCTAGCCGATGACAGATTTAAGGTTTGCTGTCTCACAGTCCTTCTGATCTAGTCTCAGGATTCACAACATCGCGGTAAAATTTATAGTGATTGCTTCTACCCCTGAAATGGCTTAAGGTGTCAAATCTGAAAACTGCAGGAGTCTTATATATGGGAAAGCTGCACTGGGTCACTTTTAGGTGCTCCTAAAATTGTATCAGACAATTTTCTACCTAGTATATAAAATAGGATGAGTTGTTTTTTCCCTAAACTCTTAGGCCGCTTTGTTTTATTCTGTATATGAGAGATATCCAGTATACGATGGTATGCCTCGTGGCAAAATGCTTTACTGACTTTTGTTCAAAGAAATACAAAGTGAAAGTATCCCAGGTTCATAACTTCATGATAGAATAGAGAAAAGCTCTCCAGCAAAATTGTTTCTCTTTTTCTACCTGCAAGTGCCAATTCGTCAGAATTACAATGTTTTTTGGAAACAATTCAAAGCAGACAAGCAAGCAGAGTTTTGCTGGAAATCTCTCCGGTTTTCTTTGCCTGGTTTCTCAGCATCCTGTGGTCTGCCTTTTAAAGGAGCTGAGTGCATGGAGCCCTGGCAGTGCTGGTTCCCCAGCTCCCAGGTATGGAACCTTCTCTGTTGGTACCACTTGCTCAGGCAACAGGTTTCCTCTCAGGTTTGGGCAGGGATGAAGAGCATGCAGCAGGAGCAGAGTGGACCTCCTGACCCATCTGGCTGAGGGAAGAGGGGTGTCACTTGCCTATAAATGTGACAAGGAGATGCAGATATGCACAACAAAACTCTGGCCCATGATCCTTTTTTCTGAGTTGCCTGCATTCAGTAATGCAGAACACCCTTAATGCTTCTTTTTTTGTGGAGAACTGGGGATTGGGAAAATGAAATACTGTGGGGTTTTTTTTCTTCCATGGCACAACAAAAGTATACTTAAGAAACCTCCACAAGTTGAAAGTAAATCTTCTCCCCCAACCCCCTGGGGGCTCTGCTCAGTCATACATTTACATGTAAGAAAGAGAAAGAGATGATACTCCAATATTCTTCACTCAGATGCAATTCTGATCAGTGTTGGCTGGGGGAAGACCTTCAGTGTGAAAGATGCTCAGCGCTGGGAATGCCTGGGACATGCTACCAACCAGAGAGCAATGCACACTTCCGAAAAACCCAAAGTCTCCAGGGTAAGGCCCAGGTTTCATAGTAGCTGCGGAAGGAGGCTTTCCTGAAATACAGGCACCATGGATCATGGCTATAAAGCGCTATGTCCTAATAAGCCTGTCTGAAGTCCTGGCCAAAAAACCACAAAAGGCTTGCTGAGACCAAGGCTACAGCCTGCAGTGTTGCAGAGATTTCAAGATAAAAGGAATCAGGTTTCTGCTGCTGTGTTCTCTCCATCCTCTGCTATGGAGGTACTTTAACCTCCTTTCCTTTAACTGGACAATCTATCCTATGCCTCTTTGAGACACAGTGCAGAATCTGAAATGTTTTTGGTGTGGTTTTCTTTGTAGTCTCTTACTTTTATTTCTCTCTGAATAAAAAGTTAGAGGCCTTTAAAAATTTTCCCTCCCCCAGGTACTGTGGTATGATAATTTTCTGTTTCACAGTTTTGGCAACCACCTTGGAATATGCATCACTTCTGCTGTTAAAACAGATTTGTGGGGTTTTTTATTAGTAACAAAAGTGATCCTGTGGCGTTAAGATGAGTACAGGAATTCAGAAGGCTGAAGTTTTGCTGCGAGGAAAGGGAGGTGACTCTTTGCGTTGACATGGCTGCAGAAGCAACCTCATAGGGTACACAGCCCCAGCTTCTCAGTAGTGAATGTATAGACAAAGATGGAAGTTGGGAATTGAGGCCATAAATTGATTTGTGTTTTGCCTAAGGACAAATAACCTACTACTCTTCTTTGACTTTTAAGTGTTCATGAGTGGCTTTGAGATTCCGTTTTCCTGTTGTGACTGGATGTGTGAATGTGTGCCAAGGTTGCCAAGCAAGTTCCTTCTCAAAGACAAGACCTCAAAGGCTAAAGTCCTTATCTTCATGGTCAGAGACGTTACTGTTTCTTAAAACAGGAATTCTGTACATCTTAAATTCTTGTTTTGTTTGATTTGTCTCATTGCTTGGTTTGCTTTGACTTCCCTCTTGCCTTTAATAATTGTGGCTTCTTTCTTTGGTCACAGACTGGGATTTAATTAGGGAGGGTAGGTGCACAAGGAGCTTTGATCTGTTCTGTAGCAGCTACATAGCCCTGCATTGTATGAAAACCCTCTTCAGAGCAGAATCAAATCCTATGGAGATCCCTGCAAGGAGGTTTCTACAGCATCTCCTTGCATCTTCTGTGGAGGTGTGACCTTTTCTCATTGACAATCTGGGAGTTGTTCATATGTGTCATCATTGATTTGCGGTGCATTAGATATCAGCTCTGCAGCTGAATTTAGCTGAGTGATGTTTTTGGTGTGAGTTCAGTTTAGGTTTGAATTTTTTGTTTGATTTCTTTGAATAAACTTAAGAAACCAAAAACCTTAGTGTTACCAATAAGAGAACACGTCCTTTTTTTGAAGTGTGAATATTATTTCTTTAAATTTGAGATTAGAGAAGCTAGAAGGCTGGTAATTGACAGAGTATAGAAGACAAGATGGTCTCATTGCATTGCAGCGGTAGCTGTATGGACAAACTGATGAAACCTGAGTATTGGTCAAGTTAGTCAGTTTTGACATTTCCCCAAATGTGCTAATCATGAGGGTGATCCTTGATGTGATGAGCACCGAACCACTGATGCTGGAGCAATACATGCTTTTTGACACAGTATTTCAAAAGAGTTGCGGAGCTAGACTGTGGAGTGTGTTCTAATTGTGCATAGCAGATAAGGGAAGTTGTGTGGCTTTCAACACCTGAACAAGGGTCCATAGAATCATTAGATGGTTTGGGTTGGAAGGGACCTTTGAAGGTCATCTAGTCCAACCCCCCTGCAATAAACAGGGACATATTCAACTAGATCATGTTACTCAGAGCCCCATCGAACCTGACTTTGAATGTTTCGGGGGATGAGGCACCTACAACCTATCTGGGCAACTTGCACCAACGTTTCACCACAAAAAGTGGTGAAAAACAGGCCTTATTAAAAAGTCTGTCCCCATCTTTCTAATAAGCCCCCTTTAAGGACTGAAAGGTTGCAATAAGGTCTTCCCAGAGCCTTCTCTTCTGCAGGCTAAACAACTCCAACTCTCTTAGCCTTTTCTTGTATCAAAAATGTTCCATCCCTCTGATCATCTTCGTGGCCCTCCTCTGGACTCACTCCAACAGCTCCATTTCTTTCCTGTACTGTGGACCCCAGAGCTGGACACAGTACTCCAAGTGGGATCTAATGAGAGCAGAGTAGAGGGGCAAGATCACCTCCCTCAACCTGCTGGTCACACTTCTTTTGATGCAGCCTAGGATACAGTTGGCTTTCTGGGCTGCCAGTGCACATTGTTGGCTCATGTCCAGCTTTTCATCCACCGGTATCCCCAGGTCCTTCTCTGCAAGGCTGCTCTCAATCCCTTCATCCCCCAGCCTGTATTGATACCACAGGTTCATGCAACTTAAGAGGGTGGCTGCACATCTCAAAGGGCTACAGACCAAAGGAGAACATGTTAAAGCAGGACAAAAGAGGAACCTCATCTTCCGTTCGTTTGTTTGGTGGGGTTCCCAAAACTCTGTGTCCTCAATGGTCCACAAATACATGGGGGGATGACATTCCTTTCTAAAGTTAGTAACTCCAGCATGGATTGCATAATCTGCATTGCATTGATCTTAAGTGAGCTCTTGGTATTGTGTCAGGGTTTTGTGTTACTGGGGGAAAATTTCTGTGCATTCTTTTGAACATTACTTTTGAACCATACAAATGGGTTTTTTTCATTAACTCTGTGCAAGTACTACAGTCTGTGCTCTCTCAAACGTTAAATAAGAGAATAAAAACATTTATCTGAGAAGTTAGAAAGCAGAGATGTATTAAAAATGCTCTAGTCGGAATTCAGTTTGGATCTTGATTCTAAAAGATCAAAACTTTCACTTTCCCCTAGGTACTGGCAGTTGCCGGTTCAGCCTTTTCCACCTGTTCTCTCAAGGTTTACTCTCTTCTTTAACATTTTTTCCATCTTTTTCACAACCCATGGCACATAGCTGAACAGGGTTTTTTGAGTGATTTTTAGTTTTTATGTCCTTAAGGTAATTTAAGAAGTCTTAATAGTTTCCTATTTTTTCTTCTTTGCTTGTAGGTTAAATTGTAAGTGGCAGTGCGATTATTCGTGACATAAATGAGTCTTTCAGGTGGCCCTTTGGGTGTTAGGATGAAAAGTGTCTGCTTGATGTTACACTGAATACGGTGGAGATTCCTTATGATCATTTAGTTGTGTTTTTGAAGCCAGCTAAGCAAGATAGCAAAGGAGCCTGCAGGCTTATTTCAGAACTCCACCTATGTCCCTTCCCCTTCTGCAGACGGATTCATGCCTGGGATCGGAATTAGCGTACATGAGTCTAACACACCTCCTGAAACTGAAGTTCAGATTCAGCCCTTTAGGTTTATTTGTGACAACAAACACAGCCAGGGCAGAACTCAATTGTATTGCCACTGGCTACAGCTATTCCAAAGACAACACGCTCCTACAGACCGGCTTTCCAAAATCTCCCCTTTGCAGAGCTCAGGTGCCTGTTTTTCTCCAGTTCATGGTTGTGGACTTTGGTACCAGAAAAAAAAGAAGCTTTTGTTTGTGACTTTGCAAGAAGGAAGAAAAAAACTTTAAAATGTCTGCTTAAATCCTTCTAGCCAACAATCCGGATGTCCCTAGGTACTCCCCTTGTTTTAGAAGCTCAGGGTGGTTGGAGTGAGGTATCTTCTGTGCGTGTCTTCTGACACTTAATCTTCTTAAACAGGGAGGCAGAAAAGATTATTCCTTTGGTCTCTTTCAGTCCTTAAAAAAACAAAAGAATAATAATTTCTAAGTCATTTTGCTGCTGCACCCACCTGATTCCAGCTCCGTGAAACACTGACCCTCTCAATGCTCACAGCTCTTTGTCAGGTCACTCAGGCCATAATTCACAAACACTTATTCTCCCAGGGGGCATGAGATGTACGCAGGCACTGAATATTAAGTGTTTGCTGGAGTGCCATACTGAGCACAGACCTTAAAACCTGGATTTGGAGATGTATTTGTGTCTGCAAATTCCTAAGCCATCAGGTAAAAGTTTTTTCTCTAACACACAAGGCTGTGTGCTTCACAGACGTGTGTTCTGTGCAGCTCTTCTCCCTGATGTTGCCTGATATAGAAGTTGCCCTATTTGACTTCAGGGGAGCTGTATTAGGCAAAACGTGGGCCCTGCATATTTTCTGTACTCTCTATCAGCCATTTAATTTCCCAGTCTCATCTGTTCCCAGAACTTTGTGTTCTGAAGTAGACTGTTTTCACCTGGGTTGCATTGCCACTATGCAAAAGCATGAGCAGCTCTCTTCAGCTGCTTTGTTTTACCCTTGATCCCTTTTAAAACCTCCTTTGTTCAACATTCAGCAAGTTCTAAAAAAAAAATACACCTATCTTGAAAGGTTGAGAAATATGGCTGTTTGTGAAAGCCACCAGTACTGGCATTTGAGATGCTTCAGATGACCCCTGCATCCACCTCCACATCAAAGCTAGATAACAGCTTTGTCATGGTAATCCTGCTCTATCTCTTGGTCGCTTGCTCCCTCTCTCACTACCTTGACAGCCCGAAATTCAGTGGAACTACTTGCAACCTAATGTGAGAGAATTTAACCCAGTGTCCTGGTTTCACCTGGGATAGAGTTACTTTTCTTCCCAGCAGCGGGTATAGTGCTGTGTTTTGGATCTAGGGTAAGAATAATGTCAGTGTAACACACTGATGTTTTGGTTGTTGCCAAGCAGTCAAGGGCTTCTCAGCTTCTGACACTGCCCTGCCAAGGAGAAGGCGAGAGGCGCCTGAGAAGCTGGGAGGGAACACAGCCAGGACAGCTGACCCAAACTGGCCAGAGGGATATTCCATAACATATGATGTCATGCTCCCTATATAACTGGGGGTTGGGCTGGGAGGTGGTGTGGCTCAGGAACTAGCTGAGCATTGGCTCCAGGTGATGAGGACTTGTGCTCACCTGTTTTGTATTTTCTTTATTATTATTCATTAATGAGTTATCTTGCTTTTCTGTCCTATTAATTTGTCTTTATCTCAACCCACAAGTTTTACCTTTTTCTTTGCGATTCTCTCCCCCATCCCACTGCGTGGGGGAAGGGACTGAGCGAACGGGTGTGTGGTTGTTATAGCTGCCTGCTGGGTTAAACCACAACACCCAGGTTTTTGCATAGGCAGTTCCAGACTTCCAGTGACACAAGAACAAATTAGTCTGGTCTATATTTAGATTCACTGTTACAGTCATGTGGATTTTCTTCAACTTTCTCTCATTACAAAGAGTTTTAGGTAAGCAGCCCAAAGCTTTTTAACAAATTTATTCAGTAAAGACACCATGTAAGTCAGTAGATCTACAAAGGGTTTAATTTGGCTCCCAAGTGCTGGACAGAATTCCTAGCCAAGGTATGGAGATACCCACAGAAAAATGAATTCTCCCTGTGGCTTGAACTGCTTTTAGATTTGACCTTGAAGCCGAGTCTCATCATGTTTGCTTCCTCTTCCTGTTCTTTCTGAATGCCGCTTGCTCAGCCTTTGTGAGTCTGCAGCCAACCTTCTCATAGCGGTCAGCAGAGGTTTTGGTCATATTTGATGCCCCTCTTTCAAAGTATACTGAGGACCAGGAATTTTCCTTCTCCTGCTATGGCTGTGGCTACAGCATCCAGATAGATTGGATGGGGGAAACTCCTAACATTGTCAAGCCAAGGAACTCTCCCTGTACTTTTGCCCTAGTATAGCTGTGTATCAAAAAGGGTGTCATGCACAGTTATTGTACTTACCCCTTGTGTAGATGCATAGGTATTTCTCTTCTCCCAGAATCACGTAGCTTCTCAATAGAGAGAGAGGTATTGCTGTCCTCACTGGGAAGGATTTGGACAAAACTTGCATTTATAAGAACTAGTGGAATAGGTGATAATGAAAGTTTTGTGAAAATAAGACTGCTTGTGTAACTTGTGTACGCTATACAGCATGTATGCTTCACATGATCAGATGCAGCACGGCATCCAAATGTCTTCTGTACAGTATCATGTCTCTGAGTAGATAGCCAAAACCATGTATGGTACAAGACCGGGGAAAGTTTCATTTGTATTCATTTACGCTACCTATGCATGAAGGTTTTTGCTAAATTAGTTGTACTGAAGTATTAACAACCAGTCGGGAATGGGGTTGGGGTGTGGTAGGCGCTGCACAGAGAACCAGTGAGAAGGGGACACCAACAAACCCGTTCCAGTCGCAAGACCCGCTAGACTGGGATTTCAGTACACACTTTTTTTAGTTGATGCGTTATTCTTTATGAATGATTTAAGATGTGGGTCTGGAAACATTTTAGCTATTCAGTATGACTTTGATGTTTGGCTTTAGCTTTCCCTTTGGCCTTAACCAAATAATTTTACTGTATTATCTCACTGAGCATATCTGTATAAGGAGAATTAGTAATCTCTGAATTTCAAAGGAGTGTTGTAAGAATTAATTGGTTACAGTTTCAGCTGAATGCTTTGGAAAAAGAAAGAAGCTGTATAAGTGTTTCCAGAGGTTTTTTTTTTTTGGTGAATTTACTCAGAAACATGGTATTTTTTTATGCTAGGAATATTTATTTTATGAGGTTTGTTTGTTTTTTTTTAATATGCATTTAGGTTGCCTGTATGAAATACTACATAATATGAATTATATTAGTAAATTACTCAAAGTATTACGAACAAAAGACTGAATTCAGAAACTCTTTTGCTATCTTATAGTCCCCTGAAATGCCTCATTACTTAGCAATACTTAATCAAATTTAATCTGCAGCAAATCTGTCTGTGTCATTAAAATTCTGCTAGGCATTATTTTCACATTATTTCTAGGGAGTTTGAAGTAGAAAAGATTTTGGATTTTCTTTCTTTCCTTTCTTTTAATGTGCTACACTGAAGAAAGGAAAAATAATATGATGGGCTTGCTTTGCCCACATATTTGCTTTGCCCACATATTCAGCATTAAAAAGAAGTCTGTCTAGCAGAACTAGGATAAGGTATTGCTGTCTGTTTCACGTACAAGTTCTGCTTGGCACTAGATTTTTTTTGTGTGTGTTTTCCACTTTGATCTGTCTTGAAGTTCTTTTACATTTTTGATTAACTGGTTTTTATTTTTTCATGTTTACCTCTACCGCACAAAAACAAGCGACAGTTGGTTTGGGCATACTGTACTGAGTTCAGTGAACCCAGTGGAGCTGCACCAAGGGTGACAGCTGCCCGAAATGTTAAGCCTGTCTGTAGAGCACAACATGTGACATCACGCTAGGCTGAGGTTTTCCTTGGAGCCACGGCTCCTGGAGTCATGTGAACATGCCAGAATCACAGCTGTATGATGAGGTTTAATTTTAAAGCAGAGGAAGTAAAAGACCAACTACACATAGTGAATCAAAGTGCAGTCACACTGAATTCTCCTTTATATTTATTACTGGTTTTAAAATATTAAGATGGGAGATCTCAGAATTGGTGTTTTGGTTGGGTTTTGTTTTGGTTTGGTTTTTTTTTTGGACTGTACGTGATGAAACTGGCAACAGGAAACATCGGATTCTTCAGTAAATGTTGATGCTCTTAATGAGAGTATACCTCGCATTTCTAAGCAGTTCCTATAAGCATCTCACCTGAGTCACAGTGTTGATGAGGCTGGAGACTGGGCTGAGGGGAGAACCTCTCAGCTGTGCGGCCTCACCGTCCTCTTTACTGGAGCAGACAAGCACAGGCCTCTCAAGATGAAACTGGGCAATGCTGTGTGTCAGGACACCAACGACGTTCATGAGATGACGTCAGGAGTTGCTTTCCTGACCGTTCAGAAGGTACGCAGTAGCTCTAGTCCATTTGACTTAATGCTTCGTGTTCAGCTAGTGATTTATAGGGGACAACTGTGGTACACTGTGCTGTCCTGTGAAAAAGACAGGTAATAGATTTTGATTCAGATTCCCATTGTATGGACTTTGCTCTGCTTCTAAGCTCCTCTTTTCTCTTAATTGTAAAGGTCTCAGTGCCAAAGCAAGATATAAACTTAAGTGCTATGTGTTCTTTCCAGAGGTCGATAGTCCTAGGACAGTAAAATCACAGAAAATCAGTATGTTCTGTCAGCTTTCTGCTTTAAGCCTCATTATACATGCCAGTTTTCATTTTAATTAGAATCCAACACCAAATCTCCATCCCATCGCTGAGTCCCCCCGAGTTTGGAGATTCCCACTTCCACACCCAAATTTCCAGCAACCCAAGTGGATTTTCACTTTTTTTTCCCCACCCTTCTTTTTTCCTTTTTTTTTTTTTTTTTTTTTTTTGGCAGCAAATTTTTCCATTTTTATTGTGAATGTTAATTTCCTGTCGGTTTCCCTGGGTTTACTTTGCGAGGTCAAGCAGAACAGGTAAGGAAAGGGCAGCTTGCTGGAGAGACAAGAGTGTCAGGATGGCGTCATATCCAATGAGGAGAGGTTTTTGAAGAGGAAAAAAGGTGAAGGAATCCCGAGAGACAGCGGGATGAGAAGGAAAGTTTCAGAGGGACCAACAGCACAGACCAGAGGAGGGGCAAGGTGCTGAGGAGCCGCCTGTTCCTGCTGTGGGTCCGTGCACCTCCGTTAGCGCCTCCTCCAGCGAGATCCTGGTCTTTGGCTGGCTCTTGGATGCATCTTGGCAGCACTAGTAATACCCTGATCATAAGGAGAATGATAAGCAAGAGCTGTGTTGTGCAAGAACTCGAATGCAGAGACAAGGCTGCTAGGAGCAATACCTATTTGGTGTGGGGAACGGGGGAAGGGATACCCTGGGAAAAGAGAATGAACAATTACATGCAGTAATCTGTAAAGTCAATGAATCAGTAAAAATGAAATTGGCTACCTCATTAAACAACTTCAATAGAAAACAATTATTAAGCAAAACTACGATCAGGGAAGAAATATTAGCAGCAATTTGTGAAAGAAGTTGAAAGTCAAGTAAAAACAGTCTATCAACGGAAGCAAATGTGGTCCTGGAGGGGGCGAGGGGAACCTAGGGAGTGTGCCTAACCACATGTGCATAGAAGGGCATGACAGCATCCACCAGAGCAGCAGATCCTTTTACTGGGGCTCACATCCTAACACCACGCCTGGCCGCGCTCAGGTGACGTCCAACCCCCAGCTGCAGGAGGCTGTCATTACAGCCAGATGTGCCGCAGCGATGAATCCAGATGCTCCTTAAGTCTGAGCAGGGAGGAGGAAGAAATGGCTTGGGTTAGATTTTAAATCGGACACAAACTATGTCGTTGATCCCACCATGACAAAGGCCAAGAGGTCTCTGTGCTATGTTTGCATTTATGAACACCTCCATGCTAATTTTATCGTGTCCTGCAAAATAAAGACTTTCCAGAGCATTAGGATGGAGCTGTTCTAACCTGAAGTCTCCACATATTTTTATCAGATTGCTTTGGACTTTATGAAATCCTGAAATGTTTGCATAATTGTGAACAACTTTGAATCTAGGAGGCAGCTTGTATGGGATTTGAATTGGAATGAAAAACTTTCAACTAATTGCATACTATTGAAACTTTTGATCCCACCCAAATCTGACAAACTCTCGTTCAAAGATGTCCTTTTCTCCCCAGTAGACTTTCCCTTACTGAGGCTGTGTTGCAGCCTGTTTGCACGCTTACTTTCCACTTCATGTACTAGGGGGCTGCTTTCTAACTGAGGTGAGGTTTACACTACTACGTAACTCTTGGGTTTTTATGTGATGGCAAGTCCTGGGTGAGTGCAGACTGCGAGAGTTACAAGCTGCTATTTGCGGAAAGATAGTGGCTCCTTATCATCATTGGGTTTTACTTATCTCCCCACTCCATTTGATTCTGGAACAAAACCCTGAAGAGCCTTAGCAGGGTTTGAATCCTCTTAATTGTGCTGCTGCGGCCATGTGACTGCCTGGCTGAGTAATTCCCTGCAGAAGGAGACAAACTGCATGTTAAAAAGCTCAACAAATAGTGTTTAAAGCACAAACATGTGGCAGTAGTATACGATACCCATGCCTCTTTGCCTGAAATCTCTCTGCGACTGCCACAGCCGCGTGGAGACTTGATTTATGGTAGCGAGCTTAGCGATCTGAGGGGAAAAGCATGGGTGGGGAGGGAAGGCTAGCCGGACCTTTGGCTTGTTTCCTTTCCCTTTCAACACCCCTCTGTCTCCGAAAGCAGTTTCATCTATCGTTTATCGGAATGGATGGTTCCTCGGAGGTCTCGGCGAGGAGGTAGGAATCCCTGCCTCGTGGAGGTAAGGAGCAGTCGGCTTCCCCACCGCCTGGGAGCCTAAATCCATTCTTGCTGTTCTGCAGCAGTGTAAGAACGAAGGAGAAAGAGCAGCTGGCATAAAACATGCAGGGATCCGCTAAAGACCTTCTTCATTTATAGGTAATACACGGGAGGGGGGAAGGGGCAAATAAACCCCAATTGTTCCCATTGCACAAAAAGCCTCGCGCTGTTTTCAGGACGGTTAATTGCATTGATTGTTCCGACCTCTGTATCTCCCTTTCATACGGGAGCTGGCCGTTGAATTGCAACTTGTTTTTCGGCTGGCTGGAGGCAGAGGAGAAGGGGCTGTCTGGCACGGCGAGGCTGGATGGGTGTGCGTCCAGCGTGTGCCTTTTCAGAGCACGACACTTCGGAAGGCTGTTGCTCAGTTGCTGAAGCCCAGCTGTTGCAGAGCGAGGGAGGGAGCCTGGCAGCGGCCTTATAATCTCTGTCAGGTAGGCAAATGCACAAAACGTGCTTATTCCTGCCTAGTTTTATTTCTCAAAGTGACGGTAATATTAGCGGGTAGCGTTTGGGTTCACAAAGTCCCCTTTTCTGCTGGTGGCAGTCAGACAGGGTTGTTGAGAGCAGCTGGGTGTGTTTGCGCGGACGCGGGTGTGTATGAATGAGGAGATCAATAGCTGTGCTAAAAATCACTGAGCCATCTGGGATTTACAGATAGAGGATTGACTTGCAAATCCTGCTGAAACTGAGATCTGTACTAACTGCTGAATAACAGCACATGCAGTGGAGGTGGCGTAGAAAGTTGTCTAGAAGACCTGAAATGGCCTAATGGCACTTTTCTCAGCCCTTGGTTGCAAAGCAGCTTAGGAAAGGGTGAGAAAATGCTGAGGTAGGGGGAAATGATGTTCTGCTGCTGATTTTTTTTTTTTTTTCTTTTTTAACCCTGTTGTTGACATGTGATTTTGAATGTACTGCAAGAGGACAGAAAATGCAGCTGTATTTTCCCGGTACCTGGCAGCTACCAAACCCAGTCTCTTTACACCTGCATGCAAACTGGGCAAGTCTGCATCCAGGGGGCAGAGGGGGAGAACAGGGGTGGAGAGAGAAGCAGCTCGTTCAGAAAGGCAGCAGATGATGCGCTTGGAAATGGAGTTTAGATTTTGAGTTAGTTTTATGGTTATTCTGTGTGCTGTGATTATGTGGAACTACAGCAGCTGTCAGGCTGCAAAGAGGAGCTAGGGACAAAGTCAGGTCTGAGACCGGCAAGAAGAAGTGCCAGAACGATCTTCTACTGTAGGTGAAGAAGTTAGTGCATTCCTAACAGAGACCGGCCATCTCTGTAGCACTGTTCAGTATGGAATCAGTCTGCTGTTCTTTCTCAGTGTTAAGCAGTGATGTTTGCCTGGTTTCCTTCGCATGAAGAAACTGAGGTATGGGAAAGTGTCCTGTGGGTCTCTGGTCAAGCTGTTTGTAACGAGGAATGGAGAGAGGCTGGTTGCTGCCGTAGAATGCCGTGGTTATAGACCTGTGTAGCAGTCAGGTAAATAGATTCGTGATCATGGTATGTGGCAAAATGGTTATTCTGCTTGATGTGCTTCTCTGCTGTCTTTCATCATGGACAAAAACAGACGTTGAAACTCAACCACCCATAACCACACTAGGCGTCCAAGTAGGAAAATAGTAACATTTGAAGCCTAGAAAGACTAAACAACTTAGCCAGCATCAAAGAAGAAGTTAGGAAAAGAACTGGAAGTGCAAACCAAATCCTCCCATGTATTATCCACTAACCCATTCCAGTAAAGCAAAACAACAGCTTTTCTCTTTCAATTGTTCATTTTTTTCCTGGCAGGGCATGATCCTGACCTTATGTTAGGTTGGATAGTTACACTGTCCTTCAGTGCTATCCTAGCCTCTAGCTTTAAGAGGTGGTTCTAGTATTTATTTTACAGAGTTGCTGTGTGTAAACCTTCATCAGACAGGAGAATATTTTCATGTTGAGTGATGTTATCTGGGAAGTACATACAAGCTAGTTTGTAAATAAACTTGGGAACACAAATTAAAATGTACATGATTGTTAGTCCTCACTAATAGTGGTATTGCTAACCGTGCTGCATGTTCAGAGGTTTGTCAGTGTTAACAATTATATGTCAAATCTTTTCCCTGAATTTATTTCTCAGTGGAGTTATTCACAGTAAAAAGACTTCAGGTAAAACTTTGATAAGTAGAAGGCATCCTTCATAACTGTAGTTGTCACTGCATCACACAACAGATGTACTGGTGACGTGACCTAACTATACTGCCCTTGCTGAGGTGTTAGCAGAGCTGTGCTTGCTGCACTGCTGTTCATGAGAAGCAGAGCTGGACTTCTGCAAAGCTCATCTCTTTTACTGAGACTGCAACGCTGGTTCTTCTGCTCCTAAAATATAGACCATAGTAAGTTGAAACTGAGAAGCAGTTGGTCTTGTCTTTTCCTTTGTCTTCTTGGGGTGCAGCTACTGGAGACCATCTCTTTTTCTGTGACCTAGACCACTGAATGGCATCACTCTGCAGGACAGTCTCCCTGGGTGAACAGTTAAGGTTATATTCATCACTTGTGCAATGCCATTGTTCAGTGAAATTCCAGGGGGCATCCGTGCAGTCAGGTATGTTCACAGCTATCAAGGAAGTTCACTAGATAGTCTAATAGGTAGCTAACAGCATATAACTACCTTTCAAATATATTGAAGAAGAATAATCAAAAAATATAATTTGACTGTCTCTTTACAAAATCTTTGTCCGTGCTCCCCCCTCCCAGGAGATCAGGAGTTGAATGATTTGAAACTACTTTTTTCAGCATAGTCATGCTTACTTCCATGCATTAGCTTCACTGAAGGCAGTAAGAGTTAGGAGATAGCTAGGAAAGCACAGACGTGTTGATTTTGGTAAGGGGTAGTCATCTAACCCAAGATTAGACTGTTAATCTCTGAAGGAGCCATCATGCTTTATTGGATAAATGATCTGCAAATGAGAACCTTTCCACGGAAACTGGACGTGCTGTGTGACAAGAGCAAAGAATGGTCCAACACAAAAATTCTGGCACAACAGAGGAGCTAGGATCTTAAAATCAGACTGAGAAACAAACTAGAATTTACTCAGTTTTGCCTTGATCTTCAAGCAAGACTGTGATAGATATGTGAATAAAGGCTAGATTCAGCAAACTTTCTAATCCTGCTACTGTCAGATAGTGGACCAGAAGGTGTCTTCAGCATTTTTAACAGCCTGTCAAGCTGGTAAAGGAGCAAATGGGCCTGATAGAAAGTCTGTGGTTCATTATTAAATGGGAGGGTAAAAAAAACCCCACCACAAACCAAACAAACAGACAAAAAACCCACCAAAAAGACCCAAACCAGAAAAGTCTGTGCGTTGTTTGTATTTATGTGTTGTATTTATGAAGTAGAATGAGGAGAAGAATCACTGAATCCAGTTACAGGTGAAGCACAGAGCAAACTGTAGCTGTGACTCTGACCAGCATTGCAGTATTTCTGCCTGAGTAATTCTTGCTTCACCCAGCCTTGCTCTGATAGAGCTACGTGAAATGTCTGTTAGGAATGGCAAAATGTATCTGGTTTCTAATTTTTTAGCCAGTTGTCAGCTCTCCATAGATTAACAATGTTGTTGACAATTTAAGAGAATGCTAGGAAGTTTTTTGAGTGCAGCTGTTGTGGAAAAAAACTGTGTTTGCAGGAAGAGAGAGCATTTTTTGAGACATAAGTGTTGTTAAATAGTTGTTTCCCCTCCCTCGTGACAAATGCAAAGAACAAAAAAGATGAGCAGAAGGCCACACTATGGAATAAGAAATATTTCTGCTTGAAAATAGTTCTTGTCACACTTGGAGTTGTTTCGGAACAGTGAAATAGGAAAAAAGTCCCATGTGACTGCCCAGTCTTTACTCAGTACCAGGACAAATGGGAGCATTACTCTCAATTTTTCATGCTGTTTTTTGAAACGTAGTTTTTTAGGGATCTTCAATTTGAGTTAGACAACTTTTCCCAAAATTATTTTCCAACATACCGAAGTTCAGTTTTGAGTAAACCAACACTGCTTAGCATCACAGAATAATTATGGTCAGAAGGGACTTCAGGATGTCAGGTCACTCAGTTTAATGGTTAAATGTTAAAATGGTGCTCCATTCTGTAGCAGTTCAGTGTAAGAGTAGACAAGACTTAAATCTTTGGAAAATATAGATTATGTATCTTTAAAGCTGTAGAGGAGATTTGGGAGATTCCCCGTGAAGAGAGACTTTATGCAAAAACTCTGGGGTTTTTTTCTTTTTCCCTTTTTTTTTTTTTTGTTTTTATTTAACACTTATGCAGTGGGAAGCTCAGTTTTGCCGAGCACTTCAAGGCCAAGCATTCCTACGGAAATGATGTATTTTCCAAAATACTCCACCTTTTCCGGGTGTAATGGCAGGCTGGGCTGCACGCCATACTTTCCATGGTGTGTTTTGCTCTCGGGCGTTCAAGTCTTACTGTTCACGTGTGAATCCAACCCAGGATGTTTCGAAGCATGGAGCGTTTGTCTTTTTCATTTTGATGGTTTATATACACTCAGAAATGTAGTGGGAAAGCACTTAAAAACCAGAAAGCAAAACTCCTTCAACATCCCACTGGAAACTGATGATCGGGAGAAGCCCTCAGAGTCTGCATGGATTTGACATCAAGTCAGAGCCTTTCCAGGAACGAAAGGGATCTGCTTTTGGAGTCAACGCAGTTACACAGAGGATGAATCTGTCTCCCCTTGTACCTTTCCCGTCTTTTGCTTAATGCGGTGCAATGAACTAAAACTTGAAACTCGTAGAGCACCGTTCCCACTAATAGAAATATCTGCAGAGTAATCAGGCTGCGGTACTTAACATTAAATCTTGCTTATTATAATTGACTGTTATGTCATGCTAATGAGATTTATTTCAGTTTTACTGCCTGCATGCTGCTGATCCAGACAGCCAAGAGTTTTGGTATTATTTTATGCTCAACTGTGCCTTACTGGCTTTGCTTTTCTTTTTTTTTTTTTCCTTTGGGGTGGGGGGGGAGGGAGGTACATGGCGAACGGTAGATGACTTCTCTGTTGAATATTTAATCTGTACCTGAAACAAGCGAATAGGAAAGAAAGGTGTGAGTTTAAGCATATCAGGCTTCTGAGGCATCTTAGTTTTAATTAACAAAAATGAAACAGAACCTGAAAGTAGTGTAGTATCTTTGTTCAATATCCAAAATAAAAAATACCTGAGAATAAGGATGGGAATGGAGGAGGGAAGGATCATATTTTTAGGGAAGGAAGAAAATGAAGAAGCAATGGCTTTTCTCCTTTCATTTCTGCTACCATAGGCAGTTTTACTGAGTAGCGTGAAAAGATCCAAATGATGTAACAAGCCACATATACTTTCTCTATTTCCCAAAGGCCAAGCTAATCTACTCACGGGAGACCTGGCCCAGATGAGAGTTACATCTGGGGAAAACTTACAGGTCTTGAAATGAGCATTGAGGGAAGGTTGCTGGGATCATTACCGTTGAGAGGCCAGTCTGCTCTCTGCCGCTCCACCCAAGCCGTGACCACCCAAACTTTAAATTTGCTTCTTTTGCTCTAGTTTTCCGTAGATGTAATATAACTACTCAGCCCGCAGTGAAAAAATGACCCAGGGAGATTCCATGTGTACAGACATGTTTGTGCTCAGGATGCAAAGGGAACGTAGTTCTTTCAGGGGGGCGACAGACTTAGCGTCCAGGTGACTGTTACTTATTACTCCTGTTTTTGAGACAGATCTCAAGCGAGAGTAAATGATTTAGCCACGTTGAACGCAACAGACTTACGCTATCTTATACTAGCAGTGTATCAAGCTAATTAGTATGGTGTTCTGCATATTTATCTCAGTGTGAAAGAAGCTTTCTCCTGTTTGCAAGCCATGTAGATGCAGTAGCTCCAAGGCTAAGCACATCGTCCGTCATGAGCAGCAGGAGTGACTAACCTCCCCTTAAGAAACCTCCTTTGGGCCTGGGGTGTTGGTTTTCCCCCTACTGCCAAAACAATAAGCCATCTGCAGACATAAATAAGTGCTGGTGTCCTTATCAGTTATTTACAGATGCCTTAAATTGTGGAAGCAATGAGAGGCATTCAGTCTGGATGCCATGGTGTTGAATGGCGATTTGTTGGGGTTTTCGCTTAAAAAAACCCCAAACAACAAAAAACCAAAAGAAATTAAGAAAATGAACACACCACCACCAGTTTAGAGTGGGCCCTGAGATGTCTTGCCTTGGCAGACTGGCAGGCTAAGGAAGGTGAGGAGAAACCATCTGACAAAAATCAAACCAGCAGTGCCAGCAGTTATGGGGGTCGAACAGAGACATGTCTTTGCAGGGTCCAAACCAGTTTGAAGGAGCCATGATGCAGTCAGTGCTAGCCTTCATTGTAGGCGCTGAAACTTCTTGGCAAGTCCACGGACTGCCCTAAGGGATGGACTGCCCTAAGGGATGGACTGCCCTAAGGGATGGACTGCCCTAAGGGATGGGGCAGCAAATTCAGGCTTGGATGGGGCAGAGACTGTGCTGTATGCCAAACTCTTAGTGGAGGTTGCCCAGGAACTTGTTTTGTAGGAGACGTGATTAACTGGCAATCAGCCCTGCATGTGTTCCTCTTTTATTTCTGATGCATAACTTTTCAGGAGAACAGTGTTGGTTTGGGGTTTTTTACAGCCATTAAAATTGACCTGTTGTTTTCAAGTCTTTGAGATCTCTGAGTCATTTTGGAGTGGTTTTGACCTGTTCTGTATCTGAGCTCTCTGGCTTACAAGCTGCTTTGCTCTGCAGAAGTGCTGTTACAATTGCTGCACTTGCAGCCCTGCTTCTGTTGCTCCTGTGACTCTGTCTCCAGGAGTCACGCTCTGCTGAAACAGAGCTGTTTCTCTGCTGTCTGGTTATAAAGTCCGTGATGTCGTTTCAGAAACTCTATTTAAAGATGGAGTTGAAATTGGTGGGATTTAGGCTTACTTTTTCCAAGCAATTGCTGTTTTGTTTGTTTGCTAGTGTGGCCAGCTGAACACATCTCACAGGGCGCTGCATTTTAGCAGTTCTCACCCCTTACTTTTAAAAATCTTTAGTGCCCTTCAAGCTAGACCCCTGTAGTCACTAGTTGTATTTGAAAACTTGGACCTTTGGATTGGCCTTTTTTATTTGTTTTCTTTTTTAAATCATCTTTCTTTGAAACCTCAAGGGAGATGCAAAGTAATCATAATCTGGTGACATTCCATTAGGGAAACAAAATCCTTTTTGAAGTCTCTGTGCATTTATTACAGGGAAACTTTCACTGTGTCAAAACCTCAGAGATTAAATGTGATAAGACAGTGAAAAACATGAAAAACATTTCAAGAACACAACAAAGTATTAAGTTTGTGCTGTGAATTGGTTTGCGATACACTTTCTTCTCCTTAAAAGAGACAAGAATGTTCTAGGCTGGGGTATTGCGTCAGTAGACAAAAGGTGTGCGTCTTTGTTTCTCCGGCCAACTTTCCGCATTATGTGAATGTCCGTGTTCGCATAAGAGCATAGCTATGGGGCCTTCCTCGTGCTCCCAGCAGCTGTAGGGTGGAGAAGATAACTCATTCCCACTGAAGGTGGACACCAAAACGGGAGTTCAGGGGAGTGGGATGTTGCTGGATTGGCGCTAACAGGCGGCAGGGGTGTAGTGCGCGCGGCTGGTGCTGTGTTCCAAGGGAGGGGACAGGTTGCTGCTGGCTTGCTTTCATCTCGTTCCCCCAAGCAGGTAGTAGTATAGCTGATGGCCACCTCCAAAGGAGAGTAAAAACATGACATTACTCAACCTTGTTCAGAGCTAGGGAGGGAGAAATGCTGCATTTATAACTGATACACACCTGTTTTTTCGTATGCCACCTTGTCTTTTTTTGAGAGACTGAGAGAATATACGTTCTCTGAGCATCTCACTTGCCATTTGGGGTGCCAAAATGGGGCGCTTCCCTGCATCTGAAAGGGGTGGCTGCTCCCTCGGTGGAGGCCAGTGCTCCAGCCAGCCTGGAAATGGAGAGTCCAGGATGCATGTACGCTGTTGCATTTTTATCAAAGCAGCAGTGGCTTTCTGACAGCTGTAGGTTGACCTTCTGTGTGCATCTCAGCAATGCAGATCTCTGCCTCTTGTAGTGAAACGCCCAGCTGCCACAGGAAGAAGGAACTGGGCACCAGTGGAAACTCCACAGGAATATTTTCCTTGCCTTTACCGGGCAGGATCTAGAAGTCTACAATCATTGCTTGAAACTGAAATTGCGTACTGGCAACATATAATTGAATGCAGACCCGAGCACTCTTGAGATGATAATGACCCACAAAAGCTCGAGTTACTAGATTATGATGCCAGCTCTTATGGTAGGCATCAATTTATCAATTGTCTTGATATAAATGAGTATCTCATACCATGCTAAAATTGTGCTTCTGCAGCAAATCAAAGCCAAACAGTAGAATTCATAAATTGTAGCTATGCTTAGCAGTGCTCCTCTCCATTTTTCCAAGTTTCACAGGGACAGTGAAGTCATTAATCTTTGCTAGTAAGAAGCTTTGAAAGAAGAGACAGAAAAGCTAAGGAAAGGATCAGCCATCCAGTGTTCAAAGTGAAAAGTGGTTACTGATAATAGTCGTGTCTTATTTTGAGACACTTCAGAATGCGTTACTCGGAGTACGAGAGCGGTGGACGGCAGTTGCGTTGCTAGATTGCATCTGCTGTACCACAGAGCACACTTTCTGGCTGGTCAGGTGAAGAGATACACTTTGAGACTGGTAGAGGCTTCAGGTCTCTTTTTGTGAGCAGCAAGGTGTGTACCCACAAAAGTGGAAGAGGCATTCTGCAGCGCCGAGCCTGCTCCGGAGGGGCTCGGCAGCCGCTGGCACTGCGGGGAGGAGTGCTGCAGGAGTTGGGCGTACGCTGCTTACCCTGGTATTGTTTCTGCTTGCCTTTTAAATGAAAGTACTGCTTTACGGTTTCTAATGTGCCCCACTACATAATAGATCCCCTGTGAAATGTAATGGAAAGTTACTGCTGTAATTAACTCATCGATTGTTTAAAACAATTGCTAATTGTACCTGGCTGGAAAGCTGGGAGGATCTCACTGTCACTAATGTGACTGGATAATTATAGATTTTTCTTTTCATATTTTTTTCTGTAAAACATGTTTTCTTTGCAGGAGGTTTTATTTCTGGCCAGCTAACTTTCAGTTGCTGTGAATGGCAGATGCAGGCTAGTAATCAGCCCCGGGGCAGCAAATGGGATGAAGATATTTCAGACCTCAGTAACTCTGCTCCCCTGGGGACACTCTAGGCAAACAATGTATTCATTTTTGTATGTAATGCATGAAGGCTACTACAAAGCTGTGAAAAATAAAGGTCTGTGAGATAGGAAAAAAAGTGTCTATACTCCTGGCAGCATCATCTCTGGGAGGCTTCTTCTCCGTGCTGGAGTATGGTTCCGTTGTTCTTTTTTAGAAAAGGAAAGAAATAAAGAAAACAAATATCCTGGAAAGCCACCTCTGAGATGCTGCTTCTGCATCTTGGCATAAGAGGCTGTACACAGCCTGCCACAACCTACGCACATTTGGTATTTCTTTTCAATAGGCAGCGCAGTCGCTAGCCATTACCACAAATCCCAGGGAAGCTGGCAAATGTCAGCTCTTTCATCTTCTGCTTCTCGCAGCCAGTTAACGGTATGTCTGCACGGCACGATGTGTTAGCACGGTGCTTCTTCCAGATAATACGTTATGCTCCACGCACCCCTGTGCAGTAATGCAGTGCTCTCTGTGGATGTATCTCTTTTAAAGCAAACGCAGGTCCTAGGCCTTGGAGTAGTAGCAACTTGCAGCCACGTCTCGCAAAGATATTGGGAGACTTTTTAAGTGAATGTGTCCACAAGTGACTGGAGCCACTAAAAAAAGCATGCTGCTCTCTGCTGATGTCTGTCTTGCAGCTCTATCTCGGACTCTTTCTGAGTCTCGACTACAGTGACTAGCCCTCATGTCTTTTCTGAGGCTTCCAGGACATGTTGTGGTGCAATTATACATAGCAATATTTCCTTCGGGAGCTCTCTGTTTGTTTTCCTGGTTAGCTGCACTTTAGGTATTGGTGTATATTGAGAGATTTTTACCATTTCAGTTATGCCCTAATAATCGTCACTGCAGTGGGCTCATGCTACTTAAGGACTGAATTCAGCTATTCTGAGTAATATATTTTCCTCAACCTGCATCCATAAAATAATATTAATGTCTAATGCAGGACATACAGGAGGCCTTCTTTAAGTAATATAAACTTCAAGGAAATCAAACATTCTCTTTGAATTGAATCTTCCCATAGTGTGGCCGGAGAGGTTTTAAGTGTTTGGTTTTTTTCTTTGAAAATTACATGTATAGTCATGGGATCATTTGCCTCATACTGAGCAATGCAAAAGAATATTATACAGCAAAAATGCATGCATTTGCATCCAGCTTAACATGGCAGGGGAGTTTAATTCTGCATTAATCTGGGCATTAACTTTATAGTAGTTATTTCATAGCTGTATGGAGGAAGAGTTGACAGAGATTCAGTAGGATGTTCTTCCCATGTGACAAGGCCAAAGTGAAATTTCAGTGTGCACAGGAGGAGAGTTATCAAATAGAAATCAGTCTGGGACATCTGTTTTAGGAAAGGCCTCCAAGTATTGTGGTAAAGGAACGCATTCTTGAGGAATGAAGTGTGCCTGGCTTGTTTGTTTGCTTTTCAGGGCGAATGGACTCATGGCGTCGCCTTGGAGCTGTGTTTTTTGCATGAGAGGAAAGGACCGAGGGTTTGCTTGTATAATATCTTATGGCCAGAATGTGGTAGTGTTAGGTTTTTGCCAAGAAAGTGTATTCTCCACAGATGCCTAATTTGACTTAGTTGAATGCATCTAAAAGACAAAATCTGTTGAATGCTTATTTAAATAATTCTTCACCAGCTTAGTGGGTTGGAAGTACTCCTCCCATTTCTATTTCAATTCTGATATCAGTGACTCCCTCTAAAAAGCCTGAGAAGCAATGAAGATTCATTTCCTTAGCCTAGATCTGAATCTAGCCTTAAATACTGTGTTTCTTTCAATGCAGCTCTGAGTAGAAAAAGGAAGAGAAAGGTATGAATAAATTCTAAAACTTCCTGACCATATACTAACATTTAAATTCCATATTTAGATCAAAAAAACAGAGCTAGTGACCAGAAATTAAGATTTTAATGATTAGCTCTGAGAAACTACCTTGACCAGGTGAGAGAAAAAAAGAGTAATTTTTCTCCTTTAGTGCAGAAGATGGTTTTGCAAAATGGCATTGATCGGGACTGTAATTAAATACCATTTAAAGAAATGGAGAGAAGCTCAGCATATATTTAGTTTTTAAAGAAAGCTGGATTTACAGTGCTCCAGATGTTTTGCTGAGAATGAGCTTTGTTGACCTGGAATATGAAAGTGTGCCAGCATACTCACTGGAGCATTGTTAATGCTTCTGGTTGGGTTTGTTTCAGGATCTTTGATTTGAATTTCAATATATTTCATTTTGTGAGCACAGTGATCTACAGAGAAAGTTTAATCTACAAAGATTAAAGTTACAAAGGTATACCAAGCATCCAAACACAAAGCTTTGCATTGTTCTGTTTTGGTTTTAACTAAGTCATCCAAAGTGCGTAGATCCATTGTTTCCCGAAAATCTACTTCTGCAAGGCTTGCATTATCAAAAATCTTTATTAGGACAACTTCTTGAAGAGTGTTGCCACATTTTTAAAAGGCCTGTGCCTTATCTGATCTGTCATCCAGTCACCTTTTGTAGCCAAAGATATCGGAAGGTGATGCCTGAAACAATTGGAAAATTACCAGAAAAACTCTGTGTTCATCATTAAAATGATAGTGAAACAATATTTTGTTTGTGTTTACCCTACATACTTTTTTTCCTGCTCATCCTCCTAACCAGTAGACAATTGGAAGTTATTCATTTACGGAATGTTGGCAAACAAGACTGAAAGATCATAGAATCACAGAATGATTTGGGTTGGAAGGGACCACAAGGATCATCTAGTTCCAACCCCCCTGCCATAGGCAGGGATACCCTACACTAGAACAGGTTCCCCAAAGCCCCATCCAACCTGGCCTTGAACACTGCCAGGGATGGGGCCTCCACAGCTTCTCTGGGCAGCCTGTTCCAGTGCCTCACCACCCTCACAGGAAAGAATTTCTTCTTAATGTCCAATCTAAATCCCCCCTCTTTTAGTTTATACTCATTACCCGTTGTCCTGTCACTGCACTCCCTAAGAAACAGCCTCTCCCCAGCTTTCCTGTAGGTCCCCTTTAGGTATTGGAAAGCCACAATTAGTTCTCCCCGGAGTCTTCTCTTCTCTAGGCTGAACAAGCCCAACTCCCTCAGCCTGTCCTTGTAGGAGGTGCTCCATCCCTCTGATCAACTTTGTGGCCTCCTCTGGGCTCACTCCAGCAGCTCCACATCTTTGCTGTACTGAGGACTCCAGAGCTGGACGCAGTACTGCAGGTGGGGTCTCACAAGAGCAGAGTAGAGGGGGAATATTGATATTGACAAGGACTGAAAGATACTGATATTGCAGCTCATCTCAAACAGTGCCACATTTCTTGTAAACAGAGGCAAATGAGTCAGACTTGAAGCACCTCCTGTGTCTATCGATGCATGGAAGACACACCCTAAACTGTACAAGTATCTATTATGCACAGACAAAGTGCATTTTCTGAGTTGCTTCTGTGAAGCAGTTGAGCTCTTTGTCCTAGATGTGAATGACCACACTCAACTTCAAAACTTGTGAAGGAAAACAAAGGTCATTGACATTGCCCTTCACCCTCAGCATCCTCAGGACCATGGGTCTTCCTTGCTATTTTCCCAAAAGCTAGCGTTCTCTTGGTAATTATTTGTCCCTGGATTATGCATCATCTCGTCAAACGTAGCATCACCAGCTCTAAAACTGGACATCTATAAGCCTTTGGATATCCTGAGGCTATACATTAGAAATCTTCATATTTGTTGAAGAAGGGTCTCAATGTCATAGTTACTGTGCAGCAGAAATGCTACGTTACGTGCTCAGTGTCGAATGTATCAGGAGACAGAATGTAAAGATTATAGATATATTCAATCCATGGGCTTTTAAAAACAGAACAAAACATCAGAAAGATAAGGTAACAGAATGCAGGAGTGCATGTGAGAGTAAAGAAGTTCCTTGACTGCTCTGGCATCTCAGCTAACTCCTAATTTTCTCTGCTGAATCAAGCCGCAATCCCTCCCCCTTCCTTTGTTGTGCAAAATGCCCGTTTCTCTCTGTTCCCCTGAAAGGATGGGGAGAAGACGCGGAAAGAAATGAAGGAAGAGATTACCTTCTCCTGTGCCATCCAAAGCTAGACTCCCTTTGTCTCTCCTTATAAAACTGTGCTGTTTTCTTTCTAGTCTTGGGGACATTTCCTTCCACCTCCTCCCTCAGATGCTTTGATTAATACTATTTGGTTGTACCCGAATTAGTCCATTCCTGCCTTGGAGACATTCACAAGTCCTGAAGACCTTACTCCTAAACTCCATGCTTCAAACTTTTTCTTATAATCGTAACTATTTTAACTTTGGGAGAGTTGTCAAAATACAAAATCTGATTTTATGGACTGTGCAGTCTAGAATGGGGAGCTGACGACTGGCTAACCTCTCCCCCGCTCCCCTCCACACGGTTGGTTTTGTGGTGGTCGTTCTAGGGACCCAAGGAAACCCATGTTTAAAAAGCTCACAAAGTCCAGTTGTTCAGCATGATTATACTGCTGCAAATGCCTCGTGGTCCCATTGCACAGACGCAGAGTGGAACGTGCAGCAGAGTAACATTGCTTAGGAGTATGCTAGATGAAGCACTATGGTGCATGGTACTTCAAGTCTGTGCTAGGTCAGTGGCAGTGACAACGGACTTGATGAGTATAACCACACTGATGGATCAGGTCACTGACTCTTGTCCTTGTCTGTTTCTTTTCTTCCCCCCCCCCCCCCAATTTATTTTCCTAGCTTCCTCCTTTCCTCCAGCTTTCCTACCTCTCTTTAACCCCTTAACTAAGTCTCTGTTCTCCACGACTTCTAACCTCTTCTCATGTACTTGATTTACTATTCCCAAAATGTAAAAAATGGAAGATTAGTAATTCTGAGTTGCTGAGAATTTCAGGTAAGGAGCTGAGCTACAAGTTGTGACTTGCAAATCCCAGTGCTTCTCTGACAGTAACCCAGTAGAAGAGGCAGTTGTCCATTGTGTGAAGATAAATGTTGTTTATAGCTCTTGTTAGTGAGCCAGAAGCTGACGCCGTTCCTTGGTACTAACTAACACGCCTTCTCTTTCTCACTGAGGGAATCTGTGAGAGCAGAAGCAGACTCTTGAAAGATGCTGATGAACATGGTGGCCAGTAAAGGGCACCTTCTGTTCTTTGCTTCTTTATATAGCCTGCAGTTGTGCCCAACATGCTCTGTGCAGTTTGTAAATGCCCAGGCAGGAAGAACTGACTTGTAATTGAATGTAGATCCAAATGAAGCTCTGGAACATACTTTCTGTAAGGCATTGGACAAGCTATGCCGTCTTTCTCTTTGTCATATTTAAATGATACTTTTACAGTTGTATGTAGTTGAATCCTAACCTTTTCAAGGCTGGGCTGTTTGTACAGTACCTTGGATAAAGCACCTCCTCATGCAAGTTGAGGTGCTTACTATAGGTAATTACTTATGAATAAGCCTTTGTCCCAAAGAGCTTACAAGAGACCAAGCTCATTCCACACAGCCTGATGAAATAAATCAGATGGCATTCACGTTCAGTTGATACTGACTTGACCTGAGTTCAACCTGCCTGATATAAAGATGAAAATCTTTCCATATCATTATAAAACCCCTTCAACCATTCATCATCTTTAATTGCTAACTTTGTTATCCCCTAGCTAAGCAGCAAGCCAAATGTTCATAATAGCTTTATAATAAGCTGCTTCGTTCTCTACAACTCATGTTTCTTCTTTTGTCACCTTCTTTGCTTTTAAGTCCTGCTTTGGTCCGAAGAACAAGAGAAAGAGCAAAGCAAACAGTTGTTCCTCATTATTGGTCCTTGCACTTCCACTCGGAGGCCGAATTGGCCTCACAAAATTCCTGCACGCAACCGCAGCTAGTGCCCTATATTGTCAGGGGCCGGAAGCCTTTCCATTTGCCCCTCTGTGTTTCTGTGTGGACATCAAGAGAGCGCTGCCTCAGCCAGCCGGAGAAGCCCTTTGTGGTACTTCTTGTGTTTCCCAGGATATTTGTCCTCTGGCAACCAGAGGGTGGAAGGGACATTCCTTCAGTTAGAGGTGGTTAGGAACTGATGGAGGAATCTCCACCTGGAAAGGTTACAAAGCATAATTGCAAAATGTGCATAGTTCAGGATTTTGCAAAGCAGCTAGAAAAATGGCAAAATACGGCCAGGAGAAAAAAGCAGTGCCTTCATATGAAAAATTTATTTGCAGCTGATAGTGCATGATATCTCTCAAAAAGACAAGCTGCAGGTCCTGTGAGGAAGAAAGCCAAAAGCCTTCTCTGGAGTAAAATGAAAAGCTGTGTCTATTGCCATGGCTGCAACTCACCAGCTTCTTACCAAAGGACTGTAGCATGGTCACATCCCACTTAAATACCTCATCTGAGTGGTTGAAAGCTGTTACCCTGACAAGCAAATGTGGTCACTCTGCAGTTGCAGAGGGCAGAAATACACTCACAAACCCTGGTGAGCTGGTCTTTGGCCCTAGACTGCAAGATACTATAGATTGGATGTTTTAGAATCATAGAATAATTTAGGTTGGATGGGACCTCCAGAGCTCAAAACAGGTCTATTTAGGTCGGATTGCTTGAGCACTTACCCGTTCCAGCCTTGAAAACCAACAGAGATGGAGATTTTACAGCTTCTCTGAGCAAACTGGTCTTTTGTTTGGTCGTAAGTAATTAGTAGTCTCACCTTTAAGCTCTAACCTGTTGTGGGGAGCAGAAAATACCTTTTTATGCAGAATCATCTGCTTCACTGCAAGCATCACAAGAGAATGCAAACTATGTTTGCCTGAGTCTTCTCTTCAATGTGGTCTTTAAATACTGCTTTTGAACACTAAGTTCTTCGTTCATGGTGATGTGAGGAACGTAGATGTGTTGGGCCTCTTAGTATATGTTTTGTTGAAAGATTTCCAGTCATAACCCATAAAATGATTGAAAACTTCCATCTGCTGTTGGCCTCCTGATGCACTTTAGAGCCTTACCAAAGTCTCGAAGCACCAGAGTCTTGAAGCTGGCATGCTTTAAGTTTGGAGGAGTACTGCCTCAGAGAAAACTTGAAGAAGATCATTAGGACAAAAAGTTCTGTTGAAATGTCAGAGTGCATTGTGTACTGCAGTCCTGAGCTCTGCTGGGGCCCCTTGGAATTTCTGCAATACAAAGTAATAAGAAAGATCTGCAGTGGGGTTTACCGATATTTTGCTGCATTTCCTCCTCTGTGAATGATTTGCACATTGTACTGCAGACTTTCTACATCAGCCTTTGGTCACGTGTTCTCTGGTCCAAACCTTTGGTAAAAGAAAAACCTGCCTTTTTGTGTTCCCTCCGCCTTTGTCCCCTGGAGACTCTCAGGTTTTGGCAGACAGGCATTGTGGAACATGCAGGTGGAGCAGTTGGATCCATAAAACCTCAAAGGGTAACAAATGTTGAGAGTAAGTTCTTACTTCTTATGAATAATTTATACACACGTTGGCTAAGATTTGAAAGAGTATTATAGGTATGTAGTTATACATTATGACAATGCATCAGGGAGAAAGCTGAATTAGATTTTAGCTGTTAATATTTCCTTCTTTTAGAAAAGGCTGTGAAAAAATTACTAAAATCCAGTCTGAATCTTGAGGCTTTATAATTATCTAGTGGGCAGCTGTTAAAGAGCTCAGCAAATTTCACATTAAAATATGTTCCAGGATTTCAGCAAAAACTGATTATACAGCCATTTCTTCAGATCCTTTAGCACACTGCAGCTTCTTTTGTTGACTGCTATTCAAGGTTTTAAAGAAGCAAACAATGCCTCATATGGCCTTTTGTCAGCAAGATCTGTTGATGGCACGTGTATTGTCTCTTGGTGTTGTAGAGACTAGCCTGGCTAAGTTAAACTCTGGGGCAGAAAGGGAGCGATGACATAGGACTGATGCAAAGCCAAACTTTCCCCTCTGTGCGTTGCGCTTCAGACCAGTCCACACTGAAAGTACAAGCAGCGACTAAGAGATAGGAGTCTGACGATGAAAAATGACTGGGCTGCAGTAAAGATGATAAGGGCTTAAAGAAGGAGAGGAAGAGTCCTTTTTTTGCTGCTTTTCTTTGGAGAAACCGAAAGGCTGCTCATGCAGACTCCTGGTGCTGTTCAGAGGAGCCTGTGTTTATGCTGAAGGAGGAAAAGGCTGAAAAAGAGGGTCAATATATTGTCAGAAGCTTCTTGCTTCATTTCAGTACTTTGAGCCATGAACTCACTGGGGGATATGTACAGAAACTGTATGCTATTCCTAGGGATTTGTGTTGTCTTTTTTTGGTAATGTGAGAAAAATGTGAGTGCTTATTGACGTGAGGAGATTGGTGGTGTGCGCTGCTGTTGGGCCCAGTGGAGGCACATGCTTATGAAAGCTTCCCCTTACAGCTTTGCCAGTGTTCGTACCTTAATCGTCCTTTTCAGCTGCCCCAGTACTCCTGGTTCCTGCACTGTTCGTGTGTAATTGCAAAGTGGTTTTCAGCAGTGGGGAAGCCTCTGAGGGTGGAGAGGGTCTGTCAGTTCAAAGGCACCCTGTAAGTTTGAATGTCTATTCACAGCTCTCCTAATATTCTCTCTTCCTCCTCCTTACCTTTATCTCCTTTCTCTTCCTACTGAACTTTACTTCCCTTCACCTGATGTTTCCTTCTGAATCTCTGCCTGCTACCTACTCATTTGTACCTCTGTTAGACCTTGCAAACATTTAGTTTGCTCCTTCATGTCAGATTCTCATCCTCCAGCGGCGCTTGATCAAGGTTTGACTTGACTGGACTTGCCGTCTGGCTTTCCCCACATGTCCATCTTCCAAAGCTTTTATATTTTATGATTTTCTCAGACTGCCACAAACACAACTGCCCTGGAAACTCCAGGAACCGTAGCAAGCTGTTAAAATGAAATGAAAACTCGTTAGTCCTGTGTGACTGAGCTCGTGGCCCACAAGAGACGTGGCAAGTCCTGAGCCATTGGCCTGGATAGTTGCGTTAAGAGTGTAAAACCATGTTACTGCAAATGAGCTCTTTGGGGCTAAATCTGCAGAACTTATTCTTCTTCATTTGCCTTTTCTTTTTTTTTTTGTTTGAAACTGTTCCCTAAATGAGTGTGCTTCGTGCACAGTCATATCTCTGACCTTCAAATAAACTGTTCTGAACTACAAGCAACAGACTTAATATGAGTCATTTATAAAGGCAAAAAAATCCAGTCATCCCTATTGTGTGCTGATCGTAACTTTGTCCGCTGTAGGCTGGTGATCTCAGTAGCCAGTAGAGAGTTTCTGAGGAAATAACTATCCATTTCATTGCTTTGAAATGAATCTTTTGGTCTGTCTACCAATTTCAAGCCATGCTTTTATTCTGGATGCATTACTTCACCAAAGATTCCTACAATCTGATCCTTTTCCGTAATTTTGGTTTGAGAAGCCACAGTAAAAGTAAGGATTATCAGCAGGAAATGTTAGTCTGTGTATATTCTCAGGGAAGCCATGCTACTTGATATCATCAGGAATTAATTTGCTTAGTCATGTAGACAGAAGTGCGGGGGCAATTTGTGCTGAGAGCAATGCTTGTGCAAGCTGATTGACTTCATTGCAATTGCCTGTGATGGAAAGTTCAGTTTGACCTATTTTCTTAAATTTTCCTTAAAGCCAGATGACTCAGACCTTTCTGGAAGCAGGGCAGACTGAGCACTGTATGGCTTAGTCCTTGACTGCCTGTGACAGGGAATGGAAAGTCTTAGACCTCTGGGATTTCATTCACATCTGTCCCACACACTGTAAAAGGAGTAGAGTTTCAGGAAATCCCAAGTGGCAGATCTAGAAAGACAGAGTTTTTCTCAGGTGTCTCAAGTTGATCACCCAAGGTTTTAAGGCACTAGCAGTTACAAACATATTTTTTTTCTCAGGAGTGTTTCTTTTATCTCCATCTCAAGACGTGCAATTCTTGAGAAAATAGCAATAACATCCATAGAGGCATCCTGAAAGATGATGGCTGTGACCTGCTTTACTGACCTTTCTTTACATCCAAAAGTCTCCAGAACAGGCTGTTCCAAGCCAGCGGTTTGTCACTCACAGAAAACTTCATCAGTTCCACAGAGTTTCAGGTTTCTCCATGGGATGTTGCAAATTCAAGGCTTCTGCTATGTTTTCCATGTTATTTTAAGTCAAACATTTGATTTTATTCAAGTTAATGTTTTTGTTATGAAACCATTGCAATGCACATCTCTGGAAGCCCGTGACTGCCGCCTTTGCTTTGGTTTTCAGACATGCAGTTTTACTTGGAGCCAACAAAACTACAAGTGTCTAGTTTCTGTATCCACAGGAAGAGGTATAAAACTAATCCGTGGTGTGGGACCAGTTCTGCCAGTTTGCCACCTAGGGGTGGCTGGTACTTGACTTTATTTACTCCAAGCCCTTGGAGTCTGGACCTTCTCCCTCCCTTTTGCATGGCTAGGAGCGTTTCTGGCAAGAGTAAGTCACGTTCAGTTTTTCCCCCAGGGGCTTGCTAGACACACAGGCAGACACACAGGCACACTCTACCTTCTCCCCTCACTGAGCTTTTTCTAGCATGCTGTGGGGGAACGTAGCCGTGTGAGAAAGTACAGATGCAGCCAGATACCTGACTGTGGGTTTGGTTTTGTGCTTGCCTTTTTTTTTTTTTTTTTTAAAATACTTTTCTGAACCTATATATGAGAGAGCTCTGGTTTTGGTGGGAGGAAGGCAGACGGTACAGAGCTGTTTATTGATGAGCAGAAGGAAGAAGGTATTTGGGAGGTGGTGGGGTGTGAATATCCACAGTGTGTGTTGGACTTTATTCTTTCAGTGTCGAGCAGGGAGTTACTAGCCAGGAAGCTGCTACGTGTTCCAAGTCTCCAAGTCACCAGTGCTATTGTGTTTTGGTATATGTTATGTTGTGCAGAACTTGATTTCGGTTTCATAATTGCACCAGGGCTTTTGGAACTACTTTTAGTTAACTTCAAGATTGCAGCTGTATCTAAACTGAGGACGCAAGAGTGCTACTGAGTCTAAATTCATGCCTCTGCTCTAGCCTATGCCTATTATCAGAGTAAAAATGTTGTAGGATTCCATTCCTCTGGAAAGCCAGTTATGCAGGATCTGCAAAGTGCTCCAAACAGATCACTAAAACCCCAGGGCATGGCACATCTAAATTAGATTAAAAAATTCAGAGTGGATTTTCTAAGATGGGAGCGAATGACCTTGTTAGGACTGTAGTAACTACTGGCTCTGGTCCTGAGACTGGTAGTGATTTCTCTAGAGCTAGAACTTGACATATCATTTCAGCATAAACGTTGTATCTTCCTTTGAGCATCATCTAATGCTAATGGTTGCTTGTTCAGCTGTTTTACAAATCCGGACTCCAGATTGGTTCATGGCTGGTGTTTACTGTACTAAGCTTCATCAGGCCTTAAGCTGTCCTTAGCTTCATCAGGCCTTTGTGCATTAATTACACATATATATTTGGGTATTCAAATGGCAGCTCAGAAACTTTCTGTCTGTCCTGCTGGGTAGGATGACATCTTTCTTTTTATCCTTAGAAATCCTTTACCGTCAGCAGTTCTTCACACTTCCAGCAAACAAGTGTTTCTAAGCTTACGTGGTTTTTGTGTGTAACCTTTTCTGTTCATTTTTATCACACCATATGGTATCACACTGAAATAAAGCAGGGCTTCTCCTAAATAAGGAGAGAACTCCACCACAGCAAAGCGTGTGCCTGGGATGTGGAGAGCCCTGCAAGGAGAGCAAGAATGAGCCGTGTGATGCTTCAGCTGCGCCGCTGAATGGAGGAAGACCAGGGAAGGGCATTTTTCTTTCCTTTCTTCTGCCTTCAGTTTGCATTTGTTTGTACGGAAGTCATCACCTGGCTCTCTTGGGCTCATGACTGAAAGGGGATTGTTGCTTAAGAATGTGTTTATAGCTGCAGAACTAAAAAGGTCATATTCTATTTTGGCCTGGAGGAGTCTCAGGCTGATTCTCCCTCCTCCTTGCCCTCCCAGTTTTGCTGACGTGCCATGCAGTAAGCAGAAATACGCAGAAATACTGTCAGCCTAGCACCCTGGAGCCCCTGCCACGGGCAGGAGTCCTGCTGCACTAATGGCCTGGCAAGCAGAAAATACTTGAGTATCCAGGTTTGAGTTGTGGCTTGCAAGTAGAAGGATTCTCCACCTGGCAACAAACTGCTTTGGCAAATGTCAGTGATCCTGAGGTTGCTTTTGGGGCAATTTTTGGCAGTGTCCTGCCAAAAGGGGCACTGTGTTAGTGGCCGATTCCTCTGTTGTAGTCAGTGTAGTCAGTCCAGATTGATCAGTTTGTTTCAGTATGTGTAATACAACATCAATGTATGCATTAATCACCAGAGCAGCTGGTAATTAGTTAATTTATCTTTCATCTCTTTTTTTTTATTCTCACTGGGATTCATAGTACAGTGGGCAGAGGAAATAGGAAGGAAAGGAAAATATTTAGAAAAAATTGCCAAGTAGAGGGGCATCCCTGCAAAAACATCCCTGCCTAAATAGACTGTCAAACAAATGAATCATGGTGTCTTGGGTAGAAAGACTAAACTGCTGAGAAGTGATGCTGCCTTGTTAGACTTGCATTTGTCTAGGATTTTTACTCGGACAGTGCCATTCTGCTGGCCACAGCTTCTTCAGGGAAGTGCTACAGCTCTCCAAGACAACCTTTGTATTGAAGAAATGTGGCTGAGAGGCTTCCACGTGATTTCTGATGTCCACCTATTTGTGCTGGAAGCAGGAGGGAGCCTGTTCTGCTGGCACAGAAACCTCGATGTTATTCAGCTGAGGAGCTTAGGGCAGCCTTAGGGGGTGTCCTGGCTGGCATTGGGTGTTTGCACAGTGCCACAGCTCGGGGAAAGAAGTAAGAAGCAGTCGTCTTTTCTGTGGTATGGAGAATGGAGCCAAAAGCTTGCCTGCTCTGTTCCAGCATCACTTTTTGCTTTCACAAGAGATTGAGAGCACATTGTCTCCAAAAACACTCTCAGCCAGGTGATTTGTGACAGAGGGAGACATGGTCCGGGGATAAAAAAGGAAAGACAGGGTGGAACCTCAAATTTTGATGCAGATGTGAATCCATATCTCGGTAATCATCTGTTTAAAGGGAAGGCTGTTTTCTTCTCTTCTTTATGGACAGTGGAAGCAGCAGTCTGTCTCCTTAATGGCAGAGGCTGCGGGGTAGCAGGAGGCGGAACCCAAAGGTACAAATGGTTTCCCAAGCTTGTACAAGAAGCGAATGTGTGCTGGGAGTAAGATGCAAGTTTGTTGATTCACTGGCAAATAACCAACTGTCTGACATCCTCTTCATTGATTTTGTTGTCCACTGTGCAACAAAATTACACCAAGGTTTGTAGCCACATATTGAGGCAGTGAAAAAGTTATTGTGGTTTTTTTTTTTTTTTAACTTTAAAAACAAGGCAAAGCAAGTCCTTTCCTGCAGGAATACTGTAGTATGTTCATTCTACATTATTTGTCCTGGAACTGATTAGCAGCAGCAGCTTTCACCATAATTACGCAGATCATAATCAAACATATTTTTGTTTTATGAGCTGTGGCAAATTCAGATTCTCTATAAGGCGGCTCTTAGGAATGAAGGCAATTTGCATGTTATAGCAAAGTGCATGTTACAGGAGACATACTAGCAGATGGCTTCAGGACTTGTTTGCATTCAAAATACAGAGCACCTGCAAGCAAAAATGTGCTGGTCTTTCTCCATGATAAATTGGGCGGCTTATCCACATGGAATCAGTGTTACTCACTGGACCAGTTAGTTAATTCCCAAATGTCCCCAAATGTGTCAGAGCAGCTGGGTTTCTGCAGTCTCCTGGGATTTGCTTGGAAAAACTCTGTCCGTTTCCGTGATTTTTGTTGGTGCTTTTGTAGTATGGAGTACATGTGAAGCTGGATGGGGTCACTAAAGAGCTTTTGGCCTGCCCTGTAGGAACAGTTACACAGATAGTCTCCTTCCAGCCTCCGAGAAAGGGGTTGTTCCTGTCCCTCTCTAAAAGTTGTTTGAAGTTGGGAGATAATAAAAAATGTAGGGGTTTGGATACCAAGTCTGTTTTCAGATGTGAGTTGAATTTCACAGTTTTAGAATAAAAAGCCTTGGAAGAAGAGGGATAAATACTGTTGAAGCAAAATCCAGTGAAACAAAAAAGCTTAAGTTTGGAATGAGTGAACTGTTTGAGCTAAGCCTGATGAAACATGTTTTTCCTGTTTCCCCTCTCATTTTGCTATATATAGTAGATCTCTGTATTTGAACAGCCTGTGTAAGCGTTCCCTCTCTGTCATATACAGACACCTTCAGAGCACCTTGAAATACGATTTCGTAAGATTTGTCTGAAAAACGAAAACATCAACATCACAGTTCTTTAGACAAGGAGCTGAGATATCAAGACATTGTAAGTAATTTGTTCAAGGTCAGAGAGGGAAACTGCAAAAGACTGATGACCTGACCCAATTTTTCATGTCCAAAGTCCTACCTGATTCCTGAACTACAAGACCACTTGCTTTACAAGACCAGCTCTGCTGAATATGCCACTCTAGTTTCCTTCCCTAAAACAGGTGAGGCACAACACCCCACTACTGCCCTGAGACACCAGATGCGGTATTCCTGTATTGAGCTCACCCTTGCCTTTCCCAAATACGAGCTCAGTCATATTTCCCAAATTTGAGGGAGTTCACATTTGAACGTGCGTCCCTTTCCTGACCCATTTCTATAATGCAGCAGTGCCGAATACCAGGGACAGACAGCCGTGAACTCTAAGCAAGTTCACAAGGTGAATTATGGTCACATCTTCCGCTTACCTAATTATTTTCTGAATCACAACCGAACCGAAGGTGTTCTCAAAGGCAATGAGTAAGTTAGAGGCAAATGCAGTGTGAGTGTCTGAACTGCCGTGTGACTGCTGGGGGATCAAACTCTTCTCAGCTTTCGCTTTCCAAAGGTGTAAGGTACCAAATGGTGCCTCAGCATCAGGCATCCGAAGGGACGGCTTTTCCGTGCGTTAACTCCTAACTACACGAGACTCACGTTTGGGGAATTCACCTGCTTGTTCCTGAATAACTCTGCGTTCCCTGTTCTCCTACCGCTTCTGTGAAATAGGTGAGAATTTTAGATGAGCAACACATGCAAAATCAAGTCCTTTGGGGCAATACTTAACCTGAGGTGACTGACTCTGTTCGAGGTAAACCTATATACGTAGCCCAGTGTGCAGGCTGGGCTTAGTGAATGGCACGATTCTGCTGAGCGCACGCTTCAGCCCGTATCTCCCTGAGATCCGATAGCACCTAGTCCGATTCGTGAACGCTGCTGAGAAAAGTAAAGCCTGGCAATTTTTGTTGCATGTGACATCTCAAGGTTTCAACTCCCAAGAGCGCCAGGTGAGAAGTCAGACCTGCATCAGAATGACGCAGAACAAGTAGGTCAGCAGTTTCGTTGCATGCATCTTCTGTGTGTCTGTGCGCCTGTGTGCTTGCGTGCGTTTGAGAAAATGGGAAACCATGGCACCGAATCCTTAAGTTTCTCCTCCCTCTTTCTTTAGGCAAAAGTCTCACTGAGGGTTTCATGTGCAGTTGAAGAGAATCAGGGCTATTTTGGCCTCTTGTTGCAGTGAAGCGTGTGGCAACAATATGTGGAAATGGTAAAGAACTGCGGAATGAGTGCATTTCTTCTAACAGCGAGCTTGGGCTTTGGCTAAAAATAAGGAGAATGGTGTTATTCTTTGCCATGTTTCGTCTGCCCCAATTGCGCGCTCTCTGCTTAGTGCCTGCCAAACTGATAGCTTGCTGAAGATTTAAAGGAGCAACACTCACATTCCTATAATAGCCACCAGAAGAGCTATCAGGTTATCAGCTCTTCTTCAGGCTTTCCTTCCCAAAGCCTGCAAGAAGCAGGCATGCTCACCCCTGCTCCCCGCTTTCTCTGTGTCACAGGCACTGTCCTGAGCTGCTGCTTCGGCAGGTTGGGCAGCTTGGGCTGTTTACCATGCCGTGAAAACAGAAGGCACGTTTTGAGGGCAGCTGGGCAGCAAGGGATTGACAAAGCGTCTGGCCAGAAATTATAATCCCCTTCAGGCTGGGGGAGCTTTGCAAGCACACTGCCCAGGCTGCAGGCACCCGGGGATGGTAGGGCTGCTCTCCGGAGCGGCTGCATTTTGGGCAGGAGGCAAGGGAGACGAAGAAGGGGATATTCATCCCCCAGATAAGCAGCCAAAATGAATTCAGACTGTCTGCACTTCCCCGGGAGCCTCTGGTCAGCCTTAGCCTAGGGGGAGCGGTCCCACTGTAGGGGGGCTTGGGCTGAAGTCACCAGTGCCACTGTCAATGGCTGTCCTTGTGAGCCCCACAGAGGCCAGGACAGGCACCTTCTCTGTCTTTTGAAGGAAGGAAATGGGGAGAAAAAGCAAGAATGAAAAGCAGGAGGAGTTTGCAGCAGGGGAGTTGATTTTCCTGGGGCACCTGAAGCAGAAGGGCCCTGCACCCCCAGAGCTGAAGTTGCCTGTGAAGGTGCGGGAGGAGAGGTGGGGGGCAGCCTGCCGTCACCCTGCTGTTGGACTGCCCTTTGTGTGTGAAATATTAATCACGGTGGGACAGACAGCCATGCCGCCCGAGCGCGAAGGCGAGGTTGCCACGTTCACCAGGCTAGAGGATCATGGCATGTCCGGCCAGGGGACCGCAGTGCTGGCGGCTGTGCCCACCATCCCAGAGGGCTGCGGCCTGACGCAGGGTTTCCGTGGGTGTGGGGGGGTTGCCAGAACAGGAGGGAGGCTTTGGAGAAGAGGAGGGGGCGGGAGGGGAAGCGAAGGGAGGCTCTGTGCTCCTGGCATGCATGCAGCCGGCAAGGTAGCCAAAACTGTGCCGAGCTCCCTTGTGCTGCCAAACGTGCCTAGGGCTGAGGGTGAGACTCTTCGCCAGCATGGCTGGAACGGGGATGGGGACATGCTGAGCATCCTCCAGGCGAGCCCCAGAGGATTGGTTAAGGAGCAGGGTCGTGGAGGGCAGCAAGGCTCAGACAAGGCTTCTGCCTGCTCTGCCTCCTGCCTCCCCCCCTCTCCCCCAGCCCTCCCCTTCATCCCTGTTGTGTGTGTGGCAGCTGAACGCTGAGGCGAGAGGGAGCGGATGGCGGATTGCACGCACGCCAGGCAGCCTGGGATGCTTGCTTTTTCTTCTTCTGGCTGCGGGCAGGGCTCGGTTTCAGACATGAGTGGAGAGAAACCTAAAAAGAAAGCTTTCTATCTAGTGAGGATGAAGCCACTGAAGGAGCCCACCACTACCACTAACAACAATGTCTCTTTTGTGATACACTGTCACATAGGCAAGGAGATCAAACACATTTGCAGCAACTGCAGTCGCGGGGAGGAAGCCCGTGACGGTGAGTGCTGAGATCCTGTGGGTGTAGGAGAGAGGCAGGGGAGCGTGTTTGCTTGCACGGGAAGGGGGGGTGTTCATGTGTGCGCTCCCGCCGGAGCCTGGGATGCTCGGCTTGCCCCTTCACAGATCCCAGGGAAAGAGGAAAGGGAGCGCGGGAGGAATGCACTGGGCATTGATTCAGCCTGTCGATCAGAGGGATGCCAAGAGGGACAGGTCCCTTCATTTGCCACAGAGGCTTTGTGTTAACAGTTAAGGAACCAACTCTTTTTTTTTTTTTCCTTTTTTTTCCCCCAGTTGCTATAGAAATTGCTGTGTGTATTGATTGTGTTTTGTTACCGTTCCCATGAATTTTAGATCGGGGTTTTCTGCCTTGATACATCAACTTTTTCCTCGTCGTGCTGCAGTAGAGTTTGCTTGGCTCAACTCAGTATTTGGAAGGACTGGTTTACCTGGAATCCAGCTAGTGTGATTTTTCACCATGCTGTCAAATGCACGGGGGAAATTGTATTTTTATTGGAATTAATATAGTGCTCTTCATCAGACAACTATTCTCATCCCTTCCCCCTCTCCTTTTGGGACTGGGCAAAACCTCCAGAGGGTATTCAGAGAGTGACGGTGTAATCACTTACAGGTGTTGCTACAGGTAAGTATATGCTTTTTATGTTATCGGGAATGCGAATATTTGAAGGCAAGACAAATTATTTGGATTTTGACAAAGTCAGCAATTAGGGGAAGCTGAGAACTAAAAGGAGCATAAAAGCATTCAAGCAAAAAACATCCTCGCAGATGTTACCCTGCATTCTTGTTCAATGTGGTATTACTTCGTTTTGCTGTGTGGTTTTACATGTTACTTGGGATTGAAGGCAGTCGACTTAGGACTCCCTATTAACTGATGTAATAGACAGATCTCATTTCCTGAAGGTCAGGGAAAGGCTTTTCTGTGATAAATGTGAATATGAAATTGTTACCGTTTTCTGAGCTGAGGTTCTCGGTAGTTGTTGGCACTTCATTTTTTTTAGCTTTTGTCACTGAGGCTGATGATGATTGTTATTGTTATTATTATTGTTATTAACCAAAGCTGCCTTCGTTTGCTCGTGCAAAAGAACAATACACTATTTGGGATCTGATGGTCCTTTGTCAACCACAGGTCTGCAGTTTAATGAACTAACTGTGGCTTTGCTAATGTCTTTTCAGAATTAGCATCCTGCTAGTGTGATTATAGTTTCCTTTGATTAAACTGCAGCTAAAGCTGAACGGAATTGCTTTCAGTGTAAAGAGGGAAGATAGCCTGAGAAGCTTGGAAACCCACAGTGGGTTAAGCACTCTTACTGCTTATGCCACTACACCAGAGGGAAGAATCTGATTAAAGCTGTACAAAATGTTGAGTGTTTTCTTTCCTCCTATGTGCAAGCCCCACAGATACTAAACGAAGGGCCATGCACAGCAGCAGCAGTTACTTTACACTATTTGTGTGGTTTACTTATCCTTGAAAGCAAATGAAGCCATTTGTTAAAAATATGCTTTTGCAGATTAATTGAATTGACCTAAAACTCAATTGCACCAACATCTTTTGTTGGGTTTTTTTGCAACTTTGTACTTTAAATCTTAGCACAGTAGGAAAAGAGCATTGCTTCCCTGCCCTTTAATGCACATATGTGTGTGTGTGCGTGCGTGGATGCTTACAAATGTGTAACTCCAGTTACTTGTACCTCTTAACAGACTAATAGGTGTGTATTTAAGTACTTGGTTTCCTTTTTTATGTTTGATTATTTAGCTTCAAACCATTAGATACTCCGAGAGGTGGATTTGCCTCTTATCAGGAGATAATCTAGTAACCCTAGAGAGGCAAAGAATAGAGCAGCGGGGCAGCAGGCGTCCAGAGCATCTCATCGGGTCATTTTCACCCCTTGTTCTGTGGGGTAGGATTTCATTCCACCCAATGCAAATAACTATTATGGTCATCATTTTAAAATTATTTAATACAGTTATAGCCTTAATCTTTTCTTTCCTACTAGCATGCACAGCTACAAGTTTCTTTCAGAAAGTAAAGAAGCTGTAGTCCCAGCTATGCTGGCTGAGCACACTCACTGGCTTGACTCTGATAGTTTTTCAGGACTGAAAAATGCCAATATTTCCCTGGTTAATACTTGCTCTAGATCTTTTGGGGTTTGGAGGGAAAAAGATGAGATAGCGAACTGAAATTATGATGTGATCGTAACATCAGCAGGACAGATCAGGTCAAACCTGTGACTAGCCCAGGTACGGAGAAACCTGTAGGGATCTTGAGAAGGCTGTGCATCCTCACAGTTGCACAGCCTGAACAGCCCCCAGGAAGGGGACCACTTAGTACTTTTTATATGGAAAATGCACAAAACTTTGCAATGTGGACACGCCCACCCTTCTATTCAAACCTATATATAGTTTATACATGGTCCTGTAGGCCTGAAACTGCACTGTTGGACCCAAAAGTACTGTGTGGGTCCTGTGACCTGAGCAGCTATTACATTTGCTGGAATTGTGTACAAAGACTAGGATTCACTGCTTATAGCATAGGCAAGTCATTGGGGTAAATTGATTTCATGCTGAAATATCCTCTAAAACCAGTTATGAGTCCTAGATTTTAGTCATCATCTTACTCTGAGTTCTCATTGTACTTCTGCACTGGCAGAACCGGAGAAGGAAAATTCATGCTGGAACAGAGGGAAATCCTTTAAAGACCACTCACTAATCTAGCAAAAGTCATGACTAAGAGAATAGCAGAAGAGAGAGCTGTGAAACTGAAGGGAGAAATGGAAGCTTGTGCCGAGTCGTGTGGTATCTCAGAAGGGAGGTCATGTAAGTCAGAGAGAAGCCAGTGAAGGAATTTGGACATGCAGATGGGCTCGCTGACCTAAGGATAAAGGGAGTTGGTGTGGATGCAGCATTTCGATGAGGTAAAAAAATAAGAAGTGAGAAGCTCAAAGAAAAGCAGGAGGTTACAGTAATGCAGATGGGAGTGGGAGATGCTTTAGCCATTGGACTGGAAGGAATGGATATATTTAATGCTAATTTAGTTGGAAAATAGAGAACAGAGCGAAGGGTGTATAAAGCACCAATACTGAGAGCTTAGGTGACAGAATAGCAGAAGTAGTGTTGGAAATGGAGAAGTACTGAAACGGTACTTGAATGAAGAATGATGTGTGTGGTTTCACCCTGTGGAGTTTGAGTGGCCATGGGACATCCAGGACAGGATGCCAGAAAGGCAATCAGATATGGTAGACTGAACCGAGAGGGAGAGGTCAAGTGTATAAAGAAGTGAGTCATCTCCAGGAATAAAAGAGCAATCAGGGCTGAGCTGCCAGAGGAGTGCTGCGAGAGAGATGTTGGGAGCATCAGGATGGTGAAGAGTTGCAAAAGTCCCAGGAAAAGACAGACGAGTGAGGAAGACAGCACAAGTGAAGGTATTTTGAAAGTGCCAGAACCATGAAGAGGAATGAAAATACTTTTTGATCTTAAACATGGGAAAGTGACTGATAAGCTTGTAAAGCAGAAGGAGCTAGAACTACAAGAGATCCAGATGTGCTGGATCTGTACAATGCTGAACGTCTCCTGGTATGTACGGAGCGCTTCTCCATGTACTGATTTCCGTGGTCTCTGGGAGGGAGGGTTGTGGCAGTGCTGGGTCATAGCAGATGCGGTGACAGATGAGCAAGGGAACAATAGCTAGAGGAACAAAAACAGGGCGAAAAGATTTGCTTGGGTTTTATTTAACTTGTTCATACACTTAAAACTGACTGCAAATCTCAGTCTCCTGCAGAAATCTGAGCCTGAATCTGGAACGTGGTTTAGACACACCTCTGATGTGACTAGAAAGAACTGTACAGATTTCAAAGGTACCCAGAAATGACCAGAAAGAGCGACTGAAGCAATTTAAGTGGGATATTTTTGGTTTTTATGCAGAGGATCTGACAAGAAAACTTAGGTGAAGAGCAGTAACCTAACAGTGCATTGGAAGACAGGGACTGCACAGAGAAAAGCGGTTTTTATCAGTGACAGATGAGTGTGTCAGTTCGGTTCTCACCTCTGCAGAAGATCTCTGGGTGGCTTCAGACATGTCCATCCGTGTTGCTCCGTACCCAAGTTCCCTGTCTGTAAAATGGAGACAATAGGATTTCCTTTCACCTGCCTGTTGGTCTGTAAATAGACTGAGTCCTTTCGGGGGGGAGGTCTGTCTCTTGCCTGTTGCCAAGGACTGTGTGGCTCCAGTGTTTTTGGGTCTCTAGGTGCAAGTGTAGTGGAAATACAAATACTGTTAAGCGTAAACAGACCTGAAAGGTTTCATTCAGAACTCAAACCCTGTCTGCTTATTGTATGCTCCTATACTTCAGGGTTTGCTCTTTAAGCAGAAATGGTTAATTATCTTATATATGCATGAAAATCAACATGGACTGATGAGATACTGTTGCCGTAGGAATTCCGGCACTTGTTTTTCTGTTGCTGTCCTTTTTCTAGAGCTTCCAGATAAATATCTTTTCCAAGGGGAAAGGGGGATCTGGATGTGTGTGTCTGTGATTCCCACCTGGAATTGAAGACTCTCTTTTTTTTTTTTTTTCCCAACCAGAAACTTCGAGAGCATTAACTTTATCATCACTTAAGATATTATCTCCGAGGTAATTATTTTGCGTCCCACAAAAGTAATTATTAAATGAAATAGTTATCTTCTAGACAAGCCACAAGCCCTGTAAGAGCCGTGTATGAAAACAAGTTTTCCTCCGCTAATTCTCACATTATTTCAAATGGTAGCTGCTCTTCAATTACCATCTCTAGAGTGAGCGCAGTATGTGGCCATGAGGGATTGCGGTCGTTTACAAGTGTACCTGTTAAAAAACCTAAAATATTTTGGAGGAAATAAATTAGACTACACAGAATGGAAAAATAGGCAAAAAAAGCAGCGTACCTGGTCCTGCTGTGAAGTGTGGGAAGCTGAAAAACATGTTTGAGGTTTCAACAGCTGATATAATTATTCGATGTGTGTCTTTAGTCTCTGAGGAATAGTAACCTTAGAAGGGGGGTATGGGGAGGAAGGCATGGTCTTACGTTGCGGAGTGAAATGTATCATCTCCTTGATAGCACAGATCATAAAATAATACTGGTTTATTTTTGATCAGTTGCACTCTGTAGTGTTTGATTTGGGTGAACACGGTGCTATGCCAGAGACAGTTGATGAGGTCGAGCAAAAATATTCCACATCCCAACAGGCTGCTGGGGAGCCTGGTGGGACACTCTGCTCCCACCAGCATCTCTTTCTGCTTGGAAAGATAAGAGCCCAGGCTGAGAATAAACGTGCCTTTTCAGGAAGAAGGTGTGATTCTTATTGCTGGTAACTTCCAGATGGCAAAATCCCAAGGCGGGCAGGACACGATCGTTTACCTTTCCTTTACCAGAGCGCAAGGAGGGCAGAGTCCCAGCGCCCGGCTCCCGTCAGCGTGCCTTGCATGTTAGGGACTGACAGAAACTCATCAGTTATCGGTGGTTTTGTCCTGAGATCAGAGAATAACAGGTCTGTACTGTGCTGGTGTGGCTGTGCACGGCCTGCAGGCAGGGAGGAGAGGGGAGAGGAAGAGAAGAGGAAGGAGGTCGGTTTGGGTGTGGGAGGGCGTACCGTTGGCTTGCATGCTAAGACTAGGAAATGCCGAAGGCTGACTGGTGGTGTGTGAGGATTTTCTTAAATGCAAGAAATTATTTCATTTAGGTAGTCTGCAGTAAAAGGAAAGAAGAGGGATGGGGAAAGAGAGGAGAGATCGCATCTTGTACTTTTAAGTCCCAGAATAAAGCTAAAGGAAATACCACCTAGCATGGGATAAGTCATTAACAGTTCGTGTGTGTCTCTGTAGTGGCTAGCTCACATCCTGTTAAACTTCCAGTAGCAAAACCTGCCGGCTACAAAGGAAGCCAGTTGTGTACCATTCCTGGCAGGGCTGTGCTGGCACTGCCAAGTTCATGGCCAGCCTTGCACGGGCTGTCACCCAGTACAGCTCTGGGCTTACTTTAAAGAGTGCTGGAAGATGCCTTGTCCAAAATTGCAATGTAGTTTATGTTATTGACTGAAACTGTAGGAACAATGTAAGTGGTACACAGGGTCTTCACTTGGGTAAATTAGATGGTATGGGGAAAAAGGTGAACACAAGATTACATCAAGCTTATGCAAGCAGATCTCTAAATCCCTTGTTTTCCAGTGAAAACTCCTGTGTCCCGTTAGCCATGTTTTCTGGGAATTCTGTGTATCTGTCATTGATTTGAGGAGTTTTAGGAACAAAACCAACAAAAATGATGGAATTGGTCACAATGGCTCAGCACCCTCCCATTTTTATTACACACTGTTGACATAAGGACATTGAACTGATTATAGGACACACCAATTCTTCGGGTCTTTAGAGAGCAGATGACTGGCCTCTTTCAGTCCTATCTCCTCTCATGGATTTCTCTCCTTTTAAATGTTGTAACTTGTTGTCATCTTTCGATAGCACCTCACCATCCTGCTCTCTTTCTATTCTGAGAACCAAGTTTAAAGTGTAGGGATATGTAAGCCTCTTAAATGCAACACTGAACATACGATGAAAAATCAATTCCTTGCAGGGAGTTCAAAAAGCAGACAAAATGACATCAAGTATGACGAAAGCAATGCACTGTATTTCCTGTATTTAACAATAATCCTATGCACTATGCTCTAAGTATTTGTTGTCATCTTGAGTAATATGCCTAGTTTTGATTCTTTTGTATGAAGCTAGATACATCTGATATTGGCCTGGCTGAACAAGCTTGGCTTTCTGTGCCTTTTTGCATCATCCCTATGTCCTATTGTAAGCTTTGATCTCTGCCCACTTCGTTTCCATTTCAGTGTTTCGTCTGAGTGGTTCCCGTAATTGCTTGGAGATGTTTCTCTTAGGCAGTGGTTGGCATAGTTGGCCTGTTTCTTTTTTAAAACTTGAGATTCTTTAGAAGAAAGTGAGATATATGGAAGTACTTGACTTTACATCAATTATTGGAATTTTATTCATTAATATCACTGCCACTCAGAGCTAAGCAGCAGAAAAATACTGAGTACGTAGGGAAGAAATCAGAAGAGAGAATCTGAGTCAGTGTTCTGCCACGATACCTCTTCTTTTCGTTTCTTTTTGTTTCACTTTTTTCTTTCTTTTAGTTTGTAACCAGTACAACTTATATGAGTTTGTGCTATTATAATACCTTCTGCCTCTGTTTAGAAGCAAGAGATAATATCACACCATTAAAAGCATCAGAGCTCATTTATGCGCTTCTTGACAGACAAGCGAAACTTATCCTTTTGAGTATACTGTTATATATGGAATGTTATCAGTCATTGATGGTACCTCAGCAAGAAAGGTAGACGTTTTTCATTAATTTTTGTATTGTAAGAACTTATTTCTTGATCCATTTCAGCGTTTGGTAGTAAATGTATAGCTATTCCTTTGTATCTCCTAAGGTTGTCTTGTCTGTGATCAGACAATACCGAATTTGGCTTCCTATTGCTGTCACCTTGCTCAGCCCCCAATTAGTCAGAATGTAATTTCAGGAGCAGTGGTGTAAGTCTATGTGGTACCACCTTGCTAACGGTCTGCCAGGATGTCTAAGAATAACTGGAAATGTTTGCCGTCTGTTAAATCCATCATGCCAGGCTCGCGCATCGTCCCAAATCTGTTAGCCAAAACCCAGCATCAGGGCCCTGGGGCAGTTGAAGGGCAGCGCCAGAGCTACAGTGGTTGAGGCAGCCCTGGCTGGATGTTGCAGTTGCTTTCTTGGAAACTGGAGGGTACTGTGATGTTTGCCGTTATCCTGATGGATGCAGCAAAGTTGTAAAGGGGTGAAGTTGGGACATACTTGGAGGGTCCATTTTTCCTGTAAGATTTTGATTTGCACACTTCTCGGAAAATAATGATGTTCTTGCCATCCCTATGAGCCGGAAAGCTGTCCTCTTGCAGTTTTTTGTCTCTTGTGAAGTGACATGAATCTTCACTGGTCTGTTGCTTTTAGTCTCCTTGTCTCAAGAAGGATTGAGCAGAGAGGAACAAGGTAATGTCCGATCCTTCTCACTGTCATCTCTCCCTGACTTCCCTGGCTTTGGGTCCAACTTACTGAAGATGAGGCAGATCTAACAGAGCCTTTGCATGTGCATGAGAGTCTTAGATTTGAAAGAAGATAAATTATTTCTGTTGCTCTGAAAAACAATGAACGCACGGTATAATTTAAATCAAAGATAAAATCAGTCATTATGAAACCACTTGCTGTAGCTTCTTGGAACCACTAGATGTATATCATTCTGTCTTTCTTAGGCCCAGGCCACCCTGTCTAAAAGTTGCCCCCAAAATCATAGTGCCCAGCAGCCACCATGAAGCTGTGCTGTTGAGAGAGATCTCATGGACAAGCAGTGTTCCTTCCCAAAGGGACACTCCTGATCCCAAGTAGGAAAAAACTTGAATAAGAGATGTCTAGACCTGACAGCCTCTGCAGATTTTCTCTGCGTGGATAGTGGAAATTTTGAAGGTTTAAAAATATGACTCAAGGAGAAAAGCCAAACATTTCCCCAGCTTTCCACCCCCCATCCACCTCCCCGACCCCTAAAAAAAAGAAAAGTAAGATTGTGTCAGAAATGTCCAAAGAGAGGAGGAGGGCAGGTTTCTGCATGTGTAAGGTTTATTGCACGCTAGTCAGGACATGGACCAGGAGTGAGAGACACACAGGCTCCAAGGCTTGGGTCTGTGTAACTGAGATTACTGTCGTACCCATTTCTTTGCTCATAACTAGGAGAAACATTCAATCTCAGCTACTTATTGGATCTCCGAAGCCCAAGGTTTGTGATTTAAAATGTACAGCCTTTTGTTCAGGGAGGGCTCAGTATGTCTGTTACTTGGGACATTTTTTAAAGGACGTAAGGTGTACTTCAAGTCTTGTCTTTCCTTCCTCCTGCCTGGTGCAGCCGAAGACTAGGATGATGGCTTAGTGCTGCAGTTCAGCAGATGCCCTCCCCTGTCACTACTTAAGAGAAGGGTCTTGCCCTCTGTCATCTTTTGTATGACATTTTTCAGGCCATTAGTCTAATGGCTTTGTACAATAGGAGTACAAGGAATAAAATTAAAATGGATCCAATTATTTAATTTATCGTGGGAGATTTTGGTAGCAGAGAATGATTTTTATTTCACCTTGCCTCCTAAGAGAAGGTGATTTTCTGTTTGAAAAAACAGAGACTAACGGTATTTTAAGTCTTTGCTTGTAAAGTTCTGCTAGCACAAAAGTGTAGCGATAGTAACACTGAGACTATCAGGTCATTTCAAGAAAGGCATGTCGAAGTTTTCGTTAGAAAGAGTTGATAACAATGTTCTTTATCGTCAGCAGTGGGCTGAGGGATGTACAGTTACAACACAAATGCTGTTGTCCTGAATGTTAGTTATCCTTTTAACACAGACTCAAGAATCAACAGATGGAGATGTTGGTAAGCAAAGTTGGATGCATTGGCGATCTTGAGATAAATAATTAGAATAATCAGTAAGTACATCCTGACAAATGAGCCAGGCCTGGAAATGCCAGTGTGGTCTCTTGCATCCACAGCCGGTATATTAGCGAGCTTCTCTGAAGTACTGGTGAACCATATAGTCACATCCACATGGACCATATCCGCAGTGCCTGGTGTCAGCAGTCCATGTTATAAGGATTATGGCACTGGCTTTATCTCTCTCTACACACCCAGTGGGTGCAGCTGCTTTGACATTTCCAATATTAAGATACTATCAGATGCAGCATGTGCACAGCTCCAATGTTGTGGGTTTTCTGTGGTTTTGGTTTTGTTTGTTGTTTTTTTTTAACATAGAGAGTTTGTCAACCTTGCTTTTGGTAAAGTAAATAAGATCAGTAGAAAAGTTATTTCTTCTGCATCAGCTGAAATTGAACTGATATAAGAGAGTATGTATGTCATGTTGTTGTTGAGCTTTATAGCATTTTATCTTTCTCATTTTACTTTCCAATCTGCTTAAAATGTCAACACTGGTAAAAATGCACATGCTCAGACTGAAGTCAGCAGTGCAAACACACAGACGTGGATGGATGGATGGATGGATGGATGGATGGATGGATGGATGGATGGATGGGCAGGGGAAACTCTTTCAACCAGAAGTTGAACTGGTATTGAAAGACCTCTTCCCTCTCCTCCTCCCATGTGCCAGCAAAACAAGATGCTCTCCTGAAGCTAGCACAGTGGTTTTATTGGATAAATAGCTCTGAAATTTGTGTGCAGGCTGAAGGAAAAGCTAGATGCAGAGACTCGTGTGGAACTTCAGCTGTTTGAATCTGAATTGTACCCTGTTGAGAAATAGAAGAGTGAGATGACTAAAGCTTTCGTTAATATTTACAGCCCCAAAGTAACTGTCGGATGGTTTATAGCCGTAAGGGTGAGGGGTTGTCTTCTAGCAGTCTGCTGTGGCACTTAATGCAGGATTTGCTGCCTGCTCCAGCATCTGAATTGAGAAGAGCAATTTCTGACTGTGTTCTCTCTGTGACTCCTCTAGCAGCCGTCAGAGAGGATTAGACACGATACCTAAATGGGAAAGTACGGAGGGACTTGTAACTTGGTTATGTAGCTTTCCTTCCTTCAAAGTGGGTCGTGTGTCCTGTCCCCCCTCCCACCCCAAGCGGCATGTACAAACAAGCTTGAATTCAGGACGTATTTTCTTTTCACTTTATTGTGTGTCTCAGTAAAATAAGGGCAGTATTTTGTCTGCATTGTTTGGCTCTAGGAAAGTACTGAAGTTATTAACGTGGGATTGGCTTTTTATGCATTTCTGTCATCTGAATCAAACATCGTTTTCCTTGTGAACTCAAAATGCTTGTGCTGTGCATGGAAACCCACGAGCCTAAAAGAAAATAGGGAGATCCTGTCGTTCCAGTGAACTGATCCTTCTTTCTCCAATTCGTCTCAAGTTGGCAGAACAGCCAGTTCACTAAGCAGCGAGACGCGTCAGTTCACTAACACATTTCCTGGCATTACACAGAGGCTCAGGAAAGACACTTTTTGGCGATATTTTTCTTTGGGGTTGTTTTCATTTGTTTTTTCTTTCCCTTGGCCTTCTTTGGATATTGGGGCCCTGTGTGATAAATAAAATAAAAGAAATAATTGGAAGCGTGTATGAAGATGGCTGGTAATTTTACAAATCAGCTGCTCTGAGCTAATACAGCTATTCACTGTGTTTAGCAGACAAATTAAGGTGTTTAAATTAAATTTACCTGCTATGATTAATTTCTATCAGATTTTTGTGGTGTTACTGCATTTTTGTTGTATGCCAGGCTCCATTTGTATACGTTTGTATGTAAGTATCTGCAAGCATATCGGTTTTGTTTCTTGTTTCCTCCTTACGTAGCGAAATACTTGGGAGATGTGTCATTCTGAGCACCATCACAAACCTTGTAAAGCTTGAGCTTCTCAGCCAGATGTTGTGGTTCAGGCCAGTCTCTGACATGCGGATTCATACCAAATGCTGTTCATGTAAAGAGATTTCTGAAAATTAAGCTTGCATGGCAAAAACTCCAGTTCTGTTGGAAGAGCGTATGTGCAAGTTTGACATGTGACTTGGCAGAAGGGGATCCGTGACCCTTGTAGGATGTTGTACAGGTACTTTGCCCGAAAGAGGTCACTACTTAAAACTGAGAACACAACTTTCCCCATAGGACAGAACCAGTTTATATTGTCAAAAATGCTCAGAAAGGCTTGTGTTGTAGTTGTTGTGTTTTGGGTTTGGTTTTTTTTATCTGCTTCGTAGCAGAATCTTGATAACTTTGAGAGGAAAATTTCAGCATTTAGGGAATTCAGATTTCATCAGTTTGTTGCTTTGCCCAGTGCCAGCAGTGAATGGGTGAAAAAAGTTAACTTTTAGTTGTAAGAAATGTCAGGTTTTGGCTGGGTTTTATCCTACTTCTGTATCGAAATGAAATCTCATGCAGATGCCTATCACAGTTATCTTCACAATGTTGTGAAATGAACTTGACGACTGCCAATTTCATGGTCAAGTGGCTGTGTATAGGCACGCCCTATCACGCTGCTGGGACACTCCACTCACATTTGCAGCTCACAACATGCCACTGATTCCTCTCTCAACCACCACAGAAAGGGGTCATTCCCATCAATACAGAGGAAAGCACTCATTAAGACCACTTGCTGTAATGTCTTCTCTGCCAATTTCTTTTTCTGTAGGGGAATTTTAGCATGCTGGAAAGGTCCCTTTTACAGCCTTGGCCAATAAAGTCCTCTGACATCAATAAGGACGCAGCTGTTAGTATGCAACCAGCATGTCTCAGCCACACGTGAGAAGGACCGCACATAATGCAGTTCATCTCGCCTCGTTCCTCCTGCTCATCTCATTAGTCGCAAGCAAAGAGCAGAGGGCCATGTTTTACCTTCATTTGCAAAGTGTTGATAGCCCCAAGGACAAAATACATCCCACATTCCCAAGATGGTCATCCAGTTGTTAGATGGCTTGGGTAGGGTAATCCTATTCTTTGTGGCCTTCACTGTTCGCTTTGGTATGGTCAGTATTTCATTCGTTTCTCTCTGCTAACATCATTTCCATGCATAAAGCTGCTGAAACTATTTCAGTAGCTTTTTCAATGATCGTGTTTTCTCGGTTCCCTGTAGTATTTTTTTTCCCCTTAGCTCTGATCTAAACTTTCTCGTTTTCTGAGCTATTTCTGGTTGCTGAACTTGGAATTATTCATGAACTTGAAGCTGATTCATGAACGTGCATAGATTCTTCCTTTGACTGTAACATTTCTGAGGTAGATACAGCAATTTGATTACCTGATGGGCTCCATCTTTTTTTAAAGGCAACAGTTTTTAAAACCAGAAGCTTTCCTCTAAATCTACTGAGCAAGAGTAATATCCTGCAGAGCTCAGCATCCATAAGACACCCTAGAATGCTAAAAAAAGAAAGTGAAAAAAGCAAAAACATAGCTGTGAAAAACCACACAGAAACATTCGGTGTGTTTTAGCCATCAACCTGCCATGCTTTATTCATGACTTTAAAGGAGAAGTGGGCATTTTTTTTGCCCTCCAAATATTCTGCTTTGAAACTCGAGCCTCTACCATAAGGGCCTAAACAGAAATTTCACCACAGCCAAGGGTCAAACTAACCATCATTTGAATCAAGAAAATAATTCTCATTGTAATGACAATCAGCAAAGACCATATGTAGCTGCACTTAGGTACTCAAAGTAGAACTATTTAGTCCTTATTTTAGATTCCTGAACATGGATACAGACTCTCTCTTTTCAGAGTCCAGTAAAACATAATTTTTTTTGCTAGGCTGTTACTGATTTTTATTTTTTTAAAACTCAGATTTATGCTCATTATAAATGTGCCATTTGGTATAATTACTCTTTTCCTCTTGGCCAACTTCCTATCAACTTCTTTAAAGAACAGAGATAGAAGTTCCTTTTTCCCAAGAGAAGCAATACAGAGTTTACAAGGGAATGGTTTGAACTTTCTAGCTCTTTAATGAGGTACTTTGTTCCTTTTCTCCTGGCCATTAAAGTAATTAAAAACTTAATTTTTTATCTTTATGATGATAGTGGTGAGATGGTACCGTTGCGTTTAGAAAGTTTAATGTTTGTAGTGCCATTTTCTGAATGGGATTATTTTTAAGACAAGGACATGCCCCTCTCGGTTTTCTGAAAAGTCTGAAGATATGCCTTATAAAGTCCACATTTTTAGTAAAATTAAGTAAAAGTATTGGATATTCCTACTTTTGAGAACTTCAAAAGATAAAGCTTAGAAATTACTCAGTCCATCAAAAGTCCCCTAAGAAATTAGAAGCATTTAATTTTTTTTTTCCTGGGCTTTCTCAAAATAAACATTCATCCTTTAGCACTAATGGTCTGTTTTCAGAAAGGCTGAACCCTTTACGCGGGGAGAGCTTCCCTGGTTCCCATTCAGGGGCTGGCAGAGCAAGGTCCTCTTCAGTGCGACCAACTGTATCTGCCTCTGTCTGCATGGCAATTAGGAAAATTATCACCCGGTAGCAGAGGCCTATCAAAAAAATGTGAGCGACAAGCCCGTGGGGTTCCATGGACCAGGTCCTTTTCTTGAATTACTTTTATATCTTACAACTGTGTAGAATTTGAAATTCAGGCTGGTGTGAGAGATAAATCCAACCATGAAAATGTAATGATTACCAGCTCCTTCAAGAAGACACTTTTAATCAGTAGCAAGTTATTCACTGAAACAAAACATAGGAAAAAAATGTATAAGCTATATCTTCATCAGGTTAAATTTAGGAATTGAAGGTATATGGACTTCAGTTCTGGTTTTTTTTGTTGAATGGGTTGAAGACTCTCCTGGAGGAGAAAGCTTCTCTGTCATCCATAGCTTTGGCTTTCAGGGAGAACTTGAGCTGTGGTGGATAAGCCTGAACTCTAGAGTTGATGAGTTTGGGTATGACTCAAAGGCAGTTTGGATTACTTTTACAACCCAAGCATCTGCACTGATACAGCCAGGACCCCTGAGCCATGGTGCTTAGTCTTATCCACATGTATTGGAGGAGTTAACCAGTGTTGCCAGCGGTTGGCGCCCACTCGGAAGGCAATGGCCACAAACACCACTGCGCTTGTTCTACCTAGTAGCATTTCATTTGTTGCACCTAATGTTAGAGCCATGAATTGCAAATAATCCTGTGGGTATAACTCGTTGCTCAGCTTTCTCCTCTGAATTTTTTGGTGTTGTGAGATTTAATCTCCTCTTGTAGGTTCTGCAAAATACCTTTTAGTGAGGTTTAAAGAGTAGTATTTTTCTAATGCTGCCTGCTAAGGGGACACAAGTAGTTGTGAGCAGGCCATTTGTTTTCAGTCTCAGAAGCTGAATGGGTTGAATGTGGGTTCATCCAGCTCCCAACTTGTTTGCACTTAGAGGCTGCTCTGCTCCACGTTGTGCACAATGGGCTGGGGTTTTCCAAGAGCCTGTTTCTGTCATGGTTATCTAGAAAGGGCTGGGTTTGTTCAGTAGATGAGTTTTTAGTATGGCGATGTGATGACAGTAAGATGAGGATGCCTTGGAGGCTATGCCCTAGATAGGAAATTCTGCTTGTAGCTGGCGCATACTCCAGAACAGGAGTTTTTTTATGGCAGTCCTTCACAGGCTGAAACACATCTCCCTCTTCCTGGGTGCCCAGCCAGCTCTGATAATGGGGATCCATCTACCCATTCATCCTCTCCTGCTTTCTGGGGAGAAGATGTAGGAGACAGCACCTCACCTCTCTCCTCTTCCCACTCATGCCTCAGATAGAAGATCCCCTGCCAGAACTGGAAGAAGGGGACCGTGAGAGGCAATATCCTCACTCCCCTTTGTTCTCCTTTGTGCACAAATGGACAGGATCAGGCTCTCAACAAATCCCAGCTATGGCTAGCCATTTCTTTCAATTCATGAGCGAAGCAGGAGCTTTGGGTTATTTAATCCAGGGTAAAGCCTGGGCGTGGTCTTGGAGAAGGGTCTTTGTGCTGATAGATGAGTGCCCTAACTGTCAGGAGTCGTGCTTCCACTCATGCTTTTTTAAGACCCGCTAGGTCTTGAATTCCTCTTTGTAAAAATTTTTGTAGGAGAGATGGCGAGTGCTCTCCCATCCATCATAGTATGAAGTACAGTAATGTTCCCAAGGAAAAGGGAAGACGTGGGCTTGAAGTTTATCAAAATGAGAATGAAGGTGACCCTGTGATTCTTATGTCTCCCACACAAATGCTCTAGCTGCTCTAACAGAAAAGTCCTTGCCACCTCATCCTGCTTCCTCTGCTTAAAAGCACAGACTGTGCATCTCTTCCCTCCTTGCTATTTAGGAAGAGTAAAATTTCCCTTCCTTTCAAGCTGGTTTCTTACCAGAGCAATTCCTGGTATGTGTGGCATTGCCTTCCTGTAGGAAAGATAGGACCTCTGGTTTGCTTTTGCTGGTCACGTTTCTCTCTTGGTTGACTTTTGGTTGTACTCCACTTGTAGTAGTTGCTCCAAGATCTGTTTTGGAGCTGCTGAGTGTGTCCACAGTGTGTGTGTTGTATCCAGGACAGACCTGTGGATTCTGCTTCAGTGTATGAGTGCCCAAAAGTGAGGCGCTGTCTTACTGTTTATTGGATGTAGCCCCAGATCTATATGTAGTAAACACTTCAGAGATGGAAAATCCAGTGTGTAGTAAGAGCAATGAGGGATAGACAAGATAGCTGATCTCAGTGAAATCTAACAATCTGTATTTTCTGTAATTGCAGGGTTTAGAGGAACAGATTATGTAGCTATTGATGCCATAACCTGATAAAGTGCTTTTGTTGCAAATAAAAATCTTGTGTGCTATGTTAAAATACAGAAAATACTTGGCAGTTTGAGATATTTCCTGTCAATAAAGACATGTTGAGAGTGATGCATGTAGTGCAGTATAGCTTGCAGAGGTTAAGAAAAAGGCTTTCAGATTGCAATCAGCATGAATAATTAACGTTTTACGTCAAAATGTGGGAAGTTGAAAGCAGGGTCCTAAAGGGATTGGACTTCCAAAGCTATTCTTCGCACTTCTGTTCCATCAAGAGAGATAAATACACTGAGAAAGAGAGATCGCAGCAGAGAGCAGAGCCGTACCACAGTCCGGTACCTGCGCGGAAACGGGCAAGTGTGAAGGGTGAGAGGTTCAGTTCACGGCTACAATGCAAAGTGCTGCAGACCTGGGGAGCGGGAGTAATTGGGAGGGGTTTGGGCAATGTGGGTGCTGCTTAGCATGCACAGGAAAGCTACCGACAGCCTCTTCACGGCTCATAAACCCACTACGCCAGCCCAGTCGGTGCCATCGCAAATGCATACATCCAGTGGGAGCTGTTGTCAACCGAAGAGGTAATCATCCTCGTTTGGCAAGACTGCGTTTAGACTGCTGCATGCCATGCCGTGTCTTTCATTGGAAAACAGACCTTCGAGAAGTTAGGAAAAGTTTAAATGGGCAATTCAAATAGTAAAGGGAGGGTTGATGAAAATTAATTCCAGGTGCAAAGGGAAATTAAAGGGAAATAACAGAACAGATGATAATGGAAGAGCAGAAAATGAACCATTTTCCTGGAAGAAAAATAAGGTGCTTTTTTAATTGAAAGTGTTTCCATTCAGGTAAGAGAAGACGTAAGTGCTCAGCAATTAGAGTAGTTTTTCAGGTTTCCTGTCATTTCAAAAAGATACATGATGTGTCTGTGTCTTGTATTGAACAAAGCCGCTAGAATAAGGTCTGTACAGTCTGAAGTGAAGGATATTCAGAGTTCTAAAGAAACCTTGGAGTTTGTTGGAAACTAATCTGCAGAATAAAGACTGGTTGGATGGGGATTAGGACTAAGGAGTGTTACCTTGTTGATTTTTTTTACTTATACAAAGTTAATGTCATTAAATAAAATGCCACATTTAGTCGATTGCATCTTTAGGGCCAAGATAATTTTCAGCCTGTTACTACAGACTTGCACAAATATAATAGCATAATGTAGCCATTGGTATTTCCTAGGCAGGCTTAAAATCTAACTTTGTGAAGTAAACTGCCTGCTAAGATAATCATAGAATCATATCATAGAATCACAGAATGGTTTGGGTTGGAAGGGACCTCAAAAATCATCTAGTTCCAACCCCCCTGCCATGGGCAGGGACACCCTCCACTAGACCGAGTCACGCAAAGCCCCATCCAACCTGGCCTTGAACACTGCCAGGGATGGGGCCTCCACAGCTTCTCTGGGCAACCTGTTCCAGTGCCTCACCACCCTCACAGGGAAGAATTTCTTCCTAATGTCCAATCTGAATCCCCCCTCTTTTAGTCTAAACCCATCACCCCTTGTCCTGTCACTGCACTCCCTCAGAAACAGCCCCTCTCCAGCTTTCCTGTAGGCCCCCTTTAGGTATTGGAAGGCTGCGATTAGGTCTCCCCGGAGCCTACAAGTGTCTGATTATGAATGATGAGTGCTAAGAAATGGTTTGAGAGAAAACCTAGTGTGGTTATCAGCAATATTAATAGATGCTGTGATTCCCAGACAGACGTGGGAATGACACAACTGGTTGTCATTCTCCAAGAAAACTTAGTAAGTTATATTGTCTTTGGGAGGACCTTTGATCTGCCTGCTACAATTCTCAAATCCAGAAAGTTAGTGACCCCTATGTTGTCTCTTACTGGACCCTCTGGAAATCCACACCCTACTGAAAGATGTGGGAAACTGGTAAGAACATACAGAACAGGTCTGAGATTGCCCGGCCTCTCTTTTCTTGGACTGGTAAACTGACTGTTTTGAAAAACTGCATTTGGAACTGCTTTTCCTCAGCTTGCTGGTTTTGTCCATCTCTGGTGTCCATGCAGTACGTTACAGCCCACAAACCTCAAACTGACCTTAACAAGAAAAAAGTCAAACCCGGGGTTAGCTTCAAAATGAAAAAAAAAAAAAGAAGGGGTAAGAGAAGAAATCAGCTTCCAGACCTTCTAGTGATTTAGTCTTTGTAGTGTATTTCAATCATGTTTGTAAAATTTCTTTTACATCACTTGGATGCAAAATATTTTGAGTCATGGTGCTTTTTCTCATTAAGACCACAAGTCTTACTTAAGCCCTTCGGTCTATATGAACTTCAGATGTCTTAAGGACTATGTAACATCTTGAGAGCTGTCTCACAGCCAAGCAGCTGTGAAAAGCTTCCAGGTTTAGTTTCCCCACTGCTATTCCGGGATGACAGCTCGGACAGAAGGAAGTGCAAGGGGGGAGCGTCACCCTCGTGCCGTAGGTGCAGCTCCCAGTGTGTCTCCCTGCAACTCCCAGTGTGTCTCCCTGTCTCGGCCAGATCTCTCAGATCCTGGAAAAAAAATCAGAGCAAGTTCCCAAAAGCACCAACTATCAGCAGCAACTGTGACCCATAAACATGATATTTGTGGCACCGGCCTCAAGATGAGACCTCAGCACTGCAGGCACTAATGCACAGGGTACTTCCCTCTCCCAGTTCAGCAAACTGAAGACTGGGACTGCTTTCAAACTGAAGAATATGCGCAAGGCCTGAGTTGGTTTCCATTTGTGCAAGTACCACCTTTTTTTAGGAACAGCAAGGGTGTGAAACCAGCCTACGGAGCCTGCTGTCAGCAGTGGGTGTCGCAGCCCACAGCCAGTCAATAGTCATTAGGAGCCAAAAAGGCAGAGAAACCCGGCCAACTCGAGCAAAAGATGCAGCAGCAAAAAAGAGCGCAGAAATCTGGCGATTACTTCTTGCATCCGGGTCTGCTTTTATTCTTACTGTATTAAAACTGTCATGGCTTTATGCTAATGGGGTTCATTCCTAGCCAGTGATTATTATGCTTTGAATTAGCAGTGCTCTTGAGAGTGTTTTTCATGAAAAAAATGAGGTAGTCCTTCTGAGAAATAGGAGCGAGAGGGGGGAAAAGAGCTGTTAGTTGCATTAGCTCAGAGCCGTGTCTGTTTGGAGAGGATGAAGAGGGGCCGCATTCATGGCTGGTGGGGAGCACAGCAGGACTTCTGGAGCACAGATCCATGTGGCAGACAATACTGAAATTCAGGGAAGAGCAGTCAAAATAGAGAAGTGGTTTTGAAGCTGCATTTGGCTTTTAATGAACCCACCCTTTGGGTAAATTCCTTTTGACTCCAGTGTTAGTTTTGCCTGAGTGTGAATCCATACTTGTTTACCCTGAACGGGAAGAGCTTCCCAGGGGCCGGGAGAGCACAGCCGGTGTGGACGGAGGGGGTGTGCGTTACACAAGAAGAGGATTTTTAAGGGATGTCGGTTTTCTGGGGAATGGCCCCAGCAGTACCAGTTAGGACCAGCTCGCAAAGAGGAGCTGTTGTAACTCAGAGATTTCGTAACTAAGGTGCCTAGGTAGTAGAAATGGTGGCTCAGTGATGGGGAAAAAAGAGAGAGGTTGAGCAGCAAGAGGAGTTTCATTCTGTTTCAGCTGTGGTTTTATGCAGCAGGAAGCCTAACTCCGAAGCAGTAGTGTGTCATTCCCAGTTTACTCTACGGGCCGCTCCTACACCCTGTATCGCCCCAGTAAGGCAGCAAAGACAATACCAACCAATTACTTTTAGCAGCATCTCTAAAACCTCACAGCAGTGGAACACAGTGGGATCTTACGTGCTTTAAGTAGAGGCACCTTAAAAATGGAGAAAGGGGGAAGAGGCGTGATCCCTTTGGATCTGCATATAGAGTGGGGTGGTCTGTACTCTGTGCTTGTCTTCAAAGCTCAGCAGGTTCCAGTGAAATCAGCAACTGTAAGGAAATTTCTGATTTCCTCTTCTTTTTACCCTCATGGTTTGTTCAGCGTAACCAGGCAATTTCCAGCCTTGATGCAGCGTGTCCCAGCCCCTGTACAGGACAGAGCCTTGTAATGGGTTCTCTCTATAAGAAGGCATTTCTGTAGGCAGTCAGGCACAAAGAGCTAGAACAGAATGAAATGCTTTGGCCGGACTACCTTTTTTTCCTCTGCTTTAAATGGAAAGATGATGTTCTCAGAAATGTCTGTCTCTCCATTACCCCAAAGAATACTTGTTTTTCACCATTTCCAATGAAAGAGACGGGCTTTCTCTATCTTGCTAGCTAGCTGCTTTTTCCTCTGGAAAGTTAGAGGCAGCTGTATCTCTGGCAGTGATAGTTTACAGGAAGAAGGATTGTGTTGCCAATGTTTAAAAAAAAAAAAATAGCCCACCAAAACCAAAAAACCCCAGCAATAACAAAATAACCAACCTTCTAGCAAAAACCTTTGGGGCTCAAACAGCATTTCAGTTTGGGGTTCTAATAATGGAACTTCCTTTGTGTTAGAGATCATCTGCAGCTCTTCCCATGAAAACCCACCTAAATTTGGAACACTCAAAGCCTTAGAAAAATTTCCATTGAGACACATGAGAATTTGCCAGCCAAAATCTCTGGTGATTTTGTCAGTGGGGAGTAGGTGTGCTCATCCTTTCAGAGTGATGTTCTTGCTGAGGTTCCCAAGCCTGTGCTCGTGGCTGAGGTTAATACTTAATATGCTAGATGTGAAATAGAAAAGCTGGGCTGCTGTCTTCAGAGCGGGAGAGGTGATGATCTGTGTCCTGTCTTTATGAATCCAGACTCTGTGTTTGCAAACCACGCAAATCTGTTTACTGGCTGTGTCACATTACAGCACAAGTCCGGGAAATTATAGCCCCTAAAAAACCAACAACTTAAAAAAATCCCCCCCAAAAAACAACAAAACCAAAAACCCTCCTGTATGCTGACTGAATTGCATAGGTGCTCTTTTTTTAGGGAGAGAGAATGCACGCTTCAGCCCAGGGCTGGGGGAGCTTATTGCAGCCCTAGCATGGAGGGGACCCTCTCTCCTGGGCTACTGGTACCTTCCCCTGTCGGTGTTTCCCTTTGTGGTCCTGGGTCACCTCTCTCTGTGTCTCTAGTCACAGGGATGTTGTTTCTCAAAACTATCAGCATACATTTTCCCTGCAAATGTGTGTGTCAGAGGGGACCACGCAATGTAAGCGCACCGAGTGACCACTCCCAGACTTCTCTTGCTCTCATCAGGAAGGAAGGGTAATTTAAATTCTTAGGACTTTTTTTTTTCTTTTTTTTTAATAGTATTGAGACTGTCCTGATGTATTACAGTGTAAAGGCTGCAGAAAGCTGAATTTTTTAACAACAGAAGCTCAGTGAAAATGTGTAACCCCCTCTAGGGAATTCAGCCCTAAGTGTGGACTCTATTAAAATTCTCCAGGTCCCTGTGTTAAAAGACAAGTATGAGAATAGGAGGTGAAGGAGTGGGCAGAAAAGTGGGACTGGAAAGAACCTTCTGAATTTTTATCACCCTTCCTGTCACTAGGAAGTTCCTAATGCAGCCCCTTTTGTAACCGAGGCAGTTTTAATGGGCACAGTGATGATACCAGGGGGTCATTATTTATCAAGATCCTTTGTCCTGATAAATATTAGTTCATGGAAATTTCTCTTTCCATTGCGAAAAAGACTTGCAATATTTCTTTTAAGCCATATTGCATAAATTTTTTTGAGCTTTCTCTTTTCCAATCTCTGTCATGCTTCCTTCCATGGCGGATGGACTGCCAGCTATCTAGAGCGATGCACAGTGATTTGTTAAAGGTTATAACTTTGCTGTTGTAATAATCCATACTCCTGTTGAACCTGATCCTAAATACTGATCTTTACAGCAGATTGTGGATTCCACTGAAAGGAGAGAAAGTAATGTTAAAGTAATAAAGACTACTTTTTTTTTTTTGCTTTTTTTACTCTTCTCTGTAACCATGGAAAATTTTGACCATCTGTGTGGTTCTCTGATAATTTATTAAAACATTTATTTCACTCTTCCCTCCCTTCTTTTTTTCCCCTCCTTTTCTTGCTGAAACTACAGCTGAGGAAGTGGAAAGACTGGCTGCGATGCGTTCAGATTCTCTAGTACCTGGGACTCACACGCCTCCAATCAGAAGACGAAGCAAATTTGCCACTCTTGGAAGGCTTTTTAAGCCATGGAAATGGAGGAAGAAGAAGAGTGAAAAATTTAAGCACACTTCTGCAGGTAATAGTTGTGGTTGAGTTGGTTTGTTAATCTGGAACTGTTTGCTCAACAAAGCTAAAAATTTCTAATGCAGCCCCAATTTATATATGTTGTTTAGTTTGTTGGGCAACCTGGTGTAGTGGAGGGTGTCCCTGTCCGTGGCAGAAGGTTGGAACTAGATGATCTTTGAGGTCCCTTCCAACCCAAACCATTCTATGATTCTAGCATGGCTGGGAGAGATTTCTCAGATTCTAAAAGATCTTTAAGTTTGTAACCAGCTTTTTCTTTAAAAAAATCCAAACAACATGTTGGGTGCACTACAATTAAAGCAGCAGCTTGTCAAAGCTGCATATTCAGGTTCTGCTACTGGAGCTAGAGGGTAACCTAAAAGAAATCTTGTTACATTGATTTAGCAGATTATAGCTAAAGGAAATGGCAGGATGAAGAGACAATGCTAGTGGAGGATTTAGCCAGATTCAAACTCCTGTAAGTGTGAATAGAGGAGTGAGAAAAATACATGACAAAGGAGTTGACATTGTGTTGAACAACTTGCATAACCATAAATTATTTGTTCCATTGGGAAGGAAAGATGTCACGTGTTTTCTGAGAAAAACAAATATCATCCTGCCATCCCCCTCCTTCTGCCATCACTTTTAAACACTGCTGGTTTAAGACTCTCTTTTATTAAAAAATAAGTCTGGAAAACTGCAAAAGCCTTGTTTTCTATTGTAAATTGGTCTGAGTGAGAATCCCAGATCCTGGCACTGATGCACGTATTGGAAGTTTGTACCTGGTGTCTTTGTTTTCTAGCTTCTGTTTAGAAGGTTTCTTTTCTTTGTTCATGATGACTAATAATTACTACATGTGGTTTTGCAAGTCTTGAGCCTGGATGGTTAGTGAGAAAACATGAATTTTCTTCTGATTTCTTATTGTTCTCACTAGAACTAGAAAGAAAGCGGTGACGATCTTGTTCCCTTAAGTGCCAGAAGAGGCTTGAGTTACAGCCCAGTTGCTCTCTGACCTGTTTATTGCACAGTGGAAGCTTTCAGGCAGGACTTGACTGTGCCTTCTGGCACTCTGAAGCCTGTTTTCCTAAAAATGGCCCATATTTGCATGAGAAGCCTCATTTTGCTAAGTGCAAATTCTGGTGCGAGGTTAAATGCAGAATAAGAGTTTTCAGGGGTCATACCTGAAGGAGCTTTTTACTGTGTGCTGTTGAAGCTGCCCTCTGATTTGTCAGGCAAAGTCTAATGAACTGGAATAGATGGCTGTATTACTCTGAGTGATGATCGTGTTTTGTGACTTGACAGCTGAGAAGCTATTGCCACCAAAAATGACATGTTTATGCAAAAAAAAAAATGACAAAAGGCTTGTCTTTCACATTCTGTAGCAGTCATAACCATAGTGCAGTCTAGCAGGAATTCCATGAAAACCGTATAGCTCTTAGGAATACATGGATGCTGTGGTGACAACTACTTTGAAGCATGCTGGGTTAGTTGGTTACAACTAAAAGCATAGCCGCGGCAGTCCAGGATGTACCGTGGGTTGCAAAAGCCTGCCTACTATTTGTATGGTTTATCCAGCTCTGGGAGCGGGGACTGAGCTGCATACTGCTGTGGTTAGACTGATGAGTTTGAGGCTGGCTGGAATCCACCTGCATAGTCTGCTCTGGGCATTACAAGAAGGGTTACACAGATTTGCCCCATTTACCAAAACATTTGGAAAGTACACCGTGATTAAAACCAGAGTAAAAACATGTATTTCCCTTTCTCGGAGGAGAAGGAAGCTTTACCAGATGTGCCAGCAGATCTCCTCCTCTGCTAAGAGTGACCAGAATCTGAAGAACTAATTTAAAAGCTAGGTTTCTGAGTTGTGGGGAATGTTTGTCAATGCAGTACTGGGTTTGATCTCAGCTGAATCCAAAATCTTTTATTTTCTTCTTTTTCCTTTTTTTTTTTTTTTAATTTTCGTTTCTAGTAAGCTAACAGTATCCTGCAGCTGCTCTGCAGAATTGGTATTCCTGCCAGCTCCACTGCTAGTAACTGCAGCAAAATTGACAAAGATACCAAATTTGCTGAGCACCCTGCAGGAGACACTGGGAGAGATTTACTTCTAGACTGTACCAGAGCTGGAGACCCCATAGTTTCCATCATCCCCGACCCTGGGGAATGGGAATCCACCAGGATCGTACCAATCTCCCCCAAGCAATTCACCAGTGGTGGTTGAACGTAATATGTGTAATACAGAAGATTTTGCACTGGAAAACTAGCATTTTTCTGCCAGCATTTTCATGACCTCTTGTCTAATACCTCTGATCTCACTCAGAAAATATATTTAATTTTTATAATAAATCAAAGGACAAGTTTATGAGATGGCATAATGAGAGCCAGCATGAAACTTCCTAATACGGGCTTATTTTCTTTTAGTGCACTGATAAATGTGACTCTTGGAAAAAAAATATTTCCCATTAGTGTCCTACAGGCGTGCAACAAGCTTTCCCACCTGCATAGAACATCAGTAATTATCAAAAAATAAATACTAATACAAGTATTTTATTAGGCTCTTACTTGCTGCAACAATAGATTCAATTATTTTAAATGCCGAAAGAGGTAAGGGTCAAAACACATGACCTTATCTGTTGAAACTTCCTTTGAAATTAATGGGAGGGTTTTTTCTGGGAAAGGACTGGAAGAAAAAGAGTGTCAGACTGATATTTAAGGGTGAAAGGTTGCCTTTTTTTGAGATTTCCAAGTGCTAACATTTCGTATCCATATCTTTATCAGACTAAAAGCTCTGATTATTTATTCAGAGATTAATGCTTTTGTTCAGTGGTCAGGAGGCAGTAAACCCTTTTAGATAGTAGGAAAAGTTATTTTCTGACACCAGATAATTGCATAAGATGAGATAGAAAGTCCATAACTTGATTGATGGAGGACCTGATCGTTATGCTTATTGCCTTGCAGTTGGTCTGTCCGTGAGCATCATCATAAGATATTTCATAGAGTGATCAGAGCAAGTAGAAAAAAAGATCACGCTGTGGGGTGGGGTGGTGTTGCAGACAGTAAGTGCCAGATGAGCCCACATCTGGGGTTTGGTTTGAGCGATCCCTCCTGCTTCAAGGTGTGGTATGAAGGAGGTTGTTCAGGACACACACGATGAGTGACAGATGGGCTGTGCCTGTGGACAGGCTCACTTTCAGAGCATACGGGAAGGCTGACTACACTGGGTGAGGGACACCAGTGTACCACAGCGGGGTGAGAAACAAGTTAATTCTCACTGCAGTCCTCCTCCTGGACAGAAGTGAAGTCTCCCTGGAGCACAGCTCATTTTTCACTGTCAGGATTGCAAATCATTTTACCACAGAAGGTCCTAATGAAAGTTCTTTGATGGACACTGAAACTCCCACAATACAATATAAATGCTCCTGACAGTGAAGTTATGTATACAGAGAGTTAGACAAAGAAATTAAACTCAGCCACAATGTTATTCATGCTGGAGTCAAAAGTGTGGGGTGTTTTTGTTTCAAGCTTGCCTAAAATTTCATCTTGCACAGAAAGCGTGGAAACTTTTATTACCATGGAGGGCTGAGGGCCCCTCACAGCAATGAGCAGTATGATAAAGCTGGCAACTCTAGCTTTGGAAAAACAGGCAAACTTCTAAATAGCAAGATTATATCAGTTGATGGGGCAGTTTCTTATAACTGATAAGGAGCAGTCTCATTTATGGCAGAAGAAGGCAGGAAGAGGCAGAGGATTTTCTTTGCCCAAGCGCATTTCCTTAGCTGGATGCAGCTGGGATGGCTCCAGCAGGATGCACAAGGTTTTTAAAGCCACACTGGTCTTTCTGGGAATCAGCAAAGCAGATACCAAGAGGCAAAGCTGTCTGTCTCCTCTGCCAGACCTTTGTCATTGTTTTTAATACCTGGATCTTGTTCTGCTTGCCTTAGTGTGAATTTGAAAACAGTTCCTGGGTGTGCTGCTGTTTCATGTCACTGCCGTACACGTGCTGCTGAAATGTCATTTCCCGGTGATGTTTTGGAGAAGGAAGTGCTTCTGAAATGAAGAAGCCTTAGGGGAGATAGGTTCTGGCCTTACTTGAAATATTATTGAAGTTTTTTATCACTATATTTATCAAGAGCCAACTGCTTGCAACCTTTCAGAAAAAAAAAAGTATTTCATCTGCTTGCAGGAGTCTGAATAAGGAAAAATGTCTTGTTTTGCCATTTCACATTTTTGGTGACCTTCATTTTAAAGAATTGGTGTGTCCATCTTCCCCTTGCTCCCTGAGTTGCAGTGCTCAGGCAGAGGGAAGGAGGAAGCATGTAGTTTGTACCTGGAGGAAACTGGTTGGACTGAGAAGAGGAAAGCAGGAGATGGTGAGAAACTAAGAAGTCTGGAGAAAACTTGATAGTGAGTAGGAGATTCAGCAGTGTTTGGGTTAGGTACATAGGCACCCTGTACAATGAGCAGAGACAGTCCTGTCTCTTTTGGAAGAAAGCTCCACAGAAGCTCTGTTCCTAGGTAGAGCATTGTCTGAGACGGTAATACTGAAGAGAGAAGGAAATCTGTTAAATTCAGCCTTTCTAATCCTCCCAGTTACTCTGAACCCTTCCTCCATTCATGACCCAGATCCTCCTCCTAAAAATACTTACAACTTCTTCCACAGGGCAGTGAGGATGGATCAGTTCTCCGGTGCAGCAGCTCCCATCTCCAAAACCTGTGGTTGAACTAGTGAGCCGTGTGCTGTTCTGTGGCCACAGAGAGACATGGCAGTGATTTCCTAGCCTCGTGCTTTGGGCTGCCCACCTGAGAAGAGGGAAGTCCCTTTTCTACCTCACTTAAAGCTTTGTTTGCTTTGTAGAAGGTGGTGTGTTCAGGAACCTGTCTAAAGGTGTGGGACCGGGGAGTCCAAAGTGATAAAGCTTGGTGCTGAACAAAGTAGACCAGGTTATCAAAAGAGCCAAGAGGCAAATCAGTCTGAGCCAGGCATCATCACTTGGTTGCGTTGGGGACTAGGACTTTCAGGGCAGGTTCGTGGGTTGGTCTACTGCTCAAGGACCCTAGGACTCTCTTAAGATAGTTGTCTGTACAGAGAATGGCGATCTTCTCTTCCTAGCAGTTGCTCTGTTAAACTGGAGTAGCTGAGGTCTGTGTGCTGGATGTAAGGCTTGCAGCCCAGCGCTATAGTCAGTGTCACAAAAGGGAGCATCTGGGTCTTTTCAGTTTGCTTTTTAGGGGAGGCATGCATGCTCTTCCATTTACTGTGACTCTCACTCAAGCCATTTAAAGAAAATTAAGTGTGCCAAAGCTGAATCCACTCATGCACCCTTTAGCTGCCCCACTTCCAGACTCTGCATTGAAACAGCCACTTATTTTATGCTCAAATGCTATTTTTTCACTTGCTAAGCCTCGGTGCTTTGGTTTTTCCAACCAGGGTTTTAAAAAAAAGTGCTCTATAAAAATTCATATGTCGATGTGTTTGTATAAGTTAAGTCTCCCAGTCAGCAGAGGGGTTGTTTAAATTTGGCAACACTTACAGACAAGGACTTTCAACGTTTCTGGTGAATAACAAGAAGAAAACAAAATGTGGTAAATCTGTGCAGTTAAAGGAGCTGCTATTCATAAACCATCCCCAGATCATTTTATTCCTACTGCCAATTATTTGTAACTACAATAGGTAAATATTTTGAACTTTGCTTTCCAGAATATTCCAGTGGGTAGAAATTCAGTCACGTATTGTCAGTGCTGCTCTTAAACCTTCCTGCTCCCTTCTGCGTTGCCAACATTCTCACGTAAAACTCTCTGACTGTTAAACTAGTCGTGCTATTTGGGTGAGGCCTTTGCCTGGGGAAGCGAAGGAGAAGCACAGCCTGCTGTCATGCCTGCCCTTACCTCTGCCTGTCCTTTTGGGGGGGTAGTCTAGAGAGGAGAGATTTTGGGAGGTTTTTCCAAGTGCCTACTCGGTTATTGAAATCTATCTGCAAAGGTCCTATTTTCAGCCTGTACTTTGAAAGCAGTGGCTTTTGTCTGGATCGTTGGCTAACAAGGATAACTGTGTTTAAAAGCACTTTATGGTCCCATTCTGTTCTCCTGAATTTTATTTAATAACTACTCTGATCCCATGTGAAAGGTATTAATATTTCAGTTGCAATTCCTCTTATACTTTCAGGCCAGACTGTCTCTAGATTTAGGTATGGAGTACTGAGGTAATGATGTTTTTTTCTTCCTTCACTCTCTTATTCTGATGACGTGGAAATGTAATTCTGAAGCGGCATTGAGAAAGAGAGTGGGGTCTCCCCTGCAGTGTAACTGGGACTGTAGTTACCCTGAAGCCTGAAACACCCCAAAGTCCTGTTCTCATCCTTGATGAAGCCTGTTATAAGACTGTGTAAAACCCCCGATGGGCCCTTTCGATGTGAGACAGTGAGCAGGCGGTATGAATGCTGGTCCCAGCCAGGGCTTTTTGCTGTGCTGGGGCAGCTCATCGAGCATTAATGCCTTGATGAAAATCACTGATTGTCCCCAGGATTTTGGGAGAGGAGAAAGAAATGGCACTGATGTAAAAATTAGGCCAGACTTCCAAAAAGGAGCTCTGGTTTTGTGAAAACTCAGCAATACAACCACCTTTCAGAGTTATTCAGTGCTGCTTTGTTCGTTGTTTGGTGGATTTTTTTTGAGGGAGGTGCAAATTACCATTCTCTGAAGAAAAGCACCGTTTTGCAGGAACTTGCGCTGATCATGAGTGCACATTGACTTAAACAAATATTTTTATCTGAAGGAAATTCCAGCAAATAAGCACATTGTATTTCAGTATATTCTAGGTTGCTTTTAGAAGAATTTTTGTTCAAATACAAGTTTCCATTTCAAATTTGAATTAGATATTAACAACTGTAGCTAAAAATTTGAATTCCAAATATAAAATGACCTGACAGACAGGAAAACATTTGTATTTTAAGTCTGCAGAAATATTACACTGCTTGAACTTAAGGACTGAATAAAAAATTAAAATCCATTTTCAGTTTTACTTTTTGCATTGATGCAAATTTTCGCACTTTGATGTATTCTTAATTTTGGAAGTGAAAAAAATCGTATTCTAGATCTAAATGCAGGTTGCCCCTAGCTTCTCTTTGCACACACTAACATTTTCTTCATGTCTTTCAAGAGGCTGGCCAGAAGTTATAGCATCATAGAATCATTAAGGTTGGAAAAGACCTCCAAGATCATCAAGTCCAACCATCAACCCAACACCACCATGTCTACTAAACCATGTCCCAAAGTGCCACGTCTGCACATTTTTTGAACACCTCTCTGGGCAGCCTGTTCCAGTGCCTGACTACTTACCAGAACTCATGCAAAACTATATGCAGCTTTTAAAAAATTAAACCTTTTGCCTTTCTATAGAGGGAACAAAACTAGCCTATGTATCTGCTTACTGCTGTGGAACCAAAGATCCACAGAGATTTTTAAACCCAGTGGTCATTTGCAGCCAAGCCATTAGATAAGCAGCCCAAAGCTTATGGTGGCAGAAGGCACTTCATAGCAAGGGAAAGCAGTGGGTGATGTTTGCTTCTTTATTGCTGGAATTATAAATTATCAGTGGGTTTAGATTTGTCATTTTAAGCAGATTAAAAGAACTGAAATGCGTTTGGACGTTGCAGATCTGATTTGTACACAGAAGGCAGTTAAAGCAGTTGTCTATTTTTATACCTGAATTGCCAAATGGAAGCTCCCGGTTCAGAAATGGGGGGTATAATCGCTCCCCCGGGAACGTGTATTCCACTACAGAGCAGCATCGTTGTGTCTTTCTGAGATCTGCTGCAGAACATTTCCAGGGTTTAAGAAGTGGACTTTGCTTAGCTGGACTGAAAAATGCATTTGGGATTGTTGTAGCCCTGTGCCAGCTCTAATGGAACATGTGAGACGAGGCCCTTAAATGTGTCCCTTCTTGCAGGAAAGGGATGTTTAATGAGGCTGTTTGCTTTTTATGCTAATTACATTTCCAGCTGCTGTGAATATTATACCAGGCTGCCCAAACTGTAATACTGCGACATAACTCTACAAGAATGCATTCCTGTTAAAATAATATAATAATACAATTAATCCATTAGAGAATTTACGGCAGATTTTGAGGATTGGAAAATAGACGCTGTTAATAGCATAAGCTTCTGCATGGTATGTGGATTAGAGAATGACATTCGTTGGAGACGTTTTAAGAAGCGTTTTACCAACAAATCAGTGATAATGGAATATAAGGTTGGGGAGAGAGAGAACAAGCGTGTGTGGAAGAAGCTCATTCTTGTGTAAAAAACTGTTGTATATCCTCAGCTGCTGTTGCCATGACTCATGAATGTACTGTCTTCACCAGACTGGGTCCTTGCAGATTATTTTAGAATGCTTTCATTTAACAACAAAATGCGTCGAAGCTGCTTTTTATTTTTAGGTTGCATTTGAAGCAGTGGAATTAGTTAGCGTTTCTCAGACTGTTCAATTTGTTCTCCCAAGTTTTCGCTGCCCTTTTTAAAGATGCAGGTGGAAAAAAGCAACGTTTCACAGTGAGATAGAGCCGTGCGGCATCTGGTCTGTGACAAGAACAAAGCCTGAGCGATGGCGGGCAGCTGTGGCGCCAGGTTATCCCAGTGACCCAAAAAAGTTGCAGGTCCTTTCCAGCAGGATGCTGGCTGGTCGCGGGATCCTGCTTTTCAGGATCATTTTTGTTACTCCATCAAAGCAACAGCCATTGAATATTGCCACGCAAATTTGCCATCGGTTGGTAATCTGTGTTGTGCGGGTGCGTGTTCTGAGACTCGGCACAGTCTGCCGGTGGCACCGCAGAGGTCAGGGGCTTCCGCTGGGGAAATCTGCTTGGTGACTTCACCGGTTCCCCCACACTTTGGTCAGAGGTGAGCGTGGTCCTCTCCATCCCAGAACAACAGAGAGGAAAACCTCCCCTGCTTTTCAGAGACTACTGCCAGGTAGTTTCTGAAAGCAAAATTTGTTAGATGCCTTCACTCAGAAGCGCTGTTGAGGAAGTTTTTTTCCTAGAATACTGTTTTGCTCTCACTCAGTGTTTCCTGTGGGGGTGAAATGAAGCAGGAATCCCCGAGGCCAGCATGGTGGTACCTCGGGTGAGCCCGGCCGTATCACTGACCCAGCTGACATCTGACCCGTGTTGTGATTGGGAAATGGATTGTTACGCTAATGTCAACATGCAGCCCAATGACTCTAATCTGATAGGAGATTTTAATCACGGTGGCTGCCCTTTATTTCCTTCTCTGTGAACTGCATTCAAAGGGCACATACAACTAGATGTATAGGGTGCTGGCAGCAAGGGTGAGAATACCAGGTCCCCAGGGGTCTGAAACATGAATGGCAGTCACCCAGACAAAACCATTAGCTTTATGAGCCCTTTCCAGGGTTGCTGGGGCTAATATATTATATATAATAAATAGTAATAGGCTAATAATAAATAGTTGCTAGAAAGAGAAAATTAATTGCCCTGTGTACTGAGGCTTACTAGGAAAAATCAGATTAGGAATTGGAAATCAAAGAGAGATTGATGAAGAGCTGTTTCTTAGAAATCGTGGTCTAGTCTTGTTTATACTAGAGTGTGTATATACAATGTAACCTCAATTATATAAACCGTAAATCTGAAACAGATTAGTCATATCACCATAAGCCCTTGGGTGAATATTTATTCAGTTCATAAACTCATTCATTTTATTTTAATTCATTAAGGCAAATTCTTTTCTGAATTAAAATGTCCACACAAGTGTTTAATGTGGCATTGGTGATCCTCCTTGAATTACTTAATTCAGATTGCTTTTCCTGAGTGCCCATGTAAGTAGCCACAGGAGCTAGTGTGCAGGAAAGAGTCAATCTGATAACTGCCTGAGCTGCCACAAGAGATGAGATCTAAAGGCTCTGTTCAGTGAGAGCTACACCTGGTTACTTGGACTGAACAGAGGGATGAGCGAAAAGAAGCCCAAGGTGACGATTAGAGCATTTAATGAAGGGAGAAATCTGTTGCGCTGTCTTCCAAACCCTGCTGCTAACCCATCCCAGTCTTGTTACAAATGATGCCTATAGATTATTACACTCCAAGTACTGCAGGACTTAATTGCAGTTTCACCAGGTGTCCTAATTTTTTTGATCAACCTGTTCATGTGTAGGGTCTCTTCAGAACTGCAGCTCACTAAGTCAAGTCATTCAGAGAGAATTTTGGATTCCAGTAATAAAAAGGATTATAAAAAAAACCCATATGACTGTAGAAGAAAGTCGTGGAAACCAAAAACATGGGGGGAAAAAAAATCTCAAATTCTTGTTAGAAGTTAAATTCACTATTTTGAAGAAACTGAAATATTTTCTGAATATTTATAATTTGCTTTATTGATACCAATTACATTTGCAGATTAATGTTTCAGTTCCATATTACGGTGTCTGTATAAAGAAGATTGGCATAGTTAAAACTATTTGGTTTCCATTTGTTTCTATAAGGGGAAGATACAATACTATCTGTTGTTAACTGCATCTGAGATGTCCCACACTTTTAGATAAAAGAGTTGTAGAATAGATCCGTGACACTGAACATCACTTTCTGTTCTTTCTGTTCTTCCTGTTTCTAGGCTGAAAAATGGAGTATCTCGGTCTCTTATTTTGCAACTGAATATGTGCATGTAGATTTTTGAAGGAATAGACCTTAGTTCCTCTTGAAAAGGGTTTACTTTGATAATTAACACTCTTGGTCCTTTATGTCTTCAGAGCTCTGTACGCGTCTCTCCAAGTCAATCAGGCAATCACAAACCTGTTTATCAAAACAGGCTATAAAAATTATCCTTTTGCTGTGATGAATCATATTTTTTCAACTTAACCAGCAGCATTATTTGCCTCTTTTACGAAAGAAGGGAATTTATGTTTGTCACTAGCTACCCCTTAACTCTGAGATACACCATCATCCTTCACCTCCCTATGTTGTGCAGGAAGCTCGTGGGCTCCATGTGTTCTTCGTTAATTCCTTAGTTAAAAGTAGCATGGTGCTGACAGCTGAATGAGCACAGATAAGCAGTACTCTGAGGAAGGTCCAAAGAGTGCCTAGATACGCTTCTGCCTGAAGGCAATGACGTGTATTTGTGCTGAAAATGGTTGGCAGTGGGTTTGATTTTCTTCCTGCTGAAGCTGATGAATTCTCCCTGTGTCTTCACTGGGGGCGGGATGCCTGGCAGGCAATTGCTGAATACCAAAAGCCTTTGCTCATAGGGGCAGGCCACGAAGGCTTCTGCCAGCTGCACAATCTCCCTTCTGAGGTGTTTTGTTCCCAAAATACAACCATGGGACTCACTGGGTGCTCAGCTCTTTGCAGTAGTAAGCAATGTGTCTGCAGGCCAGGCTGTTTCCAGGATGTGCACATGTGCTCAGAATGCACCCTTGCAGCCTTTTGTATTTAAGTTCTGCCTCAGGAGACTTTGAAGCCCATGAATTTTCTGTCACCATCATCAAGAATCAATACTGCATTTACATTTCTGTGCTGGCACTTACATTTTCAAAACTGTACACATACCTCTAATAGCCTGTGTGCTTTATGGACCTGATCGAAAGCCCCGTAAAAATGGTTGTTGGATTCTCTCTGGTCTTTATGGGCATAGGATCAAGCCTGTATTAAGTAGTCATAGCAGCATGCCCCCATTTTAATATCTAATGAGAAAATATGCTACAGGTAGATTAAACATCAGTTTAAAAAAGATGTAATTGGCTGTGGGTGAGATCTGCAGGTGGCATTTGGACTAAAGTTTAGATACGCCTGAGTGGTGGTGATTTTACTCACCAGCTAGTGGTTTCTTGTAGATCATCGTCTGTGGAGGATTTTAATTTGTGGGGATGAACAACTTGATAATTCCACGAGCAACAGAATTTAGGAAACTCAATTTTTATGGGTTGCTCCTTCCTGGATGTTGGGCTGCTTAATCATGAGGCTAGGAATGGCAATTTGGATCAATTTTCTCTAACCAGCCTCCCAGTTTCTCTGAACTTTAGAAACAACAAATTTATGGTCTTTTGTTCTGCCACCAAGGTTGGCTGAAGTTGGAAACAGGTAGTGAAGTTGTCAGCTAGGGCAGAGAAAGACAAAAAAGCCACTACTGCTGCTAGAAATACGCAGGAAGAGATGGGAGAAAATGGGCATTGGCTGGCTGCTACAGAAAAGGGTATCTTGGCTGTTCTGGTTTTAGACTGGGTGATGAGTTTGGAAGAGTGACAATGCACCTGGCATCCATTTAAAACTTCAGTCTTGACTTCAAACAGCGTGGAATACCTCTCATTAAATGTATTTCTGTGAGGAAGGCAAGGAATCAGGACAGGGAACTTCTGAGAAATCGTGTATGGAAATAACTAAGGATAGGTGTTGGGGGGACGGTTGGACTAGATGATCCTTGAGGTCTCTTCCAACCTTAATGATTCTGTGATTCTATGATTTTATGATCAGTGGAGAATCCTTGTGTGGCCTCACCCTTCCATTTGCTTTGAAAAGAGGAAGGTAGGAAGGAGAAGGTGGTATTGACATGGTATTATTTGGAGGACAGGAATTAGACATTTGTAAAATTGAACAAAGATTGTATTTGCCTGTAATGAACTGTATCATAGTTGCAGTCTTTTCATAAGGACAGCTGAGAATGCAAGAAGCTTTTCCTTCCTTTTTTTAGAACTGGAAAACCTTTGTTAGCTGCCCTCCAAAGAGAACTCCATGCTACAGCGGGTGTAGGGGAGGGCATCAAGTCAGAACAAGGAGAGAAAAGAAAAGGCAGTCATGGCAGCCACTTCCGGAGGTGCAGCGGCAGTCCTCAGTGCACTAACACTGTCTTCGGAGCTCCTTTGCAGCGTGATGGAGCTCTGCACCACCCACTCGGGTTGTAAACGGGTTGGGACATAGTTTCCCAAGCCCCTTGGTGTTAGCCAGGGCATGACCTGGCACTCTGCAGGCATTTGTGGAGTTCGAATCAGACCCCTGAGAGAGAGAGAGAAGGAGGTTTTTCTGCAGGCAGACGAATGCGGAACTGTCATGGGTTCCATGTGCTCCCCGCGAGGCGCAGCGAGAGGGCAGGTGTCAGGCAGGGTGGAACAGAGGCATGACAACTTAGTCATTTCTCCTCATTTTCCAGTTGTTCTTGAGATTTGTACAGAGGCTGTGCAATTGCATTTGGAACTGTTTGTGAGATACCCCTTGCTTAACAATAAGTGAAAATGTGTTTCCTCAGTCCCCTCAGCAGCTTTCATATGGTGTCAGGGTTTGGCCATTCTCATCCAGGTTACCTGGGGCAATATCTCAGAAAATGATTATATTTTTATGGTTCTGTGGTTTATTTTTAAGAATTTACAGCCTGTCCCATGAGATTCTATTCTATTCTAGGAAGAGCACAAAATCAGTCAAGATCTGAGATTCTGAATTCTACAAATAGATGACATTTCACAAAATTTGATCTTAGCAAGTCGCAAACCTCAGTAATTACTCTTTGGATCATGTCTCATTCAGCCCTTGAATTAACAATACTGGAAATTTCATATGAGTACCCTAATTAGCTTGGAATGAACACCGGTGAAGGCAAGGGGTATCTAGATTGTGGAATAAATAACTGGTTAGTAGACCAGTTTTTCACAAAGCAGGTGAGTGCCCACCATCACCCCAGCCAGTTGTAAATTCCCTACTACTGCACAGATGTGTTCGCTGGTGGTGATCTGATAATTGAAGGATTCTGTAAATCTTTTCTGGCTTTTATTTACGTATTAACTAGAGGATAATTATAATTCTTTAGCTATATAATCTCATTCAGCTTTTGCTCCAGCTGCATTTTTCCTCTGACTGTGAGTAATTCATGTATGAAGAACTCTCAGGCCACCACCATAGCCAGGAAGAGGTGTAAAGGCCCCGATCCATTCTATAAAGGGAGCACAATGCTATGGAGAACAGTTTCCTTCCACCATATCAGGATAAATCACTGCAGTATGCACTGACCTCTAGATGCAACAACGATCTAGTCCTTGTTGTGTCTATCTCTCTGCAGAGGTGGTAGGATCGGAGCCCCTAGTACACGTGCTTACAGTATTTCTTGGGCTACGTGTGCACCAGTATACAGTATGCGTCTTGATAGTTCGTAGAACATCATTACAATTCGCTGTTCAGGGCAAAAGCGAAGGTGATTACAGAAAATTCATGTGGTTTTGTTTATAAAATAAAAGAATGCAAAATAAAAGAATGCAATCGATGACAGCTGCTCGTCTTAGTGATGAATCTAAACTGGCCCTACTGTCAGTCAGGCATCCATTGTTGATCTCCATAACATGGGAGTCTGTCATGGTGGCAGCACTGATGCAGGAGCTCTAGCACGTATACTCATCCCTTGTAGTAACCAAGTCCATACACCATCTTTTATTCAGATGTGATGTTTACGCCCCAGAAAGCTTGTAGCTTGGAATGGCTACCTCTAAATATTGATGTTGACTTTTTGCATCTGAATCTGCAAAGGCATTGTGCTGAAAGGAGAGGCCAGTGATGCTGTGGTATTTCTGGCATTAATGTGCAGACAACATTCCTGCAGGCTACAGTGCACTGCAAGTAGCTGACAAAACCAATCAAAATCCCCCCGTTTGTTAGTCTAGCAGGTTAGTCCACTCTGTGATTTCACTGCAAGGGTTGAGAGACTGGCTTAACTCAACTGCCCTCGTTTGAGTGACTGCATGTAGATCAAGGCCAATCTCAGCGGTCATAGCATCACACCTTCTGAACGCACACAGCTGGGATTGAACGGGTGCCATTGAATTAACAAATTTAAAGCTATTTCATGTTTTGGTCAAGATGTTTTAGTTAGGATCCTTGCATCTTTGGAGAGGGAGTTAGCTGAGCTCCTCTTACAGAAAGTCATGAGCCAGCTGCCCACCACTACCTCCCACCAGCTGGGAACCATTGACAGCATCCCATGGGCTGTCCCATGTGCTGAGACCTGAACCTTGGTTTCCAGAGAACCAGAGCCCATGCTGCCAGTGAAGAGGTAGCGATTTTGCAATTTCTTCCTTGTGTTCTGGCACTGGTTCATCTGCTGAATTGAGCTGGCTCTGAGCTCTTCAGGGTAGTCATGACATCTTCCTCTTGGGGTCCTGGTCATCAAAATGAAAAAAAGAAGTTGTATTTGGCCAGGATCTTCAGGATTTATCTCTGGAATTATGTGTCCTGAGGGAGAGAATGGTTTTTGTGTGTGATAGCTGTTGTCTTGGTAACATGGTTGCATCCAGGATATACAGTGTGTATTTGAGCACCCTTGATACCCCGCGCTGCAATATGAGTTATATTGGTCTGTTTTCTTTCCTCGCATCCCTGGAAGTGGAGACCATAAAAGCGAATGCTGCAAATGCACAGGATAGAAAAGCCACAGGGGAAGAGAGCTGAGACGCTCCCCTTCTGTGCTAATTGAAAATATGCCAAATCATAGTTCACTGCACAGATAAACGAGAGAAATAGGAGAAGGGCTTTGAGGATTGTGCTATCTAATAAAACCCAGCAGTATCTCCAGAAGAGCAGAGCTCGCTCTCAGCCAGTGTTAGAGCAAACATGGTACTGGTATGCATATTATGAATAAATTGGTGTGCATACTTGATCTGAAACTCCCTATAGATTAAGATGAACAAAGCGATAGCTGTTCCAAGCACATGTGGCAAGGTATGGGCTAAGGGAAGTACTTCTGCTGCTGGTCTAATGATGTCTCTTGTGCTGCAGAGAAGCTGGATAAAAAGAGGGTTAATAGTCAGGAGCCCTAGATCCATATTATAGTTGATTTGTAGCAACTAGGGTAAAGAGTCTCCCTATTCATGTAACACCTGCTGGTTCCTTACAGCCTTCATGTATATATGCTTATGTCCTACTTTTTTCCCTAGAATCTATACATGTGTTTGAGCGCTGTCCCTCACTACATTGCCTCCCTGCAGCAGATGATGTAGGGCACTTTGTTGTCTGTTAAACTTGGTGGTAAAATCTCATCGCTTTCAGTGACAGCAGGCCTGACCTTATGTAAAAATGTGGTGAAGACAGAAGGCTTTCTTCTGCATATCTAGGGCACTTTAGTTAGTGAGCAGCACATTTTATATAATGCTTTCAAGGAAAGAACAACACAAAAAGTGTGCACACATTTATTAGAGTAGATAACTGTGGAACAAAATTATGTTGTTGAATAACAAAATGGAAATTGTTTACAAAATGCTGATTTCTGGGTCATCATTTGCTTAATTTTTCCTCTTTCGCTTTGCTTGAATAATGAAAATGCATTGGTCCCATTAGTCTCCAGACGATCTTTAGTCATTTCCATTTGTTAGTTGCTCATGTGAGTATTTCCCAAAGTCTTTTGAAGTGGGACTACCTCTGTGTAGGAAGAGAGTCTCAAGAGCCACCTCTCATCCTGTTCCTGACTCCGTGGCATCCCCATGGTAATGGAACCAACTGCTTATGTGGAAAAGTAATATGAGAAAACCACTGAGGCAATTTTAGCTGTCTCTTAATGAAATGTAACAGCTGGAAATCAGGAAGAGCACGAGCATCATGGGACCAATCAGCCCTCTGTGGAGAAGCAGCAAGTGCTGTGTAAACCACAATCAGTATGTCTCTGACGAGAGCAGCACTGTACTGAGTGGGTAGCTAATACTATGGTGGAATGCTTAAATCCAAACACCGCTTTAATTAAATTTCACAAAGTATCAGGCCTAGGAAAAATAAATTAAGGAGTCGACAAGATTTTAAAAAATTGGAACCAATCCTGGACTGACGTGAGCACGCTGACCTGCATCTTCTTGCCATCTGCCTGAGAACATTTTCATGCCTTAGGATATCCTTTCCAGCCTGTGGTCCACTGTATTTTACTAAAACCTGAGCTGTTTTGCATTCCTTCAATACTGTCTGCATTGAGATTGCTCAAAATGTAACCCTGGAGGATTTTGTTTTGTTTTTTCCATCCTCCACATCATGGGAAAATCTTTAAGTCAGCAGCTTCCTCAACACAATACAAGTTGAGTCTCCGGTTCTTCCTGCCAGAGATACCTCAGACAGATGTCAATGGTATTGTGTTCACCGCAGGAATAGACAGCAGGAGAAGACCTTACCCGTGCATGGCAGGAGCAGAGCATGCACAAGAGCTGTGGGATGGTTCATCACTTGTGTTTCAGCCCTTTTACATCAGGAAAGATGCCTACCTACATAAGTCCTGGATCTGCCCAGAGAATAACTCCCATGGTGAAGAAACCGTAAGAGACAACCAGCAGGGCCTCGTCCAAAACTGTGCTTGCAAACATTTGCCTTTGGGTATCTCAGGCAGCCAGCCAGGGCCAGGACCTTGGCTTACAGCATTTTCTCAGCTCGCCTTCTCTCCTGCAAGTGGGCAGGCTAGGAGAGGATAAATAAAGCACAGAGTGCCTTAAACTCATGCTAGACACAGAGCACTGCTGGGCTAAGGTTTCACTTCATTTTGGTTTGAGTCATCCTTTGAGAGCTATGTGTGATCTTTCCCAATTTTTTAAAATATTTATCACCAATGCCATCTGGGTAACGCAAAGCAGCAAATAACGATTTACTTTTGCTTACATAAGATGAAGCTGGACTTTGCTTTACACCTCTATTCCAAATACCTCAGGTCAAATTTGGCTTGCAGTTACATCTAGATATTTCCTGGTAAATCCAGCAGTCTGGGTAACACTGTCATAGTAAATAAAGGCATAAATTTTGCCCCTAACTGCATTGTTCTTCCAGTCCATTTTAGTCCACTCGGTCTGGGAAACGCGTATCCTGATAGTGCATCTCAGGTGCTTTGTTGATGTGTGTGTGTTTGCGTCCCGCTTCTGCTGGCTGCTGCGTGCTGCTTACAGCAGTGGGCCGGTTTGGGGCTAATCTGTTTGTAGTGAAGTTGTGGCTGTCTAAACCTGGTCCTGATGACTGCAAGGAGAGGGATAAATTAACAGTCTGCCATTGCTTCAGCGAGCGCAAAGGTGGGCAGGGTTTCAGGAGCTGCTGTCCCTTCGGCGATTTTGAGATTTGGACTGCCTTCCTGTTTGAGAATAGCAGGTCTTTAAAAATATACCCCTCGGTGTGGTTTTGTGGTGTTAGTTTTTGGAGGTATGTAATGTAGGTATAATTAATTAGATCACTTTGGTATTAATGAAGTGCTTTGGAAATTCCTGGAGAGCTTCACATGTGACAGTTCTGGTTAAAGTGACAGGGGTACCAGGTGTACCTGAACCTCAGTCAGGTGCATTAAGATCAGAATAGGTAAAATTGCTCCATCAAAAAACTCATCATGATTTTTTTTGAGTTGGTTTTGTCACAATGCTGGCAAAACACTTTCAGCGTTTCAAACATTTTAACAGCAATCTTTTATTTGTCATGTCCTTTCCCGTCTCTGTTCCACTTAATTACCAAAGAATAAAGTAGAAATAGGGTCTTTGTTTACATCTCAGTGTCCCAGTTGAAAATAAAGGGATTGCTTTGGTGTACTGAGAGCAGTATCTGACCGACAATGACTGTAATATCATCTGCTAATTATAGGATTTGGCAAAATAATTGCGATTTTCTACTTAAATTAGAAAAGACCTCTTAGTAGGATCTGTGATTCTTCTTCCGCTTGGGGGATATACAGAAGGCTGCGTCAGGACAGGCAAAAAAAGCTTGTTAACAAAACAGGCTGGCATCAGAAATACAAAAGCCATAGCTCTTTGTGAGGAAAAAATACAATGCTTCTCTCCTTGGACACATGGTTCTCTCCACCTCCCTCCCTCTGCTTGTGTATACACACACCTCACAACTCTTGCCTCTTAACTGCTGTTTTAATATTAGTCAATAGTATTCCGCAGGACAGCAGCAGTAGGATCATTTGAGAGAAGGGCAAAATATATTACTGCAGTATTTTATAGAGAACAGCAGGAGATCACAAACCACTTAAGTTTCCATGCCACAGAAATATGATTATGTATTTATAAAGATTAATCTTTAATAATGCTGTTAGCTACAAATGTGCCTGGATCACGTGTTTGGGTACAAATATTCCTTGAACTCTGGTCAAGTTCACATCTAAATTCAGAACAGTGAAATATTGTACAATATTTCAGCTAGGTCTGGAATGTACAAAAATGCTGGATATTCACTTACCGTGAAGTTTTCATAGCAGACTGAATATTACTGGAACTTCTGGTGCTTGTGTCACAGCTATGATTCTCGTTCTTTTTTTTTGATTTTTTGGGGGGTTTTTTTGGGTTTTTTTTTTGGATGTATAGTCAGGATAATGCTGATACTGCAAAGAAAACTGCTGTCCTGTCATTTTCTTTAAGTGTGTAACTCATGACAGTGCAGAAATGATATTGAACAAACCAGAGAAACACTCATAGATTCATATACTGAACATTATCCATCTAAGCATATTTTCAGATAAAAAGTATTATAATCTAGGGACTGAAAACATAGCAGCAGTACCAGGATTGGACTTTGTAATATCTTCATCTAAGCTTCTGGAAGCATTTGTGTATGCTGCTCTGAATCTTGTGTGGAGAAACCTCCATGAAAGCCAAAGCCGGAGCACCAGCCTTGCAGAACTTGCCTTTCTCAAAGAATACATTAACTGGGAAAACTGTTATGATCAGTGGACACTGGTCCTTCTTGCTCTTCATTTTTAAGTTAAAGTCATCCATGGGGACTTTTCATTAAAGGGCTCTCATGCTTCAGATGTTTTTTCTCCACAGAATCGGGTTTGCGTGACAAGGTTTTGGTGGGGGGAGCTACAGGGGTGGCTTCTGCGAGAAGCTGCTAGAAGCTTTTCCCGTGTCCAATAGAGCCAATGCCAGCTGGCTCCAAGACAGACCCACTGCTGGCCAAGGTCGAGCCTATCAGCGTATTTAAGAAGGGGAGAAAAAAAACAAAAAAACCTGCAGCATAATAGCAACTGGGAGAGAAGAGTGAGAATATGAGAGAGGAACAGCCCTGCAGACACCCAGGTCAGTGAAGAAGGAGGGGGAGGAGGTGCTCCAGGAGCCGGAGGAGAGATTCCCCTGCAACCCCTGGAGAAGACCATGGTGAGGCAGGCTGTCCCCGTGCAGCCCATGGAGGAGGGGTGATGCGGTGTAGAGATTCCACCTGCAGCCCATGGAGGACCCTATGCCAGAGCAGGTAGATGCACCCAAAGGGGACTGTGACCCTGTGGGAAGCCCACGCTATCCCAAGAAGATACTTCAGAGCAAAGCTACTGGGAGAGCTCAGAGACGTAAATGGAGCAAAGCTGGGGAGTGAGGGAGAAGCATTTTGGCAGCAAGGGCAGACACTTGGTCCAATCTTAGCACTGGGTTTTGATGTGTATTTTGGTGTTACAAATGACATAGGAACTTACTTGACACTACGTTATATGTGACTGACACACACAACATAGGCTGTAAACATCAAAGAGAGGAGTTCTGCACAGAACGTGCAGTCGGTTGGCTGCCGTTTCCCAGACTGTTTGCACAGTGTTATTGCAACCTAGAGGAAAAAGCCTGAGATGGTGTTTATGTACTAAGTTGTATTCTGTAAGACAGGCAGGACTAACACCAATATGGGGATGAAGAGGCTTCAGAGGTTCTGACGTAAGATCCTCCTTGGTTTTGCCAGGTTTTTTACATCTCACCTATATGGTAGGTGCCTCAGTTGAGCAAACAATGGCAGCCTCTGTGTTATAAAGAGGGACTTCCTTTTAGTGTTTTATTTTTGCTTTAATAATCATATTGTGACTTGTCAGAAATGACGTGGCTGGCCATATCAGAATATGTAATCTCACGTATATTTTTGGAGTAAATTTGCTATCTGCAGTCATTTTTCTGGACACAGTAAATCCAGTAGCAGTAAGGTGAATTTAGAGTAAAGCAAGTGCTTGGGAAAATGATAACTGCTCTTCAGTGTTGTTTCCAAAACTTCTACTTCTGTTCTACTACTTCCTCAGCACAGCTGGCTGGGCTCCCTGATTCTGCCCATCTCTGTCATTATATTTTTCAGAATCAGAATCATAGAATCCCTAAGGTTGGAATGGGGTTATATCCCTAAGGTTGGAATGGGGTTATATCCCGTTCTTCTGTGTCTTCCAGCACCAGAGGGCAAGTCCCTTTGGGGCTGCTGGTGTGGCTACTAAAGACTGAGGCAAAGACGGCATTAAGTACCTCAGCCTTATCCTCATCCTTGGTGGCCATTTTCCCTTCTGCACCTAATAAGTGATGGAGAGTCTCCTTAGCTCTCTTTTTGTTGTTAATGTATTTGTAAAAGCACTTCTTATTGTCCCTTACAGCAGTGGCCAGATTGAGTTCAAGCCTGGCTTTTGCCTTCCTAATCTTTTCTCTGCATGACCTGACTAGAATCCTGTATTCTTCTTGTGTTGCCTGCCCCTTCTTCCAAGAGCGATAGGCTCTCCTTTTCTTCCTGAGGTCAAGCAAAAGCTCCCTGTTCAGCCAGGCCGGTCTCTTTCCCCGCCGGTTCGTCTTACAGCACATGGGAATAGCTTGCTCCTGTGCCTTTAAGACTTCCCTCTTAAAGAATGCCCATCCTTCCTGGACCTCTTTATCCTTCAGGACCGTCTCCCAAGGGACTCTTGCTTTTCCCAAAGCGGAAGTATAGATATGTTACTTTAGTATTCAAACTTAGCATACCTAACTTTCATAAATATTAGTCTGGAAAAACATCTCTGAATTTAATTTTGAATTTATTTCAGTCGTGTGTATCTGCCTGTTGGCATTTTCTTTTCATAAATATTTGCCCAGTCAAGTTTCACTCATGTGATTACCCATAAAAAGCACAGTCAGCTAGCTGGCCGAGTGACATGTCCATACTTTTATATGAGAAAAGATGTTTGAAGTAACATAAATGAACAGGGTTAACCCAATCTTGCCACCAGAGTCTTAACTTGGTTGAATAAAGATCTGATCTTCACCTGATATAGTGCAGGCCATTTGAAACAAAATTAAGTCTTAGCTGTATAATACCAATGTAATTCATAGCTCAGCCTCATTTTTTTAATGGCCCCTTTGCTAGTGATTATGTGACTCAACAGCATTTGTCTGGTGGGACCAGCCACAGCTGACTGCACCAGCACAGGCTGTCCAACGTGTGTATGCGCTCCTCTGGGTCAACTCCTCCGTGATTTACCTGACTAGAGAATGAAGACAGTGGTGCAAGGGGGAAGGTTGATTGACCTCCAGCCACACCAGTTCAAGGATGTTAGGCTGCTTCTGTAAATTTATTAAAAAATAAGCGTGCGTATTTTGTTTGCTGTGTTTGAGTATGTAGGAAACATATGGAAGCTGTAGAAATAACTCTAAACAGTGACAAGCAAGACTTTCTAAATCACTGGAGATATTTTTATTGCCATTTTTCTGATACATTTTCTTCTCCGGATTTCAGCTAGGCAGTACTTGATAAGTGTTCAGCTTTCTGTATTTAACGAACGCTCAGCACAGAATATAGCTCTTGAGAAAGCATTCATCTTAACCAGATTTATTTCACGTAGATGAAATTCAGGAAGGAAATCTCCCTCGGGTGGCCACACTAGTCATTAACAATGCGAGTTTGTAAGGGAGCGCAGGAGAGCGGTAGATGAGAAGAGTGGTCAAAGTCAGACCTGGGACCCTGCTAGTAGCAAATGGAAGGTGGTCGGGACACCACACGCCACTTCCTATGTTGTATGAAAGCTTTCCTTCCTCTTAAGCTGAGCTCAGTTAACTCGTGTAAGGAGAAAACAGTAGTGTGAAGTGTATTTCTTTGCTCCCAGGCTGGGGTCTGGTCAGCAGAGGCTCCCCACACCCACACAAAGCAGTAGGAGGGCTCTCTCACCTGTCACTTCCTTCTCTTTCTGCAGGGCTTTTGCTATCTACCCCAAAGCCTTTTTCTTACAGTTGCACAACTACTTAGATTTGTAGCTGAAGTTCAGTTTTGGCAGAAATTTCAGCAAGGGGTGGGACTTATTTCTGGATTTTTTGCACCGTAGTACTTTAAAGATGGTTAAAATTGGAGTGATGACTAAGCAGCTGGGCTGGTAAGCAGAAAACCCCATTATGCTCCGAGCTCTGCTGCCAATGTGATGCAGAGGGCCCCTTCATTTTTGCAGATCGCCACGTACGTGGCCTGCCTGGCTTAGGCAGCAGCTTTACTGTATTGATTATCGGTGGGTTATCACCCTGGGACCGCGCACTTACTGCTTCCAGCGTTGTGTACTCTATCTTGTTGCAGATAGCTGTGCCTCTCTGCAATGCAAATTCCTCAGCCCCAGCCTTCACCTCATCCTTTCTGACCTTTCAAGACTTGTTAAGTAAACTTTGCTCCTCAGCCTTCCTGCCCTGAACATTAATGTAAGCCTTCATCCAGTAATTTCAACCTGCCCCACAACTGAAACCAGCCAGGTAGCCTCTCCTGCCGAAGTTGCAAAACGTGGTCAGACTCTGGTGAAGCTGTTGAAGCTCTGGTGAAGTTACTCAGTCACTGAGGATCTCGTTGAAGGCTGAAGGGCTTCTCCATGCTGGAACTGCTGTTGGTAGAGAAACTAGCTATAGGCAGCTGGCTATAAAAAATGTAAAGAACATGCCCATTAAATCAAAAGTTATTTCTACTTGGTTCCATTTGTAACTGATTTATTAAATAGAGCTCTTTTGAACTGATAATTTATGTCAAAATATGAGTATAAAATTAGTGAAGACTAAAATATTTGGAATGACAATATTCAGTGCTTGAGCCCCAGACAGAGAGGAGAAACACACAGACTCTGGGAACCATGTCAGCAAAAACCTCGCTTAACTCCTCCCATCCCAGTTTTCCTAGTAAGGTGTATGAAAGGTCAAGCAGATTTCTTGTAACAGTCTAGTTATGTTTTTTTTATTCTAAGGGGTCTATTCTCTATCAGTAAAATAGCTTAAATGCAATTAAGTGCAGACAGTTACCTGCCACCCACTCTACCTTTTCATAAACCCACTAAGTCTTACAAAGAGGGGACCTTTTATTTGCTATGGTCCCATAACAGCAAAATAAACTGACACAGTATTCTCAGGTAGTCACAAAAGATAAATTAAAAATGGTGATAACATAAAGCCTACTGTTCAATATGTTCATCGCATAAAATAGACTTGACTTTCAAATTCAGATTCTCAGACTCTATTCTTGTCTACCATCTAACAAGAATCGGACTCTAATTTTGGCTTCAAATTCAAGACAGGCAATTGCCTCCCCCATCTTGAGGCTGGCAACAAGAGCTAACCATAAAGAAAATGACCAGGTGGAAAAGTAAAAGCACAAAAAGAAATTGGAACTTCTTTTTTAAAGTATTGATCTTAAACAGAGAAGTTGTGTTTACTGTAGCTTGAGACTTTCCTTCCTCTAAAAATAACATGAATATTATAGGCATTGGTTGTGACAGCAGGGACCAGAACACCTACGAGGATGTGACTTGTAGAAATACATGGTAAAAATAGAATGTTTTGAAATGTCTTGTGTCTTCCACTGTAATGGCTGAGATTCCTTAGCTGCCTGACTGCAGAACCGGGAAGGCATGTGGGTGACTTTCCTTAGGCACCTCACCAATTTCCATTGCTTTATTCATTGCTTCTTCAGGAAAATCACAACATGTGTGCTCTTCTTTAATGTAAAATGCAGGCATATTGGGAGTAGAAATTTATATACAAAAAAAACCCGATCATGTTACTGAAATTAACCTGAGAAGGCCTTTTCTTCATTTCATACTTAACCTAGCTGGGCTTCAAACATTACATTAAAAGCCTGTGCAAGCTTAGAGGCTTCTTATGGAGCTTTTGTCTAAGCTTAAAGCAGAATAGCGTGTCGGACGGGGTCTTGTGCCAGCGAGTGAGTTAACTGCATATTGCCTCACCGCTTCAAACTGGGCCATGAATTTCCCTTTGGCTCTTGCTCGCTTTCTCCTCTCTGTTTCCTCCTATGCACGCTTCCTCCTGCAGTTTCTCCTTTTCTTCCTCCGCCCTCAAAACTCCCTGCAAACCCTCCCCTCTCCTACGCCGCAGACAGCATTAACCCAGCAGCAGCGGGGGGTTGCCAGCACAGATCGGGGCGCGCAGCTGCGCCGTCCCCCTGTGCCTTTGCCTGGGGGGCACATCCCAAACTGCTGAGTCTCACAGCTGAGCCCCCAGTCCCCACAAGTGTGGGTTAATAAGAGAAGGACAACCTCCGTGTGAGTTTAGAGAGCGGGAAACTTGACTGCTTTAAACGTGCTCTTAGCAGACAGTTTTTGCCCTCCATCTATAGAAGGGCAAAGTGAATTCAAGAGGATGTTTTTATACTCGTACAGCGCTTTTTCCCCTTACGGGCGGTAACTCTTGTATTTTGAATTCAAAGGGCTGGATGCAGCCCCTGCAGCTACTTTTCTGGGCAGTAATGCGCTCGCTGAAATGGACAATAAAAATGGGCAAATATTCCCCCCTTGTCCCCCGCTGCAGCCATCCTGAACCTAGTTTGGTAGATCCATATCTCCGGCTGTGACTGTCATTCACAGGATGATAACATCCAGTTCAAGTTTCCTCTATTTATTTATTTTTAAACTCATGTTTAGTTTATAATTAAAGCATGATATACCAAAAGAGAAATAATACATCGCTGGCTTCAGTCTCACTCATTCTCTTCTGACCTTGGTCTTGGATCACACTGTTGCAGCAGGAGAACTGGGTCTTCCTGAGTGCCCTGAGACGTCTGTAGTGGATTGAAGTGTTTCCTTGACAGTTACAATAATTCTGTCACTCTTACCAAAATTACTGTTTCTTGCAGCACCCCGCAGGGAGATTGTGGTGTTGAGACTTCGCTTTGGATGTAATTCCATGGCATTTTTCTTCACTTCTTAAAAATAAGATGGAAATGTATTTTCTCTCAAGTGTTACATTTTAGGTTTTTTAAAATAGTGATTTTCAGCACTCATATTTCATGAGTTGGCTAATCAGAGACCTTTATAAAACTCTAGGTAGATACTTAGTACTTTTCTGAAAGTTAAGACCTTTTAATTTGAACCCAAGAACCAAGAAGCACAGGAAACATGGTACATTGCTGTATTTTAATGTACTGAACAGCCGTGAAGTGAGCCTGGATTTTAGGGGATAGTATTCAAAGTGCAAGCAGACAGTGACAGTGCTACAATAGCAAATATTAAAATGAGAGGTTTCTCTGAGGGAATGCTTACTTGTAGCTTATATATGGAAAACTCTTAGCTAAAAAGAAACCTTAAAAATAATTCTTAAATAGACCCACAAGGACATTGTGTATATTTTTCTCTCATTAAAATGAAACCTTTCCTGTTGTCTAGATTATCTTTAATTAGGATTGCATAACCTAACAATGAAACTGCTGAGGATTAGAACCAGCAGACACATTCAGCTCATGGCTTTAATTAGATTAAGCTCTTCATTGCCAGAAGTAAGAGACGAAGCATTAGACCTCTTTAACATTTAATCTGGAGAATGCTTTATAATTGTATTTAATATTGTGAGGCAAAAGTTTACAGGGTGATAGAGGGGAAGCAATCTGCCAACATCTTTTTATGTAATGCTTGCTTAGCTGTTTGTCACATTTTAAGGACAGATTGTTTCTGGAAGGCATACCAAGATAGAGGGCGAGGGGGTCTCACGTGTATGCACAGTGTCATAAAATTCCAGATTGCCTCTAAAGTAGCTTTGTCAGTAGCTACCTCCCTTTCATCCCTATTTAATCCTGTTTTCCTCAAGACCCATGGAAAACATCTGAAAAAGAGTAGGTCTAGTAGTGTTTCTAGTAAGTAATCAAATCCGTGATCAGTCAACCCAATGAGTGGGATCACCAGTGCAGTGTCCTTTGTGTTCAAATGGATTTCTACTCAGCATATGATGTTAGGTTTCTGATAAGCAAATTTATTAGCCTTTTCAGAGCTGTGGACTGCAAATTCCCTGTGCAAGCATTGGAGAGTCAAAATTACAGCTCCCCTGCCTGCACCAAGTACCAGACCATCATGATCCAGTAACGGAGCTGAGTATTTTACGTAGTTCTACTGTAACTGGCACTGTTGACCTTTCACCTACTTCTCCGAGACCCTCTAGAGTATGGGATGGAGCTCTTCTCCACTTACTTAGCAGCAAATTCCTGACGTAAACTGTGAAGAAGATTATTAGGGTTTATTTGCTTTGCCAACACAACTGTGCAAGATTTAGCCACTTCTTTCCTTTCTGAATCTGTACCACAACAAAACCTGAGAGAAATCAAGCCTGTGACCCCTCTCCTGCAGATGGTGCACACACTGTTTCTTTCCTCCTCACTCATAAAGCATAAGTGTCTAGAGAAGAGGCCACAGCTGGACAGATGTGCTCTAGAAGTCACCAGTTAACAGGGAAAAGGCAAAAGAAGCATTTTCATATAAAGGCATTCTTCAAACTTTGCTGCTTAGGACAGGCTCAACCTGTCTGACAAAGTTTCAAGTTGTCCTTGCTCTCTTCAGTGCTCTCTCCCTGTTTTCCAGAATTTAGTTCCGACCTACATGGCTCAGTCCAGAAGATAAACGATATGGTGTTTAACTAAAAGATGTCCTTTATAATTTAAATGTGAAACCAAGCTCCTGAGCCCTTAAATGCCTCTGTCCCAAAGATGTTTTGTTAACATTTGGGGAAATGTTCTCTCTAGAATTTCCAAACATTCTGTTTTCCTGGATCCCTTTATTTCAACAGAATAGAGGGATTGCAACAGTTGTGTTAATGTGAACTGTGTGACTCCATCAGGAAGGATAGCAATAAAGCAATTCAGGATAGAATGGGGTTTAAGTTGATAATAAGTTTAAGATGTTTTTATGAAGAGGTACAAAAGTAAGGACAGGGACTGCAACTATTAGTAAGTTCTGCTGTTTCTAAGTGAACAAAAACTTAGGTGAAGTGAGCTGGAAGGTGGGCTTGGTTATTTTGGTCTTGGTGTACTTGAATCCTGGTCCAGTTGACCTTGGCTATAATGCCACAGAGTATTTCAGTCAACCACCCCAATAATAGCCCTACAGACAAGGAAATGATGAGTGCTTTCTTCCAAGTGAAATGAGTTTGCCTTTAAGGAGTTTGACCTTCTACCACTCCACAAAATGTCCTTGATGAACAGAGTTCAGATGACTAAACCTGTCTAAAGGTTGTTCTGCTGGACTAATAAAATCTGTCGTTATTCAGTTCCTTAGATTCAGTAGTAAATTACATTGTGGGAGCATTTACCCTGAGCATTCATACTCAGACAGAGATACGTGACATGGTCTTTTTGAATAAAAATGTTACATGAAGGCAATGTGATCTTAAGGGAAAGCAATTCGTATTAGGATAGTACTCTACCGTATCTCTTGTCTCATTTAAACTGGATTCCTCTTAACTGAACCTCTCATTACAAACCTATCTCAGGGAAACACTATGATATGTGTGCTTATTTCCAGGCAGAAAGGTTAATATTTATAATTAGGAAGAGACTTGCTAAGATATTTTTAAATCAGCTGTCTTTGATCACAAGGGCTTCTTAGATATTTTAAACTTTTTATTTATTTATGTTGAAACCATTCGTTTCTCATTTAAATTCTTCTGGAGAAAGCAGAGGCATCACAAATGTTAGAGTGTGTAGGAAAGATGGTAGTTTTGAGCTAGCTGCAACAGAACCTATTAGGATTACTTACTTGCTTTCCTCCCTTAAACGAGTATTCATGTGAAAAACATCATGTTTCAGTTTTCCCAGCAAACTTTGTGTTGTACATTTAGAGATGGTATTTGTAATGTTTTCAGTGTGATCCTGATATTTTTACATACCGAAGTTGGATTAATTTCAAAGGAAACGATGCTTTCATCTCAAAAGAGTTAATCTGGCAATCCCCAAGTTTCTGGAATGTGTATGGAACTAGTTTTTTTGGAGATGCAAGTGCTATTGCTTTTTTAATTATTGGCTGGCTTTATGGATTCATCCAGCGAAGTGAACAGCATAATGATGGTGACCATTCAACTGTTACAATCAGTTCTTCCACAGAAAATTATGGGAGTCACAACTAAAGTGAAATTATCAGCTGTGAGTAGCGGTAAAAATGTGAGTTGTGTTCCCCCAACGGCGTGCTTTGTGTGGGGCAAACGTATTGCACAGTGATCCTGGGGCATATTGCTACAAGAGCGACGGGGCAGAAGGACGGTGATGCTCCATCCTACAAAATCTACAGAGCAGAAGGGCAGCCGTGCTCCACCCTCCAGCATTAGCTGCCCAAGGGTGGTGAGGGAGCCTTATACACAGATTGAGCACCAGGCACAGACGTGGAGTTTGCCTTAGATTTCCAGTAGGAATAGTACCTGAGAGAGATGATGTTAAGACACTGCTCTAATAATTGAGCTCTTTGATCTTCTTTGACAGAAGCTGCTGTTGAAATGCAAATGATTTATTAATTACAGTACAGCACCTCACGGGGTAAGAGAATTGGGTTGTGCTGTGATATATGAGTCCAGCAAAACAACCTCATGAAACTTTACAAAAACTGGGAAGCCTGGGCAAAAAAGTGAGTACTGAAGCCCAGATTTAGCAAAGCAGTTAAGCACCTACTTCATCAGCCTGGCAAAGCAACTGCCTCCCTTCTTTTCCAGTCATCCTCTGCGTAGTTATTGCATGTTTCCAGGGACTGAAGGAGAGGAAAAAAATCAAAGAATGAGAAAAGAAAATCTTCCTGAAAAAAAAGTACAAGTTCAGCAAAGTCAGAAGAAACAATGATTCTTCTTGGGTATGGTTGTGTCTCCTGGTAGGGATATGCTAGCTTGCCTGGCATTTGATAATTTTGTTTGGATCCAATTAGCCTCTGAGCCAGACTCATCCCCTTGTCAGGTTCCAAAGCTGCAGGATTTTACAGTTTAAAGGAAGTATTCTATTACATTCATAAAAACTGGCTTGAGGAAGGATTTCTCAGCAAAATAGTGAAAGAATTATATTTAAAAAAAAAAAACAAAACAACAAAAACACCCACAAAACTGTTGTGATTGGAAAATATCACCTCTCCGCTCTAGGAAGCATGGTGAAAAGGCTGCCTGTGTTGGTGGTATAAGGAAGGCTGGCTCTACGCCATACCTTTGTGGTTAAGTTCATGTGATGTGAACAACTCTTTCATATTATTTTTGCACCTTTTGTCACTTCTGTGAAATGAATCAGACTCCTGTTTCTCTTTTATAACAAAACTTGAAAGCTACCAGTAGACCAGTCAATGAGATGCATTGACGGAGGTGCTCTTCATTCTTTACTTCTAATAACGCCGCAGCACACAGTTCCATGTGAATATTGGATATATTTAGGGGACTATAGCAGTGCAAAAAGCAAAATACTGCTATTAGTAAAATTAGACAGAAGGAAAATTCTCATATTTATATATTTATTTATTCATAGTTTCTAGAAAGCTGAATTCTATCATATTTTCCTACACACACACACTTTGGGAAAAGCAAGGAAAACTTTGTTGCATTTTCAAGCTATTTGCTTTGCAAACATGACAAGCTAATGAATTCCATCAAGGGCAAATTCATAAATAATCAAGATTTCACTAAGCAGACTTAGCTTGTCTCTCTTCTTCATGAAAATTCATATACAGCTTTTATTTTAGAAAGCTCTTAAAAATATCTAAGCCAGAGTTAGTCTTTTTTTTCCTCCCAAATTCAGGTATTTGTTCTATGTACTTAGCATTGCGTGTCATGAGAGTTCCTATGAAAACTTCCCTTGCAACTGCTGACAAGGTACACGTCCAGTCCTAGAGCAGTTTTGTTTAGGCCCCCGCCATAGGGAAGAGGAGCGTGGTCACCTACTTAGACGTAGCGATATTATGATGCAGGATCTGTGCTTCTCTGAAGAAACATCCGAGTTTTGCTCCTATTGCATAGCAAAGGTTAGGTTCTTCATGTTTGTTTGTCCCTTGTGGTTTACATCCTTTCTAGGGAAACCAGCAGAGCTGTGGAAAGGGCTACTGACTGGCCACAGGATCCACTGTGTTCTTTAAACTTAAACTATAGCTTTACTACATCACTAAGTCAAGTCATATTGCTAAGGTTTATGTTTCAGAGGAAGGCAGGCATTAATAGCTACCTGCAGTCAATGAAGATACCTCAGTAATTTTTGCAAGAACAAGTACACTAAGGTAGCCTTTGGATCAAGTTCCACCTTGGGCAATTATTTCAGCCTTTCCCTTTCATACTTTGCCCGTGCAATTTCAACTGATGAAGTTTTTTTGCATTCCCTCAAGAGTCACTGTGCTGTGTTGCCAGCACACCTCAATTACTGCTTCCCACCCCAGTACTGCCTGCACTTCAGGGGTGGTTGAGTATAATGTGTTTATGTAGGCTCAGGATGTATTACTGTCTTTCTGATGAAAGATGTAATACCAAAAGCAATTTTAATGTGACAATTGATTTTTTTTTAAGACTGATTTGGTTGTCAGAGCCTGTACCTAATGCTTATGTTACTGTGATTGCTCCTCTTAAAGTATGCCAGACCAAAATAAAGGGATAGAGCAGACCACAATCAAAAGGACACTTGAAAAAAAAAAATTGCCTCTTCTTTATAAAGAATGTGGGAAATCAGATGCATCATAGGTTTTCTTTTGAGCTCTGGTGTCTGTTTTTGGTAAAATGTGACCTACAATGGGAGGGGGACTTCTGTTTCCATTTTCTTCCATTTACAAGGAAGATGGAAATTATTATGCATTTATATTTGCATTTTCTCCTGTATTAAAAATGCAGATTTTATCTGCCCTTTAAAACGCTTATCCTGAGTAGTTCAACTTATGTCCTCTCAAGAACAGAGCGCCAAAAATTGTTTACCAAATCTGTTCAAAAGTTTGTTCTTTGTAGCATCAATTAAACATGTATGATTAACTCTTTGGAGGAAGAGAAGTGTTTTATGAAGTTCAATAGATTACACAACAAATATCATTTCAGTCCCTCAAAAGTTCATGAGCAAAACCAGAGACAACCAAGCATCTCTTTACCTGATATTTCTGAGATGAAATTAAAACAACAGTATGGAAGTATCGATCACCTCTATCTCTTTTCAGGCCTCTTAATGTACCAATAAAAAAAATCAAATAGAGCAAGTAATGGTAATTGTTTTAAAAAGACATTCTTCCCCTTTAAATTATTTTTGAACTGTCAACTTACACCATTGTTTACAGTAATTTAAGTAATGCAAAATTATGTGCACTCTGCTGCATTAATACATATCTGCAATAAGCACGTGAACTCTAATGAAATTTCATCTAAGATTTAAAAAGGTATAATGAGAGCAGGATTTGGTTCTGTGATTGTAGTAATTAGTTACCTAAATTGGGCCTTTATTTTTACACTTGAAAAAAAGTCAGAACTCACTATAATATGTTGAGATGGAGAGAAGCCAGCTGGCATGTCCATATCTATCCATTGACTAAATAAATACAGTGTCATTAAATAATTTTCTGCAAATATAAAATCATAATTATTTAATTATCTTCTGTTCTCTGCCAAGGCAGCAAGCCTGTTGTGAATATGCTTCATTTCCCTCCATATATAACGCTGAATGAATATTTTCCTACAGTGATACTTAACAGGCACACCTGCCTTACTTCCCCTTGATGTCTAAAAGAGAAGATAAAAGGCTATTTGAGGTCCAAAACATTTCAGATAATGCTAAGCAGATTTTAAGTCTTGCAGGGTTTTACTTCTTAAGCATTGCACCAGAGATGGTTGCAAGAAGAACCCACCCACTAACTGCTCGGTGGTTTTCGTACATTCATCCTCTCCACCATGTTTAGCCCTTGGCTTTTGCTCAGATATAACCTTCAAAATCCTAATATGTCAGCTGAATCCCAGGGAAAAAAAAATAAACTTTTATGATTTTCTACTTTTCCCTGTATTTTAATTTTCTTTTTGTAACTTCATTCTGCATTGTTTTATTTCTTGCCTTCGTGGATAATCATACATTTCTGAGGTTGGTATCAGTTTGCATAGTTATTATTAAGCATATTATTATGCATAGTCATTATTATGTCAGATATCTCAAAGCAGTCTGGAAATCCTGCCCATATTCATGGGCATCTCTGGACAGTTTGACTAAGCTAGTACCTTTGAAGCTTAGAAATACTACGGCATTGACATCTCATTTATTTTCAACCAGTACCTATTAAATAAAAGAAAAAACAGGAAAAAGAAGGGCAACTACCTGCTGTTGTTCAGCAAATAAATCCCATCCCAAAGGCAAGAGGGACTCTCTAAAAGTCTGATGCTCTTGAGCTTTTCTTAGTTTCTTGAAGTATTTCTTAAAGACTGCAATTATGTCTGACGGGGTTTGGGGAACAGAAAAAAGAGTTAGTTCACTCAGTCTCAGGAGCTGAACTGAGAGCTCTCTGGGCTTTCAAGGCTCCGATAGATGTCAGTGGGAGAGGCATCTGAAGAAGTGTTTCAGGACTGAGAGCCAAGTTCATAGTAAGTTCTTGTTAATCCACATAGCTTACAATAGGAAGAGGTATACTCTTTCAATGAAACAAAGATTTCCTGGAACTTTCCTAACCTTAAGCCCAGCAAACATTTGCATTTCATTTAAAGAAGGTAAAATAATGTATGTCTTTGGTGTTTACTGTTTACAAAGTCTGTGTGCCTCTTGGTCCCATTTCCTGATGCCTAAAATCTTAGGAGGGACTGAAATATCTTTTTTAAGTTTTAACCTCAGTCAGTTATCAGCTGTGTTAATTGCTGTATCTGTAACTGGGAGAGAAATTGCCTAAACTTCAGAGTTCGTGACTTGCAAAACGTATGGTCACCTCCATTGACCTAGAAGTATCCGGACCACTGGTTCTCAAGCAATTGATGTTCAGATGGGCAGTGACTGCCATTCTGAGACCTAAAATCAAAATGCAGCTGTCCTCTACAGCAACATAGTGCAAATATATTTTTATATGGTAGCAGCTGTGAGAATTGCTGGGGTAAATAATATCACAAATTAGTTAAAATGAAAAACTAAAGAGCGTGTATATTGATACACAAATGAAATCCAGAGGAAAACTGCAGTGCAAAGGAGAGGTGTGGGGAGAACTCACTGCAGGAGTCCTTACAGCTGCTACAGGACACGTCTCGTATGACAAAGAAATAGCTCACACATAAGACTAAGTGACATGATCCCAGTTAACTATTTACGGTATCAGTCCTGTACCCAGTGTCACCCATTCTAGGAGATTTCAGTGCAGAAGGTGTTACTCCTTCATTGCCGCAGAAAGAAATTCAGGTAACTGCTACCTGAGCTGATGAAAACTGCGCAGCGCTATCACCTCACAGGTTAGATCAATGCGTAGTGACAGGGATATCCGTTTTCAGGAGCCAGCTGATAATTGCAGATAAAAGATCCTTAAAGGAATTGTTTCCTATCCCAAGCCACGCTGAGCATTTGTTGCGCACACCATGTGTTTGTCAGTGTTGGTCCTGAAAGCTTTCACGGATGATTTCATAACTCCCTCATCAAACTGTTTATTCTGCTGCATGACTTCATTTACTGTTAAAATAGTAGCTTGAGTCTCATACTCGTGAACGGGGCTTAAACCTAGCTTAATTAAAATTGCAGTGACTGAGCTTAAAGATGTTTTTGTTTCTAAATATTATGTATATTTTGCTCTAAAAATTATGAACTTGGACTTCTTGTAAAGTGCCACCAGGTTGTCAGTACAGTGTTCAGCTGAGCTGCTGAAAGGACAAAGTTCTGTGGTATGGTGCCTTCAGCATGCATATGGCACGCTGCAGTATCACTGCAGGGCGAGGAGGAGCTCAAATGTAACGTCAGTTGATTTCAGTTGGGATGAAGTGTTTGTAAACAGAGAAACACAAGGTTAGCCGTGTGGTTTTTAAGGCTTTTGCCATTTCAGTGCAAAAGCAGTGGAACCTGTTGGCTGTCATAATATAGACAACAGCTGTTAGTGGTATCGGCATGATCCGTTGGTGTGGTGTGTCCCTGCGTGCTCCAGCACTTTTGTTAAATAGAAATCATGGACTAATACAGACCGGAGGATATCTGGCCCAACCTTTGCTCAAAGCAGGGCCATCTCTGGAGTTAGTAGGTTTCCCAGGCAACTTTTAAATATTACAAGGGACAGAGATGGAGATTCTGGGAAACCATTTGCAACATTTGACTGCTCATCATGGGGACTTTTTTGCTGGTATCTGATCAGATTTTCCCTTCCTGCAAGTTCTCCGTTGCCTCTTGTCCTTTTACCATGTAGCTCCAGGAAGAGAGTGGCTCGGGCTTGGTGTCCTGGTTTTGCTGGGACAGAATCGTAGAACTAATTTTCTGCACAGAGAAGCTGCGCTTTAGAGCAGGCTGCAGCACTTAATGCTGTGAGAACAAAGTTGATAAGACACTTTGGTTCAGTTTATGGCCAGCTATGGAATGCAGGTTTCCACAGCGATCAAGGTCTCGAGCAGTTTGATATAGCCGGGCGCAGAAGCGAGGAGGGGCGACAGCCAGGGCATCTGCCCCGAGCTGCCCAACAGAAGTGTTCCACCCCACAAACGTCACACTCCCCATACGTTAGGAGATTGCCCAGGCCATCCCTCTCCCTGTGGCGGCTGCCGTCCCTGGAGGGTCTCGCCCGCCATCCCGTCCCTGAGCCCCACTCTGTGCCCCCAGCCCGGCCCTGCCGGGTGCGGTGACTGTCGCGTTCTGGCTGGAGCTGCGCTGCTCGCTGCGTGCGGCACCAGCGCTCGCTGCTGGGGGGTGCAGCTCGCCAGCCCTGTATGGCTGAGCGTGACCTTCTGCATTTTATACCAGTATTGGTGTTGATATTAAGGTTTTTACTCTTCTATTAAATCTCTTTCTATTTCAATCCACACGTTTTCTTTTCCCAATTTCCCCTCCTCACGAGAGGCGGGGGGGTTGGGAGGGGGCATTGGGAAATAAAACAACTGTCTAAACCACGACACTTGGCTATATCCACATATTAGTTAGTGACAGATTACCATCAGAACCTTCCTCAGCCTTCACCTCTCAAGGCTAAGTAAACCCTTGAGCCCCACTTGCACATCACGTTCGACCATCGTGATGGGTCTGCTGCACTCGTTCCAGTTGGTCAGTGTCTCTAGGGTACCAGGGAGCCCCAAACTGGACACAGAACTGTACTAGTATTTCTCTATACTAGGAAGCTTGCCATTTGTAATGGAATTGGAGGTATAAAAAATTTGTGATAAAACTTGATCTTTACTGAGTGTTACTAGAGCATCTCTCAGACCCGTATTCATGTGTAGTGCTGTAATTTGCAGCTGTTCCTCATGGTTTTGTTTAGCATGCAGAAGTAGGAGGTAGGTGCTGCACATCCTGCCCAGCCTTTATGAGAGGTTAGGAGATGTGCAGCCTCTAGTTTGACCAACATAGAGAAGAAAATTTCCAAACCAGATGCATTTTTCATTTTTATATGTATTTGTTTAATTGCCTGCTAAGCAAAGCCCGTTAGTACATACAAACAAATCAGTTTAAGAGCAAGAGGGTTCACATCAAATTAGCCTACTTAGCAGGCTTTGAAAGGTACAGTAAGTGGATAAGACAGCAGGTGAGCGTATTTTGTTTTTTGCCTTGTTAAGCGGCTGATGAACATTGAGGTGGGTCAGAATGGGGTGTTCTAGTTCATCTTCACACAAACAAAAGATCTTTCCGTTCCCGTATCTTTGAATTCAGAAGGTTTGTTGATACTAAAAACCCTCATGGTTGCTCAGTTGGTACAAATCAGTTGATCCTCTGAGGCTCTTGCATCCATAGGTCAGTCCACTGAAATTATCACCTTAATAAGATGCCACGATCTTTGTTTGGTGTTTAAAAAGCTATCCAAATAATGACATGGAGTTCTTGGGAATTAATTCTGGTATAGGTCACTGAGCTATGCTCAGAGAGGGGAAGAAATCTTGTTTTACAAACAGCTCCTTCTCACTTGCCCTCAATGCTTCTCAACTTTCCCTCCACGTTTCAGAATACAGCGACTTAGCTCTAAACCACAAGACGTAAGAGGGCATTTAGCTCAGTATTTAGCTCAGTCAAGCTTTAAAAAGTTTGTTTCTTCATAAAAGCATAATTTGGGGAATTTATTTTTTGTTAATGCAGGCCAGTTGCTTCATGCTACTGAGGCAGAAAAGGCAAAGATTTGCTAATGCTGTCATGTTGGAAGTGCACACAGTGGCTGTGTGAAGGCAGCATCATTACGCACACCCAGTTATGCAGTTCTCATGCCACAGCTGAGGTGCAGATTGGGAGTGCCAGCCAGCCCTAAAGCAAAATACAACATAATGCAAAGGTGTTCTCTTGTAAAATAGTACATCAGGAATTTCATTTTTTGTCTGCTTTGTCCTTCCTCCCTCCAAGAGATTCGTTAGTCTCCAGTGAAAGATGCAGTTTGATTCTTGCCTTTTAAAGAACTATGTCAAGGGGATAATTCTAGCCACTTTTCATGTAGACACTTGAACACCTGTTTCTCCTTCATTTATCTACCAAAGAATATTAGTTCAGGATAACACCTACTGATTTTGTGTACTACTGCTATGTTGGGTTTTTTTACCTCATAGTAATAAAGGTGAATACTGTAAGTGGCTTTTCTATAGGCCTCAAGCAAAATTACATGTAACAAAATTGTAAGATCCATGGGATGTGTGATAATTTTACTTCAAGATAAATTGAAGATGCCATCACATATAACCATCGTGCTTCTTCACAGTGTATTCATCTGAAATGTATACCACCCCCATATTCTGTGAGCCTGCTCTTTACTGTGGCAAATTCAAATATCTTGTACTTAGCTAGTTTCAAGTAACCTTGCCATATTTGCAGATTATCAGTGTCATCTTTTCATGCTGCTTATTCTTCATTTGCAATTATAATCCATGATATTTCAGCTATCTCTACAGCAATTAATTATGATGGCAGAAATAGACTGACATCTATTGCTATTATGCAACAGAAATAAGTGAACTTTCACAAAAATAAATCATCCAAATCTTACTGATGTAAAAAAAGGCCAGGATAAAGTTGGAGCAGAAGAATATTTAGGTAGATTTAATCATTAAATTGTATTATTTCTTCACTTACATCTGAATTTTGAAGCTATTTCATGAATATTTTAATTAATGTATTTATAACAACATAATGACATTTTGATCATCTTCAGAAAAGTATTTCGAGGTAGTATCACCTTTCATCAAACTTGTAATTATACATGGAGCCCCAATTTGCAGCCTCTCTGTGAGGCATTAGTCAAAATCTGCAGAACAGCTCGACTTTATTCTCTTTGTTAAAAAAAACATCTACAGTCAGGTCATTGCCTGACACTGAGCAGAATTTCAGATTTCAGGTTCACATTCCATTGGCATTTCACGTACTGCACTGTCAGAAAGCAATCAATAATAATTAAGATTTATCCAATGTGAAATACAGCTCACACTCTTACTTCCTAGATCCAAAAGAAAGAAGAAAAATGTTTAAAAAACCAGTCTTAGCTTTCTCTGGAATTAATGAATGAAAAATCCTGAAGTCCATGATGAAGAAGGGTTCTAAGCCTGGGTGCCACACTAGCTAGTAAGCTGTTTTGCAACCAGCCCTACACAGGCAGTGAAACCTCAACCCATTTTTGTAATTTTAGATGCCAATATGTTGAACTCTGTCTTACTTAACAGATCTGATTCAGTCGCGCAAGAAAAATCCCCTGACATGCATCCTAAGAAGATAAAATCCAAGTTTCTTTCAAAGGCAAATTGGATGCCTTTTCCACATTTCCCAGCAATTAGATAATTAAATACTGTGTATAGTTTTGTATGCTGGGATCGAGGGTGTTTCCTTCTGATTCATTAAACACATCCTTTAAAGATAAATACACTCAAGGACAGACATAGTAGATCAAACTGAAGTGTGTAGCCCAGTATCTTTTCTTGTAGTTATGTTCAGTAAAAGCATACGCGAGGAATGGAATAGGTATGTAGTTACCTGTCCCGTCACATAACAAATCAGATTCCAGCCCTCAGAAATTCATAAGCCAAAATCTGCATCCAAATTAAGGAGTCCTGTGTGGATTTATCCTTCATTGCTTTGTGTCATTTGAACCCAGTGGGCCTTAATGAATATCTCTTGCAGCGAATTCCACGATGATAAAAGACATTGTACACAAAAGCACCTGGTTTTTTTCAGATGCACCCTGATCATTTTGTCGGGTGCTCTTTATTTTTTGCGTTTTATAAATGAGTGAATGACTATTCATGCTATTATAGGCCTCTGTTGTATTCCCTGTTGGCTGCCCATTTCCCAGGGTGAAGACTTCTGTTCTGTGTTGGCTCTGGCATGGCCCGTGGTCCCCAGGGCAGGTGGTGTAGACTGACTAGCGTATCTCCGTGATGTTATGGCCCCAGATCTGGAGCAATGGGTTGTGCCCATGCTGCATGAAAGCAGGAGCTCACACTGCTGCCAAAGGCCACCCCACGCATTCAGAAGGCAAAAGCCCTGCTGGCATGAGTTTCCCTTCATCACTGGGTCCGGAAGAGCGCAAGGGCTGTGGGAAAGCTTTGAAAGGTTAGGGAAAGCTAAGGGAGCCCTGCCTGGTTGCAGCTCCCACCAGAGGGTTTGTAGAGTATGTGTACTGATGGTGGCTATCCTGTGTTGTGCCTTGGTTTTCCTTCAAGGGAACTGTCTTGTTCATGCAGAGCGCAGCCTAGGTAACAGTTATGATGTATTCTTGTCAATATCAGGGGGCCAGGACCTTGGTATAAAAGAAAAGATGACCCAAAAAATTAGTTTCACTATTACTCTTTACTCCTGTACAAGATGTGCCATCCCTTTAATAATTTTTTTTCCCTTTTTCCATAACTTTTTGAGTTCTGCTGTATCTTTTTGGAGGTGGATAACCATACTTGCGTTAGCTGTAGACTCGTACACTAGCACAAAGGTGCTGTATTTATTTCCTAATAACGCCTAATTTCTCTTTCCTTTTTTACTGCCCCAAGCGTTAAGATGATGTTTTCGGAGAATTCTCTGCAGAGTTTCCAAGTGCTGTCTTCTGAGTGGGAATGACTAATTTAGCTGTTACTATGTGTGTATAGTTAGGGCTGTCTTTTCCCAAATGCCTTTTTTGCTCTTACCAATGTTGAATTTTGTCACACGTCGTTCAGGATCATAAGATCTTGTGTAGCTCTTTGCAGTGAGCCTTAGTTTTGACTGCAATCAGCAATTTTTGTTGTCTCCCTATTGCCGGCCTTTCTAGAATGCCTTTGTGAGGAAGAGAGCAGGTCCTACCTCATCCGTTATATGTATGGGGCATTCATCCTCACTTTCTACTTGTTAATCTGCTAGTGGATGTTCACTCTTCTCTCATGAAATTTTAATTCCTCCAATGACCTTAACGAGGTGGTCAAATGCTGGCACAGGCTTCCTAGAGAGGTGGTCCATGCCCCCAGCCTGTCCGTGTTTGAGGCATTTGGACAATGCCATCAATACCATGCTTTATCTTTTGCTCAGCCCTGAAGTGGTCAGGCAGTTGGGCTAGATGATCGTTGCAGGTCCCTTCCATCCGAAATAGTTCTATTCTATTCTACTCCAGTCCAGTCCATTCTTAAAAAAAGGGGGATTTTAAACTCCAAAGGCACTAACATCGAACAGAGCATTTTCATTCACTGGCTTCTATGAACTTCCCACCTCAAACCCAGGATGATTCTTCTCCCATCTGTCTTCTGTTATAGGTCTGCTATTTCTCTCTCTATTCTATATAACTTTTCCTAGACTGATGGCATGGAAACCAGGCTTACTGGTCTGTAATTCCCAGGCGACTTTCAGACTCCTAAAAATAGCAACCTTATATTTGCCACCTCCCACTTTTCTGTCTTATCTAGGTTATATGCCACAGTTAATAGTTTGTATATGATTTCTTGAGGATCTCTGGGAAGAAAACTGCCTGATCTTGGCAGTTCACTACTCTTCATTTTATTGATTTCTTTTAAAAGTTCTCCAAGTGACACTTCACTTAGACCTCTGCAGTTCCTCGTAAAGAAGAGTTTCACTCTGTGATTCTGCTGAAGCTCTTCAGGATTAACACTGCTGTGAAAAAATACTTGACTTGTTTTCCCATGGCCTTTGTCCTTCTGCACTGTTGCTTTTAACATTAGATCATCTATGAATCTACCAATTTTCTGTTTGGTTTTTGACAGATTTAGCTGATAAACTTCATTAAGTTCTGGACAGTAGACACACTGGAATACTGAGATGTCAGACTGCCATTATACCTTTATTTCATACAATATTACCAAGATTTATAACATGATTACAGTGTGAAAAAACGTGCCAGGCTATTACCATATCTCCTGCACTTCACTGTTCTTCCTGCCTATCCTTTTCTGAATGTGCTTCTTCTATAAGTACTTCAATTCAAAACTTTTATTGCCTAAAAGTGTTTGGTGTCTTCAGCGATGTCTCCCCATCCCAGACAAGAATCATAACTTGTGTTTCTGCACACAAAAAACCACCACTAAAATAACGTATAATACTAAGGGCAAAAGTGCCTTATTTTCTCAGATAACTTGAGCACCATGTTTCCTGGAAAGGAGGCTAAAACCATTTTGTCATTGGTTGGTTTTTAAAAAAATATCTCCTAGTGAAATAATGGAACAATTCATATGATGAGGCAGGATGATGCATGCCAAATTCTCATGCAGCTATTCTGCAGTCATGTTACTGTAACTGAGATCCCATTCTCATCCTTTTTTGTACTGTTAATGCCAGAGGACTGCCACGCATAGCGGAAAGTTCCCCTCCCTCTGGGGAAGTTATCTTTTCAGCCAAAAAAATGCAAAAAATCATACTAAGACTCAAAATCCATAAAACACCCTAAAATTGTTCACGTGTGGCTTTACTGTAGTTTGAAATATTATCAGCTTTCAAACCAGAAAATAGACTGCACTATTTTGGGTGATGAGGCAATGATGTTAAAGACACTTTTGGGTTTTTTCAGCACTAAGTCTATTATGTACCAACTAGCTACTGCCATTGCACAAGCTGGAAATATCATCCAAAGATAATTGCTGGTTGATGTGACAGCTGCAATTCAGGAATCTTCTTATTTTGGAGGAAGTGTCTGTTGCTTTGTGATTCAGTCATTTCTATAATCAAGTATTAAATGAATGATTTCCTGTTTGGCTCCTAACAGAGGTCTGTGTTGAAGGCTTGATGCCAATTCATTCTGATAACAAATGCATTTTTAATTTGAGTGTGCTTATGTCATGGTTTAACCCGGCAGGCAGCTGAAACAACCACACAGCCGTTCATTCGTTCCCCTCCCACTTCCAGTGGGATGGGGGAGAGAATCAAAAAGAAAAAAAGGTAGAACTCATAGGCTGAGATAAAGACAATTTAGTAGCATGGAAAAGGAAAAAAAAAAAAAAAAATAATAATAATAATAATGATGATGATGATGATGATGATGATGATGATGATGATGTACAAAACAAGTGATGCACAGCACAATCACTTACCACCCAAAGCCGATGCTCAGCTAGTTCCTGAGCTGCACTGCCTCCCAGCCAACTCCCCTGGTATATACAGAGCATGACATCATATGGTATGGAATATCCCTTTGGCCAGTTTGAGTCAGCTGTCCTGGCTGTGTCCCCTCCCAGCTTCTTGGGCACCCCTCACCTCCTTGGCAGGGCAGTGTCAGAAGCTGAGAACTCCTTGACTGCTTGGCAACAACTAAAACATCAGTGTGTTACCAACATTATTTTCACCCTAACTCCAAAACATGGCACTATACCCGCTGCTGGGAAGAAAATTAACTCTATCTCAGCCGAAACCAAGAGAATTTAGGTGAAGTTTTCTGGTTGTACAAAAGTAGTGATGGTTTCCAAGAAGTATTTGAAATCTTAATAGCTTCTCTCTCAAAAAGGTGCTTAGGCAACTTTGGATTTAAATAGGTATTTCTTAGTTCAAGCAGTGCTTTGTAACATTTATTTTAGACAGGTGTACGTGTGGACAAAGATACACACTAGCCATCTGCTTCGTGTGTCTGTTTGAGAGGCTGTTCTGTATCAGTTGTTCCAGTATCAGTGGAAGAACTTTTTCCTAAACTGTAATTTACTACAGCAGTGTTGTATGTGTAAATACACACTTTGGGTCATGGACAGGTATTTTGAAAGTTATCCCAAATCCCTATCTGGGGAACTAGAAGCATCCAGCACATCAAGCTTTCTTCCTTGTAGCCAAGATTTCATTAGGGAGTAAAGTCTGTGGGTACCAGGCAATGTGTGGTTGTAACATTACAGCTGTAAGGTAAGCTCAAGCTCTAAAACCATCCACACAGCAGTTTGGTGTTACTGTAGAGTTCCGCTGCTTGTCTGGCTGAGCACAGCTCACTCTTCTATCAGCAAAGTGATCCTCCTAGCTGGCAAAGAAGGGGACCAAATACTGGCCAGTAGTTTGGTTGTCACCTCCTGGTGGTCTGTCCAGGCATTCCTCTTCCCTTCTTATCATCAGCCTGCCATTATTTTGGTTCTATCTTAATATTTTCCCCCCTTTTTCTCTCTCAGGAAAACTGACTTCTTCACCCTCTAGAAGTTACACTGGAGAATCCAGTTTCCTGACATCTGCTAGACTTGTTTCTGTAAACTGTGCTCTGTATTTTGCCATCTGGATGTGTTGTCTGATGAAGAGCAAATCCAAAAGCAGCAGCTTGCCTGGTTATTTATATCCCATGTGTAAACTCTGTTCTGCTGCAGAGAGTTGCAGGAGTCATCATCTTATTCTAGCGATGCCCACCATGAGGATGCTTTGGTTTTTGCTTTGAGGAAGGTCCTTTCAACTATTATGTAGAACGTTGCAAATAGACATTTCTGACATTACAGATGACGCTGCAGATCCCTACTGCAGTGTCGTCTGCCTGGGTACCATCTTCTCAGGGTAAGGGAAATAACACTGCAGTTAATCTAACACAGCTCTTCACTAATTTGCTGTTAGCATAGATTTTGTTTGTTGTACACGGAGAAACCTGAGATGGCAAGGTGTCTAAAGCAAGTTGAGTCACTTGTAAAAAGCAACCATTCTTTGGGATGTGCAGCTGCTGCTGATGTTCCTACATATTTCTTTCTTGGCATCACTCATCTTTCCTGGTTGCAAAGGCTTGATGAGTAGAACCCATATTGTTACTGTTTTTTTGACGCTGCAACTTCTGCATGTTATAATGCAGAAGCCTGTAGGAGATACCATCATTTCATCCGCTAGTGGTTCATGTGAAAACATGAATGGATCTCCTATCATAAGGATTGTGTCAGCTGCCTTCTGCTGGCACTTGGAACGTAGCTTCATTGCAGTAAGAGCTGTGGGGGTAATAGCTATGCTCAATTTATGTTTTAACTACTTAGGGTGCTGGTAGCAGTATGGACTTCCGCATGGGCTGTTCAAGCCTGCCAGGTTTCTTACTTGGATGAAAGCCTTCAAATAAGTCAGTGCCACCCACTCATTACTGGTTTTGATGCCTAAATTATATATATTCAGAATGCCCAGAGTACGGCTTTCTGTGCTGCAATCACACTGTAATTGCAGAGCAGGTGTGCTCTTAAGATATGCTATATTACCTTGTTGCAAATTTCTTTAATTAAGCTACAGAGCCTCATTTGTCATTAAGTTGTGGAAAGCAATACCTGGTGGTGGCTCAGCTTTCCAGTTCTTGACCTAGTATTACCTAGGAATTCATGAAGATGCTGTGCTGCAGTTCAGAGGGAAGAACAGGAGAAATGTATTTTCTTCATTTTTTTCAATGTTCTGATCAGCTTTCTGAATTTCTCCCTAACCTGCTGTACAATACTTCTCAAGTGTGGCAAAAAAGCACAATTATGTAGAAAGGGGATGAAAATGTGAGCCTTTCCAAAATACTATTGATAGACTATCACAGTTCATTGCCACAGTGGAGTGCTGCTTTGCTGTTTATTAGCTGGGCAGTTGAGGGTGGTAACATTTTTCTTAAGGGTGTCTACAGTCTCGTTTTCTTTTCACTTCCATTTTCTTAGATTTTTTTTTCTCGAACACACACCTTTTGTTGTGTTTGTCAAGATTTCATGTTTTATCTTCTGTTTTCTTGTATTCACCTTTTGCCAGGCTTGCTCTGCTCGGCCTGTGAAATCCATTATGTTGGGTTTCTTTGGATCTAGCTTGAAATTCAGTTCTTTCCCTAGGAAGGCAGCTTCTTTGATTGATTTTTTTCAGCCCTTCTGGATGAAAAAATTACAGACCATCTGCTCTTGGATTGGATATCTGATTTCTTTAGTTCAATCCCTTCTGTTAATTACGGTAGAGTTGTTCAGATTTTATTTCTATGCCTTTCTCTGTGTTTGCTGACTTCTTGATTGTATGCTGTGTTTCTGAGTTGTGTTACTGTGTTGTGATCTTCTTTGCTTAATGTGGCTTGCAGTATTTTGATTAGCTCCTGAAATTCCACGTTTACAGCTGTGACTTTGCATCCGTTTTCCTCCTGAGCAGTTTATTTGTAATAATGATCAGTATAAACCTAGAGTTTTCTTAAGGCTGATTTCAGCTTCCTCCCCAGTTTTAGTTTCTTTCACCATCAGTAAGGAAAAGACAATTGAATTTTTATCTGTAGTTACCAGGTGTGGCAACTATTACACCTTGTAAACTCTTCTGGATAGTAATTAGGGATTTGAGGTTTGATCCTGCATTCTCAAAGGACTGTGTCAATTTTTACTGTGTCACTTCAAAGGTTTGCCTGTAAAAAGTGAAGATTTACCATGTTCCTAATCTAGTGCTTCTAATCAGAGGTGGACCAGTGTCCTGAGCTGATCTGAATTTGACTGGAGGCAAGATACCCTGATATTGTCTTCTCTGTGTTCTAAGTAGTCGTCTAAAATCAATCCCATTGTACTTACAAGACTGGAAATAAAATACAATTAGTAGAGTATGGGTTTTTTTATTATTTTGACCTCTTTTTCCTATTATTTCTCTTAATTACAGATTAACAAATTTTAAGTCTAGAAGGATCATTCCTTAGCCTAGCCTGTTGGCCACCGGCCACAGAACAGCTGCTGTTAATGCTTTACTACTGATGTAGGAGGTGATGAGCCAAGCTGCTTCAACTTCTCAGAACCTCACTTTTCCACCTCTGTAATGATACTGGTTTGCTTCTAGAGTGTTGTGAGTTACTCCTCCAGTGTGACATCAATGCTGGGTATTGATCTTGTTCTATTAGTTTGTCTTCTAGCACATGCCACGGAAGTTTTCCAAACAATTCATATACTGAAAGGGATTTATTTAGTCAACTACTGTAGTGGTACCTGATTTGGAGAGGTATTTGCAATATTTTTTTAAAAAAATCAAGCTTAACTTTTAATACCCTGCCAAGGAGAATCTCCATCCTTTACTGGATGCGATGGGGAACATGACTACTGAGGATAAGGAAAAGGCTGAGATTCTCAATGCAGCCTTTCCATCTGTCTTCAATAGTCAGACAAGTTGTGCTCAGGGTACTCAGCCTCCTGACCTGGAAGTCTGGGACAGGGAGCAGAGTAAACCCCCCACAGTTCAGGTTGAAACAGTTAGAGAACTACTGCTCCACCTGGACTGCCACAAGTCCATGGGGCCTGATGGGATCCACCTGAGGGTGCTGAGGGAGCTGGTGGATGTGATTGCCAAGTCGCTCTCCATCATCTATCAGCAGTGATGGTCAACCGGAGAAATCCCAGATGACTGGAGGCTTGCTAATGTGACAACCATCCATAAGAAGGGTTGTAAGGAGGATCCGGGGAACTACAGGCCTGTTAGCCTGACCTCAGTGCCAGGGAAGGTCATG
>VWZZ01001445.1:29930-141844 GCA_013399095.1 Psophia crepitans | reverse complement strand
GGAGCGTGTCCAGAGAAGGGCAACGAAACGGATGAAGGGGCTGGAGCACAGGTCTTATGAGGAGCAGCTGAGGAAACTGGGCTTGTTTAGTCTGGAGAAGAGGAGGCTCAGGGCAGACCTTATTGCCCTCTACAACTACCTGAAAGGAAGCTGTGGTGAGCTGGGGGTTGGCCTCTTCTCGCAGCTAACTAGTGACAGGACAAAGGGGAACGGCTGCAAGTTGCACCAGGGGAGGTTTAGGTTGGAGATTAGGAGAAACTTCTCGGAAAGGGTGGTCAGGCACTGGAACAGGTTGCCCAGGGAGGTGGTGGAGTCACCGTCCATGGGGTTGCTGAAAAAAAGATTGGACGTGGTACTGAAGGACATGGTTTAGTGGGTAATAGGTGGGTGGGGGGATGGTTGGACTAGATGATCCTGGAGGTCTCTTCCAACCTTAATGATTCTATGATTCTTTTCCCTGCTGATGTTCACTTATTTTGTAATCTCATAGAACCGGAGTGCTAGGCCACAGTCAGAACAAGAAATGTCATGTGTGGACATCACAGACAAAAAGAGGCTCCTAATCCATTCAAGGCAGGAATCTGTCTGAGTCAGGTTTTGTAGATGGTACTGTTACAAGAAAACCCAGGGTGAGATGAGAGAGACCCCAGACTCCTTTAAGGATCTTTAAATCTCAGAAGATTCAAAAAACCTCTTCCCTGAGGCTTCAAGAGACATACATGAGAACTCAAGCAAAATTCGTATTTATGACTGAGCAAAGCAAACCAGTTACTTCAGCCAAGCTGTGTTCTGGCATTGATCAAACCCGAAGCCCACAGCGGTGATGCTGGGTGACACACCACAGCTAGTGAAACAATCCCAAAATTAATGGAGCTCTGTGTGGGCTGACATACCTACATTTTCCTCGGCTCTGTCTGAGACTTCCATCTACGACAGCATTTCTTTTCTTAAAACTACCCTCTTCAGTCCATTTTTATTTCAGGAGGGGATTCAGCCTTAATTTTATGCATCTTTATCATAGCTACCTACCCTTAGATTCCTTCATGGTCAGGGAAGACTAACAGGCACTTCCGAGGTGCAGTTTAGACTGTTTTAGATGCTTACATTAGGCTGAGGTCAATCATGCCCAAGAGTTGCCTTTAGTATTTAAGGAGTCCAACTTGGAGGAAGAAGCCCACACTGTAAAAATTTGTATCAGATGAATCCTGCTCCATTTGATTATCAAGAAATTCTACATATTTGGAAGAATTTCAAGATGGTGTAACATGTTTTGATAAATAATCCATCACATCTGAAAATCTCTCCTTCCCTACAAGTCTGAAGGAAATGCTTATCTTAACACCATGCAAAGCAATTGATCTACTTGTTTCTCATTATTCAGATCCAAATTATTAGCAAAGCAAATTTCTGCCTATGGAATCCAAATATAATTGATACCCCAGAAAGCTACTGCTCTAAGTTCCCTTCCTATAACTATCTTTGCTTTCTAAAATCATAATGAAAATTATAGTGGCCTTTGAAATGAAGAATGTATGCAAAGCAACCTCCAGTGCTTTTTAAGACGAAGGCCAAGGGCATCCTCAGAAAGAAAATGAGGTTAGGATTCAACTGGCTAGCACAGACTGGGGTTTAATTTCAGTTGTCAGATGAGAAGGAAGGGCAGGACTTGTTTATTTAGTCCACCCCTTGGTTTAAGCAGCAACACGACAAGTTATGCAAAGGGGACCGGTTTATTCTCGTGCAGGTACAGTTTGGAAGAATTCCTCTGAGATGTTTTGGTCTTGGAGGGCAGAAAGGTCTGTCTTCAGACTACTGGTACCATAAAAACCAGCAGAGAAACCCTCTAAGACTCGTTTTGAGGTTTTAGAAAGCAGGCATTCTTTATTGCAGCGCTGGATGCACAGGGGATCACTCCACCTATTGTGCATACTGAGTTATAGTTAGGTTACGTTTATTAGTCCAGCTTATGCATATTCATACATTCGTCAGCATAACCTGTAGGTATTCATACTTTCTAAACTACGATTGTTCAGCTGTTTGCTTGCCTTGGTTTAAAAACACAGTGCCTCCTAAATTCACTATGCATGTTCAGTGAGTAGGGGTCTTTATCTGCGGGGGGAGTTTTTAGCCCTGGAGGAGTGGGTTTCATATTATGATGAGACAGCTCACTCTAAGGGTACCGGTTAGAGGAGTTTCTGCTGACTCTTGGCTCTAAAGGCTGTATATCTCTTGTTAACAAGTGTTCCTCTATTCAAGATTCCTTTGCTACATCTTATCTAAGCATACCTCATTCTCATTAAATACATTTGAAAGTTTCAAGGATGGTCTTCCTGTTCTCAAAGCCCTAGTGATCTTATTCTCAGGCAATGAACAATAATGAATACACAGCTCAGAATACGCAGCCCAAATGTTAACTCCTCCTTCATGGAGTTTTTCAAACGTGGCTGCATTGCTCTAGCAAGGAGGGAGCCATACGTTCTTTTGACTTGGTATCACTCCATCCTGACTACATAAATGCCTCTTTGGCTGGTTAATGGAGCACAGAAGCGCTTGGCACAGAAGCAGTGTTGAGCTTCACCTTCTCAGCTGGAGGAGCAGCCCACAATCGCTGCCATCATGGAGCGCAACGGCTTATTAAAGGCATAAAGACAAAACTGAACTTGATTTCCAGAATGGAGGGGCAGGAAATCCTCCTGACCCTGTCAAGGCTTTACTGGTCTTAATGCGTCTGCCACAGAGAAAAGCTCTGCTTGAACAGCGGAGGGGTGCTGCTACTGAGGGATGAGTTCAAAGACACCAGCTCAGAAACATTAATAAAAACATTTCCCACTGTTTCATCATCAGAGCTTAAAAGAAACGGCACACTGCAGAGCACGCTGGCAAAATCTGTACGCATATACCATAAAATACACATAGGCTCATTTCCATAAGCTAGTAACTGACAGTTTCTTAGAGAATGGGTGAATTTGTTAAGATAACCGGTTTCTGTCATAAGTAGACCCCATAAAGAGGGCTTAATGCTTATTTCTAATCTCCTGGAAGATTGTACAAATGAAAAAAATGAGGTTAATCACCAAGGAAAATCACCAACGAAGTAATACATCTTTTGTTAAATATTAATTATATTTAATTTTTCCCAATCACAGAATTTGCAAGGTTCTCATGAATCGAGGATTAATTCCAAGGTTTTTAGTTATCCTCTGCCATGAATGGATCCCTTCTCAGTGGAGAGTGAATGAATTTATTTTGTATCAGCTTTCTGCTTGAAAAGAAAATCCTTCGTAAAAGAACTGGCAATCTTTGCCAGAGAAATCCAGACCGAGTGAAACATTTCATTGTTCAGTCTGTTACATCCTAATGAGTTCTGCATCTAAGCGCTTGTGATTCGTTTTCCATCTGATCCAGCAGTAGCATAGCAGTTTATGCACTTAAATGTATGAGACTTGTTTGGGAGGAAGATTTGTATTAAAGGAAGGCAGCATGTTCCATAGTGTTAGTATAACATCTGTTATTATCATTCAATGCTCCTCTTAGCCCAGCATGCCTTTCCTCTAAATGTCTTATTAATTAAACTAGCTTAGTAGGAAAATAATTAATACTTTAAGTCCTGTACCTACTTAGAAAGGATTTTGAAATTAAAAAAAAAAAAAAATTGGTTTAGTCTGAGCTTCAAACTGGAGAGTTGTGGAGTTTTTTTCATTCTTGAGCAGACGCAGATTACAACCAAAAGGGAATATCTGAAAAGCCCGTGTATATACTGTCTTCCAAAAATATTCTATCATTGAAATTCTGCTAGACTGCAAAAATAGTCCGTGGCTTTGAGAGGTCTTGGTCAATACTTGAGTGTCTTGCCAATAAACAGTTTTGGGAGAGGTGTTCCTGCATTTCTTTAAAATGTCCTGCTAGCCCTGTTTAACACTTGATCCTGCAGAAATCTTGTCTCTCATCCACAAAATTACTGTGTTTCTTACTACTACTTTAATAGTGAGATGGGACTTTCTAGCCATGAGGTCAGTAGTCATGCTACTACCTTGCATAGCCAGCTGATGACTAGGCAGGAGGGTGAGATGGTGAACCCAGGTGAGTGCCAGTGATTTTATATACAATACAGAGATCTGTTACTTAGCTATTTAAGGTAAAGTACAGAAATAGCAGTATTTGCCCGTGTCTTGCGAACAGCGCTGCTGTCTGTGTGCAGAAACTGCTGCTTTGCTGCCATTTCACCCAGCTTCATTTCCCGCTGAGGAACAAGCTGGGACAGACTGGGCGCTGTTCCCTGCTCACACTAACAGAAAATTGCTGGTGGAAAAGGCGTTGGGTGCCACCAAAGTGCTCTTTGAAGTCAGTCAGAGTTTTAACAATTTCTTTGACGGGAGAAAGCTCGGGAGTTAGCTGTAGCTTGCTTTGGCTTTTTTTTTGTTTTGGAGAGTGTGGAGACTGCTGTAAGGAGGAAGGGGAAAAGCTTTAAATACCGTACCAGAACAGGGCTCCTTCAGTGCAGGGAAAAGGCAGGTTGGGGAGCAGTCTGCAACGTGGCTCCAGAGTCTGATTGCAGGGTATTTCTTTTCTATTAGAAACTTAGAAAATGAAGTTTCATTGAAAGTCAGCGAGGTGCCTAAAGCGCTTCTTTGAATGGGGCTAAGGCACCCTGGAAGGTGCTGTGGCTGTTGGGTTAACAGCCTCAAAAATAAAACTGTACCGTGTGGCTGGCTAATGGGTATGGGGTGTTCTGCCTCCGCAAAGGGACCTGCCATTATTTCTGATCGATGCTGAAGTTCAGAGGGTGTGTTTAGGGGATACCAGGGTTTTTATTAGCTACCGGCTGTACCTACAGATGTTCTTTGTCCTGAAGAATACATGTTCAAAACTGATTTTAAAAATGGGGAAACCTAAATTTCTCCTATGGAAAAGAGCGAAGCAGAGCTGGCCTTGTTCATGCTAAGCTGTACGTATCTCACAGCAAGTTAAGTTGCAGCGAGTGCAGTATGTCAGCATAAGCATAGCTAATTCACCAGGTATACTGTGCCGCTGTGGGAAGAGCCAACATGCAGCAGTGCCAGAAAAGGCTACACCCGCTTGTTTTCAGGGATGGAGAGAGGGTTTCCGAGCCTCTTTTGCTTTAAATCTGCCTCAGGCAGACTGGAGACACTAAGTCCCGGTTCATTTGTGTGTGAGAGCATCTGCGCTGGGTCTGATAGGGGAGCATATGGCAGAAGCGATTCGCCCTTGACTGTGCCTCTTTTTTGGCAAGCGCGGGCATGTTTCTCGCAGAGCGCACGCAGTTGCAGCCACTCCTGCACATCACTTCTTGCGCCCCTTGCTCGCTGGCTTTCAGCTCTTTGCCTGAGTGCATGTCCTTTGTGGTGTTTTGGTTAATTGGACATTGTTTTAATTACTGCTGAACTAAACAAACATGAAATTTCTAGCTGTCGTTTTGCTGCCCCAGTGACCATGGTCTCCTAGCAGCCAATACAGGACTCAGGCTGTTCAAACCTGGTGTAAATTACAGTGGCTTTCATGGAGTTTCCCTCATTTACACCTTTTTGGGGGAAAACACCCACCCCTCCAGGGTGGAGAAGGCTCCATTAAACAGCTCTTTTTGTGCACTGTCCCAAATACCTTGCTCTGCCTTCACTGGTGTTAGTGGGAAACTAGCCTTGGCTTCTGGGCAGCAGAGGTGGCAGTCCTCTTCTGTGGCGCTGGGGACGGTCCGTGGCCACATCTTTCATGGGCGTGATCCTTCGCGTGGCCTCCTTTCTTACCTTTCCCTCTCCAGCTTCTGCACTAATTGCCTTTTTCTTCCTTTGCTGTCTCTAATTCTCCACAGCAATGCTTGGGTCATGTGTCAAAATTAAGCAGTGGGAGTGCAGACATGCCCCCAGATAGGTCAGTCTGTAGCCATTTCAGTCAGTAATGGCCGCACTATAGCTGCAGGCACATTCTCTGGACTGCCAGTAGCCTTTATTTTGAAATGCTAATTTTTTGCTGATTTGAAAAGGAGAAAAAGCATTTTTCAATGCCTTAAAAGGCATAGAGCCTTTTAAAACAATATTTTTCCTTCTTTTCTATTTATATTGACCCTTCTCCTTTGCTTACAGCTTTGGAAAGAAAAATATCAATGAGGCAAAGCAGAGAAGAGCTTATAAAACGAGGAGTGCTGAAAGAAATTTTTGATAAAGGTAAGTGTTCTTCTTTTCACAACATTAAATTGACATCTCATATAGTTTTATGGCCATATATTACATTATTGTAACACTAGGAGCTGAGAATCTAGTCCTGAATTGCAGGACTGTGCAAAAAAGGTCTTCAAACATCTTTTTTGATTTCACCATGGGCTAACCCTGTCTGTTGGATTCATGTGGTAGCTACCTAGCAAAAAAAACCTGAAAACTAATCAGAAATGTAAAGCAGTAGAAATATAAATCACAGCAATGTGCAGTAGTCACTTGCTGCAAAACAGCAAGGCATCCAGACTGCGGGGAGATGGAGTGGGTCGGTGCCTGCGTGTGTTATCATCGTCTGGTTGAGTCACTCTGGGATTAGCTATTGTGGAAAAGGGAAACGTTTAAAGGTTTTGGATCCTGACGAGCACAAGAACAATGCACATTCCCTTGAAACAGCTCTGTAGACATAATAATAATAGTCCCTTGTTCGGGGTAATTAATTTGTTGAATTGTTAATGTATCATTTATGCAAAATGCCATTGTTTGCCAAATACCATTGTTTTACACTGGTAATGCAACACATGTTTGACAACTATTACGTACGCGTCAATTTTTAACCGCAGCTTTTATTTTTTTGCTGCTTCCCTTGTCAGTAACTAAGGCAGTGAATTCAGAAAATTGCATAAAGACATGGCAAAGTTGCCTCTTAATTTCAATAGAACTTACGCATGTGCTTTAAGGCCTCATTAATTCAAAGTCTAAAAGTCTTTAACAGTACCAGTACAAAACCTGATAGAAGTCAGTAGAAGTTATAAACTTTTACAGATATTAGAAGTAGGGTCTACTTCATAAAGTCTGGAGCATGTAAATCTGCTACCTTTTTTTTTTTTTAGTCTAGCTTATTGGGAATTTAAAAATTTACTAACCCAAACTGTGTATTTTTGTAAGTGAAAAAAAATAAAAAACGTTGCAAAACCAAAGAAATATGCTGTAGTAGTCATTACATTTTACAGTTTTTACCCGTTATGTATTTTAGATGCTTCTAATCCTTTCAGTCTAACACTGTCTGTGCTCTCAGTATGACCTGCTGGCTTGGAAGTCATCCTAGATGCAACTTCAGGGCAGAAACAACTCCTGGTAAAAGGTTTGCCCTTCTCATTGCTTTGGGCCGTCGGCCTTTTGGAGTGTGACTCAGATGGGATGCGCAGCCATGAGGCGGGCATCCCCACAGCCAGCAAGGCACAGCCCGGGCTGTCACGCCAAGTGCCTCACAGCCCAAAGCGTAGCTCCCTGTTCAGCGCCCTGGCTGCCTCTGAAGTCAGCCTTCAGTCACACCACCACCCAGGGTGTGCGCTCCTTCATCCCTGCCTCACATCCCACACATCACAGCTGGTTTCTGACCCATACCTAAAGGCATCCCCAGGAAAAATCTTTCCTGTGCAGTCTGACCCTGCCCTCCACGTTGCTCCCAAAGTGTTGCAGCTTTCTCTGTTCATCACATAATGCTTTAGTTTGTAATCTTCTGTGTCATCTTGTGAAGTAGATGCTAAGCTGTCTGGAGGTCCTCATCTGAAAAAAAGAAATTAAATCCTCTTTGTAGTCATTTTTCACCTTTTCATGTCAGAAGAAGCTGGTAAGAAATACATGCTGCTTCATCCTATTTCCAGTGCAAAAAGCAGAGGCATCAGACTTTTTCACTATCACATGCCACTAAAAGGGAAACTAGAGTGCAAACCAGCTACCCTACGTTATTTCCTGATGGAAATATTTCCTGACAGGAAGCTAAGAATTGGTACCCCTCATTGAAAGAAAGAGGTAGGGCAGAGAAGAAAGTAGTAATGCACAAGAACAGTAGCAATCATCGAGTAGCTTTGATGATACAAGGATATGAGTAAGGCAAGATGTCTAGAGCAAAAGCAGTATTTCCTTCAGTGGTGTAATAATCCGAGAGTGACTCTAATAAAGGGTATTATATTTCACTGTGAACCTTAAGTGGAAGTAATATTTTCCTTGTTATTCCTGTTAGGTAATCTCTAGTTCTTCAAGAAAGTACAGCAGACTTTAGCACTTGATAGCAGAAGGCTTTATTTGATGATGGTAACACCTTCCGTGCTGAGAGGCATCTTGCACAGACAACAGGTGTAGCCATAATGTTAAATCTCTTTGTCTCCCTTTCTAAGAGGTGGGCAAAACAGACAGAATCAGCCTGTGAGTAATTTTGCCTTTTTATTTCTTTAAAAAATCCATACGGTTCAAAGGAAACTTGGTATGGATAGACTGACCCAAGAACAAAAATTCTGAGGCTTGCAATGTGCTTATTATTGGGTTTGTCATATTTTCCATGTTGGAAAAAAAAACAGATTTTGCTAGTTTGTTTGCCTGCTGTTTAAAATGACATGCCGACCTGTTTGCGTCAGGATTTGCTGGCTTTTCAGAGGACTTTGTGTCATCCAGCAGGTGAAAGTTAGCAGAGCACAGTAAGTCACAGCGTTCACACATGGGAAGGTCACTGCAGTCCAGCTGCTATATTTGAGAAACAAGAAATGCTTTTATCACTTCAGTGACCCCCATGCTGAAACTAGTCAAGTGGAACTGCTCCATTCTGAACCGCAGAGAGCTCTTTTCTTGGTAAGGGCCGGGCTCATGACCAAATCAGTTTCTGTCATCTTCCATTTCCAGGGTTCTGTGACTCCAATCTTCTGAAAATGCAGGCAAAGGTGGTCTTTTTTTCTCAGTAGTGTGTACTTTTGGGAAAATAGTAAGTTGAAGAAGGAGCTGATGAGGCACCTGCTGTTCTAATAGTTTGTGGGCAGACTTTTTAACGGAGAGGTTAAAAATACAGCTTCCACCCACAAAGCAGAACATACCACAGCATTTAGAAGAACTCACATTTTAGCTATACTATTGCTCCTACACATAGATAAACAGCTTTGATTTTCACATGAAGGTGTAACCATCCCAAAAGCATCTGTCTTTAGAATTGCCCACTGTTCCATGGTGCTGGTCAAAGAATTAAATCTACTTGTAGCATTTTGGTACCTCTTCTTCTATCTGAGCATAGATAAAATCGCCTGTAGTGAGAAATTTCTGACAATGTGTCTGTACTGATTGCTTGCATCAGAGGCAATGATTCTTCAAAGAAGCATGGACGGTCTTCATCTTTTATACTTTTGTATTTTTATACTCTCTATCTAATCAAAATGATGGATTTAGACATAAATTTGAGGTTACCTAAATCCTGACAGGATTTGAACATGTTGCACTTAGGTGCTAAGGCAGGTTTTGTGGCAGTATGAGAGCTAAGTTTGAAGAAGTGGCTTTGGTAATGCAGCAAGGAGGAAGACATGGCAGCTGCCGGAGAGCCAGGTGTGCTGCAGTGAAATCATATGTTAAAAGGTTCTGAACTCCTCTAGAAGCAAGGAGGATATCCATATGTCAACCTGTCTCAAACTCCATGGGATCCCACAAAATCAGGGATCTGCTTAAGAGACTAAAGTTAAGGGGGATCCTAGCCACTGTGATAAGGGAGCCACCAAGGCTAGGAAGCATCCTCAGGGACAGGTCTTGACCACGTACAACAACAGTTTTCCATCCCCTAGCCCACAAGGGCCATGGAAGGGAAGGACAAGTCTTTTTCTCTGCCCTTGCTAGCCTTTGCCAACAAGAATGCTTGCCTGGACAGTCTTTCTTGAGAGCAAGCAAGTACTGAAGGGAGACAACCCATAGTGGAAGATAACCCAGGATTTTGAACTCTCCTCACCATTTTGACTTCTGTAGCCACTTGTCTGTGGAAGGAGCACAGGAGTCTGCCACTTTCCAGATATTCAAGAAATTCCCTGGTCCAAGGTGTTCAGAGTGAAAAGAGACGGTGAGAGGGTAGGCAGAGTTCCAACACAAGGAACAGCGAAGGACTGGTCTCTGTCAGTCAGTGTGATGCACTGCAGGCTGCTTCGCACCAGGCAATTTTAAAAAGTACCTGAAAGTGGAAGTGGCAGGTGAGTTCTGGAGTACAAAGCGTGCTTAGGGGACACATGTTCGGAACATAGCAGCTATGCATTTCTGGGCCTTCACTTTATGCTGTTATTTTCACATGCTAAGGTGAATTAAAGTGTCTGGGTAGAGTCCTCTGTGTCAGAGAGTTTCCTCTGAGATCCTGTTTCTTCAGTGACACTGGGTGTGCAGAGCCTCCACAGTAACACAAGAGCAACTTTCATGTGCCTTTGTTGCTGCAGAGGTCCTGTCCAAATTCACACTCAGCCACCATTATCAAAGCTCATGCCCTTCTGGGGAGTCATTCTCCCCTAAGTAGCAGCAGGCTCTGTGAAAACACAGCAAAAGATTTAGCGAGTGACACATTATATATGTTATCACTGTGCAAAATTAACTTTAAACTCATAGCCAGTTCCTGAAGACTAATCGATTCATCCATGTATATGTAATAATTGCATTTCCAGGATTCTTTTCATTTGCATGTCAGCTAACCAGAATAGCTTTTAGTACTCTAAAAATAATAACTAATTTGCCTTTTATATCTGGTTGTCAAGCGCTTCTCTGATCCAGGATTAATTCACACCAAGATATTCTTCTATCTACAAACTATTTTATCCACATCTTTGATCAGTTTGCTGTACTTGAGCAGCTCTCCAGGTAGCTCTCTGTTAAGTGAGATTGGATTTAGAGTGTATATTTCAGTCATGATTCTGTGTCATGTCTGATGATTTCAGTCAAATCCAAGGACGAAATTTTATCTCACATTCTACTTCTTTGCAATTGTAAACCTTCAGCGGATCATTTGAATGCCGTCTTCTTAAATCATGCTGAATATACCTTGAGAAGTGCAAGGTGCACTTAAGATGGTAAGATTTCGAGGTGCTCAGAATGTTACAATAGGCATCCCACTTGATTGAAAATGTGCAGACATCCCTCCAAAACCTAAATGTAACTGGTCTTATCATGCATACTTTTTGTCTGCTCACAGTTATGGTCAAATTTAGTCCTGCACTGAATTAATGAATATCGCTGGCCGTAATCGCTGCCTTTCATTCAAGAAACAGTTGTTCTGCGTAAGAAAGGTATGCTCTTTCATGAAACCAGGTAACTGAGACAACAGCAGCCCCTGTCCCAAACATGTCCAGGTGTGTGGACAAAGGGAGACAGAGCAAGCACAGACTACACAGCATTTCCACCCAAGCATCTAAGTCAAAAAACATTCAGCTTAAATACTGGCTGAACTGTTGTTTGATTTTGGCTGCCTAGGGAAATAAATGGGTTTGTATTAAATGACCACAGCAGTTAGAAGGAGACTGCTGCAAACAGTTGGCCAAACCCTTCAGGTTTGATTAATGTTGCCACCTTTTATCGAGCTCAGTAGATTGCTTTGAAAGCTGTGGGTCGGGTTTCAGTCTAATACGAAGTGGCTGTGTACCATAATAGCTCTCGAGGTCTTTAAAAAGCCTCCAACAAAACCAAGAATGTCAAGACCTTAGTATTTCTAATAGTTCCAAAATAAGCAGGAGACCATCTTTCCTCGCTGTAGAGAAGCTTTAAAAAGCAGAAACATAATTCTGAATACTTACCAGCTAACGTACTTTCAGCCTTGTTAATTGCTGTGCCCTGACGCTTAAGCGAGACTTTTTTTTTTTCTCTTTCCAGTATTGTTTTCCAAAGGGTTTTGCACATCTTACCCCTGTGAGGGGAAAATGTACACTGACTTGAAAGATGTACATCTCTGCTTGGTACATTTATCAGTAGTATGGCTAATCAGAGGAGCCCAGAAATCAAGAAACAGATCCTGAAATCCTGAGTTTAACTTAAAAAAAATAATTTAAATGCATAGTAAAATTAGGCTCCATTTATTTGCCTGCTGGTTTTTAACCTTACAGGTCACATTCCGGTTGTATTTTTAGGCTTTCACTCGTAACTGTAGAGGCTGAACACTTTCTTTTATAAAACTGTAATTGAGATATCCATGTAGTCATTGCCTCCAGGTACTGGAGTGCTGTGCATAACAAGTTCTGAGATAAAAATCATGTGGGTTGACACCATAGAGAATGATCTGATCCCTCGCTTCTGTTCTTTATTATTTCTAATGTGAGGTGGCGTTTGATAGGAAAGAAACTACCGGCTGCTGTTATAGAAATTTTGCTTAAATAGAGGAGATAGTATTAATAACTTCAAAAACAATCTTTCTAAATGGAATCTGTTATATCTCAGTATCAAGACCTTACAGCAGGTGACTATAAAAATTATTCCCTCCCTTACTTAAAATCTTTATTCTGGGAGCTTTGAGGTTTTTATTTGTGTGTAAAATAGGGATGTACTTCTGTGATTTTGCTTATGTCCCTTATAGCATAAAAACTGGTGTACAAGAAGAGAATAATTCTTCTTATTAAATTATTATAAATATATATATATATGTATTAGTATTCTTTAAGAAAGCTCCATAGCTTCAGTTCCATCCCATTCTCATTCCTGACTTCCCATCTTCAACAGAAACAGAAGGAAAACAGACTTTGTGGCCCTGGATAGGACCACGTGGCCCCATGGGTGGAGGATGGTCAGGAACCATCCAGCTTAGACTATGGATCATAATGACCATCCTAGGGTAAGCAAAGAATCGACACAGATATTTGACGGATCCTTCCCAGATCTTAATAACCGCATAAGGCAAGTGGAATGCTATCAGACTTTTGTGAAACTGTTGTGGACAGAACATCACAGTCAGACATCTCCAAAAATTGCTCTACACAAGTTGTATTTTTGAGATACAAACCGTATTGTTTTGATCCTTATCCCTGTGTCTTCTGTATACATACAAGATCTCAGCTCAGGTGCCTCATTTGCAAGCAAGCTAATGGAGATAGCAGATTTCATTTTTAATTCTTTCTGTATCTTATTTATGTGTCTTCTGTTGTCATTTTGCTTTCCTCCAACTATGGACAGATGGAGAACTTTCCATATCAAATGAAGAAGGAGCTTTGGAGAATGGGCAGCCTCTGGGCTCCGGGCAAGTGCTGAGCTCCAGCCAGGTATCCCTGCCAGCCCTAGCAGAACTGGAGTCAGGCCCAGCATCTGGGGAACCCTGCTCATACGAAGTGCTCCCAACCACAGAGATCATGGATGGGACAGGTAACATCTTGTTTACATTATGATGTAGATACTCTAAGCTGTTTGAAACATATTTTGACTTCTAACATTTGGTGTCTAGCCCCGAGAGATCCTTGTTGAAGACAAAGGTCTTCTGGTGGAGAAAGAGGTGACAGCATACACGTTGTCCCTGGATGCTCACTAGAAATTTTGACCGACTTGGCGTAGAAGTAACTTCTACACTAGTAACCTCTTTGTGAGTAAGGCAAAGCGCCTGCACTTTGTGAACATTTAAGAGTAGATTTCTAACTCTCTGGCCATATCTCAGCTGTGCCAATGAGCTCCAGAGAAGAGAGCTGACATTTTTAAACCCTAGGGTACAACATCATGCCCGTTAGCCACGGTGTGGTGCTGGGTGACGTTCACACCACGCAGCTCTCAGTAGCTAACACGGCCAGCTGCCCTGCCCTAGGTGAGGCTCTCTGCGCCTCTTCCCCAGCCCATGCAGAGAGACAGCAGCGCTGTGTGTCTGGCTGGGTTAGCGCCTCTTACTGCATCGCTCAACGCGGAGAGTTGTGGGCAAAGGTCGCGTGAGGAAAAGTGACTGGTAGAAGTGTTCATCCGTGATCCTGCACAGCTCCGCAGCCTCGTTGAAATGGAGTAGGCCCCGTGAGGTGCTTTTACATTTATAGGATACGTTTAGAGACCACCTGCTAACATTTCTGGTCCTGAGCAAGCTGTGGTGACAGACCGTCTGAGATGTGACATTTTAAGGCACTTGATTTATGTTCGAGATGTGGGAATACGTCCCAGCCTGGCATAAGGGAGCTGGCTTCTGTCAGAGGTAATGGGAAATTCAGCTGTTGTGTAGATGTGTGTTACTCCTTCTCTTTCTCTTTTTCTCTCCTCCTTCCTCTCCTCCTTTCTGTGTTATATGATGTTTGAGTGAAATCTATTAGTCGTTCTTAATCTGCATTTCTGCGCTGCTTTTCTTGTCTTACTGCGGCTGTATCCGCTGCTGCTTTGCTCGTAACGTTGTTGCGTCTACGATGTGGTTGTGTCCTCCAGTGTCTGAAGAGAGCCCCACATCCAATGAGTCCGGCGTCCTCCTGTCCCAAGATCCTACAGCTAAGCCAGTCCTGCTACTTCCCCCAAAAAAATCTGCCGCTTTCCCTGGAGACCATGAGGACACCCCAGTGAAACAGTTGTCCCTCCTCAAACAGCCCCCTGCCCTGCCTCCTAAACCTATTGCCAGGATTGCCAGCCACTTAACTGGTAAGTAGGTGTTCCTGGACCCTCAGCACCACCATTTCCCTTATAGGAAAAACCTGCCCTGACAGCAAGGTTCTCCGTGTCCTTCCTCCTTGTGTAAAGCTGTTTGCACATGTTGTTGTGTGTACTGGTACTGTATCTGTGTTTTACCCAGGGCAGGGATCACGAAGCATTTTCAGTCTATAACTTCATCGAGGTTGCTTCAGGGCACTTCCCCTCTCAGCTGTAATTACCTGAGACCGCCGTTGCGTTTCCTCACCCTCCTCACTCTTACTCATCAAGACTCACCACAAAAATTGCAGGATGTGCTTTGATGGGAAAGGAAGTATCAGGAAAATACTAGGATATCTTTAAATGCCTTTAATGAGAAAAGGGTTGAGGGGAAAGGTAGAGTTTTGCTTTCTCCTTTTGCCCCTGGTTGCTTCTCACCTCAGCTGCCATCTGGCCAGGCTTCCCTGCACACACCCTCTATCTTTCCATGTGTTTGTCTTTTATGTGGCCCCACGATCCTTACACAGGTTGTTCTGTCCCATGGCTTCTTGCCATTTTGTTTCCCTGCTCACACTGCCTGCCTCACTGCTCCCCCTTTCCACCCCTGCTCTGACAGCTCCCCTCCCACTGGTGACTCCTGCTCATGGTGGGCAGCTCCAGTTCCCAATGACCAGGATTTTGGTGTCCTGCAGCTTATGCTGCAGCATATCTCTCACGACATGGCAGCTAGCAACAGTAGGCAGTGCAGGTTCCTTTTCTGTATTCCATATGTTCTCCAAGTATCCAGGCTTTTGGGGATTCAGAACTCTGGGTACCTTTGGAAGGAGGACTGGTGGGTCTCCCCTCTCCAGTCTCTCATTTAGACCACCAAAGCAAAGGATGGCAACATTTACACAGACCAAAAAAGGTTCCCTAAATGCTTGCCTGCACCTTTTGAACAGTCTGCTCATAATTGCAGCTGCTGCCCAGGAGGCAGCACCTCAAAATCCTGAGTTCCAGACGAGGTGTGGTCCATCTCTCTACTGAGCTTCTTACTGGGTCAGTCTTCTTGTGTTAATGCTACCCTAATCTTTTCAGGGCTGATGTGAGAAATGCACAGCCCACGTTAATACATTCTAGATGGGTTTTTTTCCCTGATAGTTATTGCCTGTTTTATTCAGGTTAAGATATATATCAGGGAAGAGCTCATTAGGAAAGAGCGTGTTCTGATTTTCTCTCCTATCTCTATGTAGTCTCTTCATGTTTCTGTTTGGATGACCACGTTTTTGTTCTGTATAGTTTTGTTCATTTTATGTGAAATCTCTTTACTTTCTCGCCTGCCAAAATCTACACGTAATGATTAATATTTTGCCTTATGCTACAAACCGAATGGGCAGTTCTGCAGCCTGCAAAGCCAGACTGGAGTATTAATGACTTCAGGTGAAGACAAAACCAGCTTCCTATGATCTCCCATAATACTCTGTCCCAATTACACGAAGCTGCTCAGAAATGAGGCCAACATGGAAGAAATAAAATAATAGGAATAGCATAGGAAAAAAACTCAGGTACTAAATGTCCTTCATTCATAAGCTTTTCTTTTGTAAGATACAGAAAAAGAATCAAAAGGATGAGGGCTTCTGGTGTCGGGTTTTTTGCAGCTGGAAATTTTGTGTGAAGTAGAATCAGGCTCAAGCTATCAGCATAAGACAATCGCTTGATGGTGACGACTTTACAATGAAAATTAAACAGAAATGTGACTTCTCTCACTTTGTGGTGGCCTTTAGCGGTGTCTCATCCAGTGCTCAACTAACTCTTGTATGCGCATATAGAAAGCCTCTTGTACGTGCATATACAGAACCCTCAAGGAAAAGGAACAGGGATTCAGATTTAGTCATAGAGCCCTAATTTGATTGACAGTTATTCCTGGTGGAACTGGAAGCCTCATTTAGACATACCTTATAAATAAAAGTATTAAGCTTATTCTTAAGGGTCCGTTTACTTTGGTGGTCTAAAGGATATACGTGTTGTTGAGTGCCTTGTGTTCTCCACTGGTAATTATTTTAGCCGTGTATAATTTTTGGAAATGAGCAATCAATCCTAATGAAGCACCCTCATCAGTGAGAAGCAGAATTAATGGTATTCTTTTACTAATTACTCCAGAGGCATCCTCAGCTTGTGTGTGAGAAAACAAGTAAAATCTAAATTCTGGTGTATGAGGTGAAGACTTTTCTGTTCTTGTTGCATACCTCTTTTCCTACTAAAGATTTTGTGAGAAGGTTGAACGACAAATTAAAGCACACTGGGCTTGGCTAACAGAGAGTGACATTGGCTTAATGGTCTGGTAGCTCTGTTCGAGAAGACTGTGAGGGGAGAGATGTGATCTTGTGAAGGGTTCAGGTACACATCTGAAAATGCAGAAGTGCCTCAACTTCTGTCTTAAGATATATATATGTGTATGTGTACATATATATATTTATTTAATAGAAACATGTTTTATACAAACATATAAAATCTCTACAGGTGTGGTCAGCAAAAAAAAAAAAATATTTTAAATACAAGACTTGAGGAAAGGAAAGATTCCTTTGAGTCTGACCACCTTCTTGCTATGGACTTATCCCAAAGTTCTTCAATAAAGGCATGAAGACTGACTTGCAGGTTTGGCAAAGGACTTAATACAGGTTTTAGAAATGGAAAAGAAACATTCCTCACCGCTGAAAGCATTTGTGAACCAGCTCAAACATCTATCTGCCTGTGCCAAGACAAAGATTCGCCTTCCCCTCGATAAGAAATGCACATAAAAGAGCAGGCCTAAAATAAACATGTAAGAGCACATTTAATTTTGGGGAGAATGAAAAGAACAAATCCGTTTTAAAGGTGACAGGAAGAGAGAATTGCCTCTGGCAGATACAAATCACACAACCTTGGCATGCTCTTTCTCAAGGCTGAGGTATGTGGGGCCCGGACAAAGCCAAGAGCAGACTGCAGAGCAGACACTGGGAGTGGTGCCACCGCTGCTGCAGAAGATGCTCCATGCTTTGCCTGATGCCATCTTCCATGCTCTTGATGATGCTGCCTCCACAGGGAATGTCCCTGTTACTGTACTGGCTGTGGAAATACCCATGCAGCCCTAGGAGATAGGCATCCCTCAGAGAAAAACACGATCCTTCAGTGTTTTGATACCATCATCTCACTGCTCTGCATTTGCTGTTGGCCTGTCACCTCCTGTTGAGCCTTCTACTGGTTTTCAGATAAGATTATTATTGGGCAGCATTCATGGGCAGAATTTCTTTAAGCATTGTAATTCTCCAATATCCACATGCAGAACCCAGGCATTTAAGGGCAACAATTGTGGCCCCCTTTGTTGAAAATATAGGAGAAGCTGAAAGAGTCACCTGGGACCAAATTTAATTGGACTGCTGAGGTAAAGTCCCCAAATTATCATAAAATCTTTAATGGCCAAAAGTGACAAGAACACTGGTCAGATCTAATTTGATAGACAGCATACCCCAGCAGTGTAAATCTTGTTTTGATCTTGATTCATTAATCTGTTACTTCTTACCAGCACAGATAATGTTTTCTGAAATTAATTAGATATTTTCCATGCAGACAACTGAATCACCAGTAACCAATAAAGTCCCCTAAAACATCAGAGAACAAAATATATGCTGAGCAACTGGTATCTCAGCAACACAGTATCTCAGTGTATTTGAGCCCAAAGTTAGCCTAATATTACAGTAGGGTGTAACCTTGGCTGTATCTGGCTGCTAAGCTATTGTATTTAAGCTTTGGAAAATGTTTTGCATTCTCTGGCTCTCCTCATTCAAGCTTTGAGGAGAGGCGTAGTATGTTTTTAGTTCTGAGACTGTGCTTTCTAGTTATGTCTCTGTACAGCAAGAACTAATTCATAATTAGAGGCAAACATTTAACAGGATAGGAAATGTTATAAGTCCCCAAAAGTTACTTCTGATAATCCAGACAAGCCAAGGATGAGGTCTGAGAACAGAAATGCCTGGTGTCCTGCTGCATGGCCACAACGCAGCTGGTTGTTAGTTACAGCATCATAAAAGTATTTACAACTACAATTTATCCAATAAATATTCTCTGCAGTATTTTTTAACTCAACACTCACATGTGTCTCAGAAGAGTTCTCTGTAGATGAGCCCAAGACATTATCCACAAGCTTCCTCCTCTGTGACGTTAACTCCTGCTGCCTTCTTTGATGGGCTGCATTCATGAAGAAAGGTTACATTCACATGGAGGCAATGAACAGTTCCCTTTTCACTGTGTGCTTGAGGGAGAAACAGCAGAGCAAGAGCAGCTCTCCTTCACCAGTGCTCCCAGGCTCTCATGAGAAGCTGGACCCTGGTGCAGTTGCTCTCTCCACACTTCCTCTGCCTGCAGCTCCCTGGAGGGGAGTACCTAGCACATATGGGCGGCAGGCAGTCGTCTTGTCTTTGAAACCCTCTTCAAGGCTCTGCACAGGATTTCATGCAGAGCTGTGCTTTTCAAACTTTAGACTAAGCATGCTTTGCTTGTGTTCTCCAAATTCAACTTGAACCCTGGATGCATACATCATGCAGAAGAACAGCAAAGAATTTCAGTCTCAAATCTTCCCTGAAGACATGGCTGCAGATCTTGCTGTAGTCAGCAGAAAATGCATGGAAGATCTTTCAGAACAGTTTTTAATTTCACTTTATGAATCTGCTCAGAAAACTCCTTGAAAGAAGAGACTCCCATTGTTCAGGCACAAGTGATTCCTGGAGAGAAGACCTGAAAAAAGAAAAACTACTCATCCGGATGCTACCAGCAAATATCGAGCACATCACCTCATTTCCGCAATGGAGTTCCCTCAACAGGCCATGCCATTTTTTTTTTCACTTTTTTTTTTTTTTTTGCACATTACTTTCCAGAATTAATTACTTGGATGGAATTTAGAGAGTAACTCGCTAACTTTATGATGAGTTATATTACTTCTAGCTGTATATAGTACAACAATAGTATGAGGTCATTCAGGTGAGAGGGAAACTCAGCAAGTCTTTAGTCCAACATCCTGTTCAAAGCAGGGTCAGCTATGAGGTCAGGCCACATTGCTCAGGGCTTTCTCCAGCTGGGTCTTGAAAACCTCAAAGGATGCCAACTGCACAACCTGTCTGGGCAAATCTGTTCCACTGTTGGGCTCTTCTCATGGAGAAAAATGTTTTTCTTATAGTCCAGTCCAGAATCACTTTTGTCTCCTCTTCCCACCACAGATACCTGTGAGGTGTGGCTGCACCTTATTGGTAACCTCCTCATAGGTACTGGAGGGCTGCTGTTAGGTTCCCCCTCCCCGCAAGTTATCTTTTCTCCAAGCTGAACAAGCCCTTGGTCCCTCAGCTTCTCCTCACAGGTCAGGTGCTCCAGCCCTCAACCATTGTGGTGGGCTTCTGCCCAACTCATTCTAGGTTTTTGATGTCTTTCTGGGGGAACCCAGACTTTGACACAGTAATGTAGATACAGTCCAAGGAATGCTGAATAGAAGGGGAATAATCCCTTGATCTCCTGGCTGTGCTTCTACTCGTACAACCCAGGAGGCTGTTGCCTTCCTTTCTCTTGGGGTACAATGCTGACTCCTGTTTGACATTAAAAGGAGTAAAGAAAGAGCTTTTCTATGCTGGCAGGATAGCAAACGTCACCACCTCTGCCACAAGCCCAGGATTCCCAGGCATGCCCTCTTACTCCATGCAGTTGTTGTGCTGGGGGAGGATTTTAATGAGCTTTTCTCGCAGCCCTGCTGGAGCAATATTTACTGCCATACATCCAGAACTTCCTGCCACTCCATGTATGACACGTGTATCTGCAACATGTGCTCACCAACTCACCGGCCATGTTCAGTGGCTAGGAAGCATCAGGTTTGGTGTAGTTAGTGCACAGCTTAAGTGTACCACAAACACATCCAAAGAACCATACATGGGCAGACCTTCTGGGCAGTGAATAAAAGTATATTTATCTGACTCCTGAAAAACCCACGAGGAAATGCAGCAACTGTAAGTTTTAGCAGTGTGATCTATATATAGAAGGGGCAATGGCTGACCTGTTTGTCATAGCTCTGATGTGCAATAAATACTGTGGCGTTCACAACCATCTTTTAAGTAATTTATTGTCATCAACAGTGGGAGAGATTCTATGTCTAACATCTCTTTCATCAATTCTGACACAGTTACTACTTAACCATGCACAGTGCTGAGTGGTCACAACCCTGCTGGGAACCAACATCTTGCAGAATTGCTCATTATTCTCTTGAGCATGAAGAACCTGAGCCAAAAGAGATTAATTAGACTTGCACACCTGGCTTCACACAGTTTGCTTCTCTTCTGTCATGAGCGCTTTGAGCAATAATTTAAGACATTGGTAATGTTCCACTGAGGAGACACTTCTCACAGATTCCTTGTTCATATTTCCACTGTCAAGCTTCTTATTCATCTACAGATGTCCATGTCTGATGGATATTCCATGCTGGAGACAATGGCTGTTTCCACCCCTGCTTCATAGATCACATACATTGTGAAATTAAAAGAGAGGAAAGAACTGCAAAACACAGTCATCTCGCTCTTACACGCAGGGACAAGTTGTTCTCTTGTTTACTCCAGATGATGGTAGTGCAGTTCCCAACAGGATGCCTGGAGCCCATGGATTTGAGCAAGACCCCATTTGTTCAGCGCACTCACTGATCTGACCACACAGTAAGACTTGGAGTACAAGCTCTCTGTTACTGATGTCGGTCAAGATGTACTGATACATTTCCGAGTGAATGGCTTGAACTCTCCTCCCATTGCAGTCATTCTTCTTTTAACCATTTTTTATTTTTAAGTAGAATTCTCCGGAAGGTGAAGGGCAGACAGGTAGATTTAATGCCTCTGGTTCGTTTTCAAGGTTCTATTTAGATGTTAGGGCCGTATTCAGACAGGCTTAAGAACTTGGGTGAAAGACAGGCAGTCTGAATAAAATTGTGGACAAGATTTTTGTCATGTGTCCAGATATCACTGAAAACATGTTGGTGTGAAGTATTTCTTTAAATTTAAGTGAAAACTAAATGTCCATACCTTTATTGTGAAGAGTGGAAACCAGAATATGCACATCTGATTCATGATGGAGTATGTGGTTACTTGGAATAATTAAGCTAAACTTGTTCTCCTGTGCAAGTCCAAAGTTGCAGTGCCTCTGTCACAACTCTACTAGATGAATGCTTGCATGAGAGAGGAAAATAAATTTTCACTATATTTTAGAACAAAGATGGAAGGGTTCCTGATTGCTCTATACCTGAACCATTTGGCATGTTATGCTCCCTCCTAACATAAAATATTGCTCTAATCTTCAGCATCACAGAAGGCAGCAAATCCAGTTGATACTTCCAGTTACTCTTTTGTCAGAATCCAGAGATGCCTGCAGTTGGGATGTCTTTGAATTCACCGTTAAGATCATTGCGCATTGCATCATACACGGAGTAGTGGGGCATCCAGGAACAGGCACTGTCAGATGAAGACGTTAATTGAGATACAGCAGAAAGGGATCTAAAACCAACAGTGGAGCCTGCACTTTTCAAAATGGAAGGCAGATCTCAGTGTAGTCTTTGTAATTCAAGACCAGCTCTAGAAATGAAATTGCCTGGAGCACAAATGCATGAAAACACTTTGTAACTACAAATCCCATAGAAGCCTTATTCTCAGGGCTCTATACAGTTTACTCTCTGCTATTTACCTTTTCTTGAAGATGGTGTGTTCTTTTATGCAAGATACAAAGAAGAAATACATACAGATAACGTATATAAGAAAAACACAGTAACTTGGAGACCTTGGTGTGCTTGAATAGAAAATGCTGAAAGTTTGGGTTTTTCTACTGTACGGAAAGGCAATGTGCTTTAGAGGAGAGAGCAGTGCCCTGTAGTTTGGCAATCTCATGAGTTAGATCTCAGCCTTGGTAGAGCTATTAAAAGAATTTTTGCCTTCAAGTCACATGTCAAGTGGATACGATACTGCATTGACGGCCAAAAGACTTGAGTTCTACTCTCTTAACTCTCCCACTCTGCAATGTGGAAAGACCACTTTCCACGCCTCTTTCATCTTCTCGCACCCTTTACCTCTCCTATGTCTTTAGCCTATAAGCCCTTTGAAGAAAGGGAAGACTTGCTGTCAGTATGTTGTTCCTAGCGTAGTAAAAACACTAGCATCAAGCAGATATAGATGCAAGGAAGCTACGACTAGCACTAAAAAAACTCTCATGTCATATCTGAGCTTGGCTCAATGCATGCTAGTTTTCCACATTCATGTCCTTAATCATTTTAAAGAAATGTTAATGCTTGGAAGTCCTAGTATCAACCTCATGCACCCTGGCTAGTAGATATGGATACTAATACAGGCAATACTTAGAATAGGCCAGGAGGGAGGAAGGAATAAAGGGGGCAAGAAGAAGGATAGTTAATGCTAAAAAGAACCATCTGGAAAAGGACTTTAGAAATCTGATATTGCTGAGGAGGATGATGACCTTTTGAAACCTGGGGGGCAACATCTCACTCCCAAGTTTTCTCAGGTCAAAAGAAGATTCTAAACCTTCAGTTTCTTACCATGTTACAGCAAGAAGAGTGAACTGTAGCAACACAAGTTCAGAGAGTGTGCAAACCTTGCCCACAGAGCTGCATTGCAGAGCCACATGTCTGTTTTATTCCAGGCTGGAAAGGGCATGGCCTTCCTCCTAAACACAAACTCACAGTTGCAGCTCATAGCATATATATTTGCTCTCGGTTTTGCTCTTAGCATATGTGGGAGCCATTTCCTACACCCACCTTGGGAACTACAAGCCCTCCCATTAACTTCTTCCTAACATTTCATGGTGCAACTCCAGAAATCTCCATCCTGCAGCTGAGTCCTGGCAGAGAGAATTGCTTGTGGACCTTTCATTGATTTCCCATGGAAGTCAGGGGAGTCTTTGCCTGGCACGTCAACTGTGTGATTCAAGTAACATACCTAGAGTTAAAAAGGTTAAAATTCAGTGCATAAGCCCAGAGAAAAGTGCCAGCGTAGTCTTCTGTAAAAGAATACATTAATTCTAACAATCTTCTGCCCTTTATAATTTTCTCCTCCTGTACCCTTCATTTTTGCAGACCACTCCTGTTTAGTATTCAAACCCTATTTCTTTTCTCTCTTGCCCTGTAATGTAATTTTTAACACCAGATGTTTTGTACATTACAAAGCTGTATGAAATGTGACTTCTAGTAATTGCACTGCAGTGGCTGAGGAGGAGGATCAGGAGTCCCTGAGCTTTTGCTCCAGCAGTGCTGGTGGTGAGTCATCCTGTAACTTCAGACACCGAATCGCTGTCCCTCTGTTTGCATGTCTGTCGAGCGAGAGACATCGCGCTTACCTCACAGGGCTGCTTTGGAGGATTAGGGCTTTAGAGCGTCAAAATGTGCCATGAGCCTTGTTAAGCATTGCTTAACATGTTTATTAAGGGGCATGCACAGCCCTGGGATGTTTTTGGTGACACTCGGAAGTGCTGCAAAACAGCGGTATTCTTTCTGAAGACCGTGCTGAGCTGAGCGCACGCTATGCAGGGTTGGCTGTCGCAGCAGGAAAGGGGTGCACACTCCCGTGTTGACTAGCAACCTCAGTACCTGCTCGCGCATGCAGATGCTCTGATCTCCGTCTTACTGACATGAGAATTAACACCAGGGCCTCTCTTTCTTCTGTTTTAGATCCTGGCGCTCCTGTGAAACTGCCTTGTATGCCAGTTAAACTGTCACCTCCACTACCTCCAAAGAAAGTCATGATTTGCATGCCTTTAGGGGGGCCAGACCTCTCTCTCTCATCTTATTCCACGCAGAAGAGCGCCCAGCAGCCTTTGACCCAGCACCATCACACTGTCCTGCCATCCCAGTTAGCAGCTCACCAGCATCAGCTCCAGTACGGCAGCCACAGCCAGCACCTGCCTTCTGGGTCCAGCACGTTGCCCATTCACCCTTCAGGCTGCCGGATGATAGAAGAACTGAACAAAACGCTAGCCATGACCATGCAAAGGCTAGAAAGGTAATTAAAATTACATCTTGATGTGCACTGTTTCCTGCTCGCCTCCGTAAGCATATCAGCACTTGAATTATGTTGATAGCACTTGAATGAAGTCTCTCCTCTAGGGGTTTAACAACTTCAGGAAAGTCATTGCTGGAGAAACAGAGATGGGAAAAAACCTTTCCAGGCTTGTTTGACAAGTTTGTGGCAGAAAGGAGAAAAAGACCAAATTTCCTGAACCCCGTTGTCCTGTTCAAGGAGCTAGGTAATACAGCGAGGGGTGAAGATGTTAATAGGACATGCCTGGATTGCAGAATATACTGCGGAGGGCATAACTGCAAGGCTCTGGTTAAATGGAGGATTGCCAAAAAAAAAAAAAAAAAAAAAGGAGAGGAAACAGAAGATTCAAAAAAGAACAATAAAAGCCAAATGTGCCACTCAACCAGGCATCGGATTAGTATTACCAATTATCTCAAAATAACCAATGAGGACTTCCTACAAGTCACTCGAAGGGGTTTTAATATATACTACTTCAATTAATTGAAATTAAATTATCCATTTGATCTTTAAGTATTTAAGCCATTCCACAGCAGCTACCTACTTAGCCATTTGCATCTGGAGGAAGGTGGTACATTTGATCAGAAGAGCCTTACCCACCTTGGGGCTATTTTCTGTTACTGTCACTTGTGGGTATCTCTGAATGCTGCTTCAAATAGTCTGAGTAAGTGCAGCATGTTGTATAAATGCAAGCTGTCCTCACAGACTGCAAGATCAGCAAGCTTTGGGAAATTTATTTTGTCTTGTAGGGGAAAATTGAGCAAGTCCCAGAATAGGAAGAGTAGTCCAAAAAATTACGTGTTCTATGTAGTGCCAAGGGCAGCTCTGTAGCCAGCTTGTTCTAGGAGCATCAGAGCATCCTCCCTTAGACAGGAAGAGAAAATATTTGGTCTGACAGACAAAATGCCTAATGATTTGCCCCAATGCCTCTTTGTGATAATGTTACCTTCATTATAGTGCATAGTTAACAATAATTCGATTAGGGATGACAGATGCTCCTTACTGCATGAAAAACAGCCAGGAGAGCAGAGGCTGTCCCACACTGCCAGCTTATTTTAGTACCAGGATAGCAAGACCTCTGTGGTTATATCAGAGGGGACTGATGTTTCTGCAGCATGGGGGAAAATCTCTGTTGGGGGAGAACTGTTGGGGCTGTAAGGGAGGCTCCTCTTCCCATCGTTAAAAGGGCTGTGGCAGTAAGATTAGAAAAAGCATCCACATTCCCCCTTGTGCCCAGTGACTACCCAGTTACCTCTCACATTGCCAACAAGGGTAGTCAGATGCATCTGCATCACCCCAAAGGTTGGTGCACTGAGTGCAGAGGGCAGCTGGTGCCTCCGACAGGCTCCTTTGGGGCTGCGCTGCCCGTGCCGTCCCCAGCAAAGGTCGGATGTCTTACTGTCTGGCTCACGCTGCACGCAGAAGGCACTTTCTCATCCTGAGCCCGGTGGCATCTCTCGGACTGTGACTTCATTGTGGCATCTGTTGCCCCACAGCAATGAATGCTCCAATTTCAAGGCATCCATCATGTTTATGTCTACAAATACATTTAACTGATTTAAAGAAGATGATCCCATTTGGTTCTGACTATTAATTTGAAGCTGAAGCGCTGCTGCTTGTTAAAAACTGAGTAAGCAAGGATTCATTTCCCAGTATGAAGCAATCGCCTCCCTTTGTAGAAGAAAATACGAAAAGGTTGTGGCACTGATATTTCCCATTTTAAATTAAAATGAATCCTAGTGCATGATATTGCAGACAGTTTATTTTACATCACCTTTTTGTGTTGATTAACTATTTTTTCAATCGTGAAATAAAGTATTGAGTATTTCAGTTATTCCGGTCAAACAAATGAATAATGGTTGCATTCACAAGAGAGAAAACAGGTGATGACTGTTTCCTCTGCAACAGCAATTGTTATTTTCGTAGTATTTACAGGTAAAAGGGTCTGTGGAGCTGACACTTGCTGTTAAATTCTTAAATTGCTTTTTCATGCCACATTGTGATCTTAGTAAATTAGCTAAATTTTCTTCAAAATTTTTGCAGATTTATAAAATCTATGTTTTTAACTTGGGAGAGGATTATCTGCACCAAATAGTGCTGTTTTCTAGTATTTTTTGCAGTAGTTCTTTTCCTATAATTGTATAAAATCTGGATTAAACCCAGCGGAAGTCATACTGCAGCATTTGTCATGGGACACTTCAGCCCAGAAGACTTGAGGGCTTTTTAAAACTGCACGGATCCTAGCTCTGCTTTCCTCTAAAATTTGGTGGTGTGCTCAGGTCTGTTGCGTGCATAGGGTATGCCGTGTTATCCCGAGCTTTACTGTTCCTTCCAGGATGACATGCTACTGGGTCACTGTTGTTGGGTCAATAATCTTGAGGAGATGAGACAGCCTGACAAGTCTCTGAGGCACCTTCTGGGGACTGCCGAGTTAATTGGCAGCATTTATTTTTGCTGATCTCAGGCTTTGTCTTGAAAGAATCCTACAACATTATAGAATAATTCCCATGATGCTGCAGTAATAACGCTGCCAAGTCTGGTAATTTGGGGGATTATTTAGAGTAGTATGTACCTTTTAATAGAGTAGGATCATGTAGACAAGTGCAGGTCAGTATTCTGCTCTAAATTTTGTCTATTTTTTGCCTTTAGGAGATGATTTTTTTTCCTTTCCTGTGTCTAGTTTCTTTGCCTCTAGTGCAGTGGAAGCTCCTCAAGTCTGTTGAACTCCGTTGATACTCACTGAATCGGTGACCAGTTTGTATCTATTCCACATTTTGCCCACTAAGCTTTTCTTACACCTCAGAACTCTTCTCTCCGCCAGGACTGTGAGTGTGGACAGGAACAAAGAACGAAAGACTAAAACATTCCCTTCCTCTAGCAGTCTGGAGTTTTTGCTTTCACAGGTGAAGTTTCTAGAATTCAGATATTCTAACAATATCTGAAGACTGATACTTGAAATCAGTGTTTTGCCAATGAGCCATAAGCTTGCCAGGGAAAAATGAGCAGCCCCTCTGTACCAGCCTGGAAGCTATTTTGCTGTCTTTGACCTTGAGAAAGCTACGGAGGTTCTCTACCTCTTATTTTCCTCTCTGCAGCAGTGGTTGCATGTTACTGCCTCACCTAGACCTAGTGCATATTAATAAGTTAATGTTTTAAGGTACATTAAAAGCATGTAATAGCTATTCAAGTCCCAGTTATTCTTATGACTTAAAATGGCAGTTAATTCCTGGATGTTTTTTTATTCAGTTTTATTATAGACATTATAGAACATTAAGTTCATTTGCACACTTAACGCTTTTGATTGCAAACATTTTCTGGTACTCGTAACATCTATGCATAACCTATTCTCAGAAGGGCAATCTGTCCCGTGCCATAGTATGACTATTATGACACGTCATTTGTGCTGCCAGTTTGCCTCTATTTTCCCTGATAAATTACCAGCTTTATGATAGATTAAGCTGAAGCAGAGAAGAGTGTAATTTCCACGTAACCTTTTTTCTGCAACCCCTGTTGCCATTTTGTGCCCTACTGCAAACCACTTTCCCCTTCAGCCCAAAGGGTATGTGTCAAACATAAGTAAAACTCCAGATTCGTGCATAATTTTTTTGCCATTTCAGAATGCATTCTAAGAGTTGGTGAAAATCTGGTAACCCCTGCCACGAAAATCCACAGAAGGTTTCATCCTCCTGACCGAATTGCGTTTGAAAGACCTTGCACAAAAAGCAGCGTGTCACAAACAGCAGCAGAGAAAGCTTTAGAACCCATTTGTGCCACTGGAATGTATCTTTAATTTTGACTTAGAGAGGCAGCTTCTTGGTCTGAAATAGCCTGATTTTCTGCCTTGCCAATATAGTTCTCAGTCTGTCTGGAAAGACGACAATTAATTTCAATTACTCTGCGGGCTCCTGTACACTGGCAACTGAATCAAGGCCTCAGTTTGTTCAACCTATGTACTAAAGAGCTGTTAAGTGGCAATATCTCACCCTGAGCTAGAACTGCGTCTGTGGCAGAGTCGTGAAAAATCGCTGTGTCCAAATAGACAGTGTGTGAGACCAGTTCCTTGGGGACACCCAGTTCAGCTTCAGACTGTAGATTTATGAAATGAAATGCATTAGACATCCTTGCCAGTGTCTTGTAAATCTTAAAAAACGTATTTGAGTCAGAAAACATTTATCTTCCATAAAACTTGTCAAGAGAATTGCTTTTTGTCTAAACTTTAGCGTTGCCTAAGGATAGAACACTTAATATTTATAGCTCTGCCTTCTCTCTCTGTCTCCAACACATACGCCTGAATTGTAGAAATGTATATACAATGGTTTGAAGTTCTTGCAGATTTTTGGTTTAACTGATAAGTACTGAAGAGTGTACTGTGAATCTGAAAACAGACTGATAAAAGTGTAACTCTTTATTCCAAAATCAAAGGGCCTGGGATGACAGATGAGAAGCGTGTGGGTTTTTTCCCCACTAGGTTTTACAGGAGGGATTTCACTTTTTTTTTATTTTGTCTGTACCATGAGTCAGTCATATACTTAAATTCTCATTTTTCATTAAAATATTTTCTCATTAGAAACATCGTAAGCTATAGTGGTGTAACTTTTTTTGCTGTTTTGATTACGTAAAGATAATGCAACAGTAATCGCAAGTGCTTGTACTTGTCAGCTATGAATTATTCAAATCTATGTGTTAAGATACATTTATCTTCTTAAAACAAGTACTTGCTCAGCTGTAGCTTTGGTCTCTAATTTTGTCGCAAAACACGAAGCTGATTTAAAATGGACTGTTTGAAACAATAGCGTGCTTTTTGGTAAATAATGCTAAAAGATTTTGTGGTGTAGACCACCTGACCGTGTGGGGTTTTTGCTAATGACCCAGAGGAATTTATACACGATGGAAATATCCAGCGACCTTGATTCGTCTTTCTTAAGTATACTGCAGTACTGCGCGTATTTCACAAGTGCTTTGCTTAGACAGCTGACTTAGTCAAAACGCTGTGGAAAATGCTGATTTTAATCAAGAAGAACATAAAACACCAGGATAAATGAGGGGCTTAAAATAGAAAGTAATATTATCGAGAAAGTGGGTGATTCAGAAAAATTACAATGAGATGAGAAGCCGCCTCTTTCTAGATCAGTAGTTCAAATAAAGATCTAGCGTGGTAACGTGTAAAGCTGGTTGCCATCTGATACCTGCTTGGTAACCTAACCTGGTGAACCACTGTGATACCTGCTACCCTGGGGGCACGCCCGTGAGGATGCATCTGTGACCTACAGACATCCTTCACAGAACAGGGAAGCACCGAATGGTCCTGGGTGCTGAACTACTTCTTGCTCCTTCCATTTGTACTTCCAGAAGCGACTTAGTGAACTTGTACTTACTCTCGGAGTATGTATCGTTTTCAAGTTAACTGAATGGTCACTGGCTGTGTTCACCATTAGAAGGTGGGGTTTGGGGGACTTTTTTTGTTTTGTTTTTTTAGCAATGTTAACAGAATTTCACAGCATGTTAGTTTCTCTTGGAAATTTAGTTCCAGGGTGGGTTTTTTTCATTTCTTACCTTTCTTCTTAAAAAGGGTTACACAAAAAATAGGTTACAGAGAAAACAGATTTAAAAAATGAAGTTAACAAGATTATTAGAGCTTATCAATAAATTAAAAGTTAGTTGAAAGTTTTTAAATACTGTAGTGCATTTATGTCTTATTAGGAGAACTCAGCTGGTGAATTCTAAAACTACTTCCAGGCTAAAAAAAAAAATTGCGTCAAACTCATTGAAGTCTAATACAAAAATTCACAAGCCAGTTCTTCATGAATCTTTTGTACTTTGTGGTCCAAAACATAGGCTGTCACTAAATAAATGGAGTGCCTCTCTTCAAGGCATCAAGTAAAACAGTGCATCTCATTGTTGGTTAGTCTGCAGTAGTGAATGTTACAATTAACAAAATTATTTCCTTGAGGAAAGAGATATGTTTCAAGTTGACTGAGCAGAAAATAATTTAAAGATAAGAATACAATATTTTTTCAAGATGCAGAATGCCTCTGGTATTCCAAACAGGCTAAAATACTCAAGGGAATTGAGGCTACTCAGTACTCTGTAAGGTCAAACCCAAATTTGTTTGTCTCAAGTACAACTTGGCCAGCACATCTGGTTTCACACCTATGATCTTGTGGAAAGTAAAATGGGAATTTGACATAGAAATTATCTGACAGGAAAATGTTCCCCGTCTCTTCTACAACTCTTGCCTCTGCTGGGACTTAAGAGAGAGAGGGATTGTTCAAAAATAAAGCTGGCAGCCATCATTTTTGCCTGCCAGTCTTATTCTCATTCCATATTGGAAAAGCAACATGAGCCATTAGATAATAATGGGTTGGGAAATTTGGTTCTGTTCCTGACTTTTCCTTACACCTTTTGTTTGACTTTGATCTTCACCTTCTCCTCTTCCTGTTTCCCTACTTGTATTGGATATTAGGTAAAATTCCTTCACCAAAAGGGTTGTCAAGCACTGGCACAGGCTGCCCAGGGAAGTGAGGAAGTCGCCATCCCTGGAGGTATTTAAAAGACCTGTAGACATGGCAGTTAGGGACACAGTTAAGAGTGGGCTTGGCAGTGTTTGGTTAACGGTTGGGCTCAACGATCTTAAAGTTCTTTTCCAACCTAAATGATTCTATCATTCTGTGATTGATATGTTCCTTGGTGAAGGGCTTTGAAATCACCACAGAAGCAGAGCTAGATGGCAGCCGTAATGATGACAGGTCTGAGCCTCATAAGCTGCAGGAAATGATCAATCACAGTTTCTGTGACAAAAGAAATATGATGTTAGCTCCAATTCAGATTGATCTCCAGCACCTGGCTGGAGTGAGGAGCCAGGGCAGGAGAAGGGATATTGTCACTGCAGCCCCCACAACACATAACTGTGCCATTAACAAACAAACCTCCCAGGCTTCACCTCCCTTCCTCCTTACTCTCACCAGCTCCTAAAGTCTCTTTTCTCCAAGCCCAGCTTCACACGCTTGGTCCCCTGCACTGGAGATGGTTATGCCCTTCCTTCCCCTGAAGTCAATCAACATCCTGCCCAAGGAGTGCAAGTCATGGTTTCCCTCTGCCTTTCTACAATCCTCTTCTACAATCTATACCTTTCCTTCCTTCCCCTCTCTTACTTCATCTTTTTCATTCAGGTGACACATTTTCTCCTTACTGCCTGCCTGCCAGTGGAGCGATGACACAGACACTGGGCTGAAGACATGCTTATCACCCTGAGTAGCTGGCACAATTCCCGCTAAGCCTTGAGACTGTGCCTTGAGACTGTGTTTGCTTTTGTTCAGTCCTGGCTGCCAGTACTTCTGCCTGCGCACTGTCCTACCTCTCCTTAACAAGTGTTGTACCTTAAATCTAATGAATACTCGATTTAAACCCATTAGGTGTCTTGTTGGTCATGAAGATCTTTCTGTCCTTGTTTCTTCTCAAAAAGGGATGAAAGACTGCTAGTTTTCAAAGTACAGTGAGAGAAACAACTCAGTCTTCCATTGGGCTGTTTCCTTTAGTTTATTAATTTTCTTTTCTTTTCCAACAGCTCTGGTTTACACACAGGTGACAGTGTTACAAAAACAGGACCTGTGGGCCTTCCAGACATGAGACAAGTGCCAACTGTTGTGATCGAATGTGATGACAATAAAGAAAATGTGCCTCATGAAACTGACTATGAAGATTCTTCCTGCCTCTACCCAAGACAGGAAGAAGAGGAAGAGGAAGATGAAGATGAGGATAACTCAATATTTACAAGTAAGACTCATTCCATTTTTTCCTTCTCATTTCTTTATTTTTCACTCTGAACTCTCAGTACACAAGGCAAACTACAAGGCCTGTGAATTTTCTTTTTTGATCGTGGCTTTTGCATCTTTCAGGGCTCAACTGCATGGGGACACTTGGTAAATTAATCCAAAATAACAAGTAGTATGAATTTGTAATGATTTCCGTAATCCATGTGAATGCCTGTCTGGGTAGCTCTCAGATAGAATTCAAATGACCGTTTTTTGGCTTATATTATTTAATTTCCAAACTGACTTTTGGATTCACTTTCCCAAGTGTCCGTGGTGTAGAGAAGACTTGTCTTCGGCTTAAGTCAAAATCGGCTCAATAAAGTTACTTCAGAAGGGTGAAATAAGTGCCACTGATAGAGAATCAGAGCTTTTATATATAGCAAGTATTAAATCATGTCAGAATTGTAAGTCTGCACATACTTTGAAAGGCGTCATGATCAGAGAATTGGGCTCACATGAGAAGAGGTTAACTGATAGCCATATCACAGTTACAGTCTGGAGGGGGACCTGTGGCCCCTTCCTGACATGTCTGAGAAACCCATCTCCTGCCTCACTGTGGCATTACCAGACTCACCCATGAAGACAAGATACCATACTTTGTGTATGACAACTGCTTGTCATCTGCAGGTCAAGCTGAAGTTCCAGGCTCTTGGATTTCTTTTCTTTGGAAAACTGAGAGCAGAACAAACAAATGACACCCTTTTTAAAAAACACACGAAGAAGATTCTCAAATGGGCGTATTTCATCTCCTCAGAATCCTCTCTTACCCTGCAACTGAAATTAAGCAGTCTTTGCTCTTCAACTAAGAAACAGAGCAGAACTGCACTATCTCGCACTCTCCTGCCAAATCCCAAAACCTCTCATGGGTTTGCATCTCTCTGTCTGCTTGCATCTGTCTTCCCTGCTCAGACTGCTTTGGATGTGAGCCTAGGAAAGCAAGCTTGAGCCGTGAAAGGCCACTGGTTGTCACAGTGTCTTTGCCACTGTCACTGCCTGAGAAGCAGTATCAGTTAATGTACGTATAGATCTGTGCTGTTTCTGATTGACTTTTGATTCCTTCTAGTGCTAGCTTGGATGTCTTGATATTACACTGCACGAGAGAGAGATACTTCTCTCTTTCCACATGCTGTAGCTCTGCTACCTGCCCAGATTCTGAGGTTGAATTATTCATTCCATTGCGTGGTTCAGAAACACTGTGCTAGAGAAAGCAACAGATGCTACTAGCAATTCTGAAACAAGCCCTTCTCCTCCGCTCCCCTCTATGGAGCAGAATTTTAATTTCTTTTTCCTGTATACCTACCAAATTCAGCTTTTCCTTATTATGATATGAACTGAGGCTAGTGAGCTTGTGAAGTTAATTGACACCCCTTTTCCCACAGTCCATACCGGTGTAAATGAGAGCCTAGTACCCTTGGCTAGTACTTCTTTGCCTGCTGCATGCTGTAATGAAATGATGACACCTCCTTTGGCAGAGCCTCTCCTCTCTCCCACAGGCTCCCTGGCAATGAAAGTCTGCAGGAAGGACTCTTTAGCAATCAAACTAAGCAACAGGCCTTCCAAGCGAGAGCTGGAGGAAAAGAACATCCTCCCCATGCAGACTGATGAAGAGAGGCTCGAACTTAGGCAGCAGATTGGGACAAAGTTAACGAGGTAGGAGAGAAACATTTTTCTACACTCTTGCTCTTGGAAATATGTGGTGGAATGCGGGTTTTTGTCCTTCATCTGTAAACGTTTGAGACCTGTTTGTTCGCAATGTTCAAGAGGAAAAGCCGTGGGGGGAAAAAAATACTCTAGACATGATTTCTGCTCCAATATAAATTCCCATACAATGCCCCATTTCATTTTCCTGGTGTATCCTATGGGAACTTTGGTTGTGTTAAGTATCAGCATGAACTATGCGGATTTGGTTGCTTTTAGTGCACTGCTGGGAAAAGTTCAGCGTTGGTAATGTTTTGGAATGTAGCTGCAGGTGCCATTCGATAGGCTAGTAGTTTGCTCAAGGGGCAGAGGTATAACTTTCTCTTCTGACTGTGTCTCCTGTGAGTAGCTGAGTCTTTTTGTGATCCAAAATACTCACATCCTTCAGTATCTGCTTTCCTTGGGTGAGGTTGGACAGATGTACCCTGTCTAGACTCTTCCTTCTTCCTAACAGTGTAACTCACCAGCTGTTCTGGTTTTTCTGTATTGCATGGGGGTATAGAGGGGTGGCCATTAAATGTGGAGGATTTCTGTCAAAAATTAGTAAACTGAGGTCAGGTAGAAATGTCTTAAGAACCTCCTATGCTCCATCTATGACTTTTGTAATCAATTTAATACTGTTATTTTATCAACTTGGTGGTATGCAGAGCTGGTGAATGCTGTTACTTGCCCTCTGGTGTGACGCTGAGAAAAACATCAGGAGAAGGCCAGCCAGTTATTGAGAATATTTTTGTGTTTTTTTTGTTTCTTGGTTTTGGTTTTTGTTTGGTTTTATTGGGGTTTTGCGTTGTGGGTTTTTTTTAGTTGGGGGAGGATAAGAGGAAACAAAGCTACCATGTTGTGGAGACAGGAAGAATAGGAGCTCCTGGTAAATACCTCTTTCAGCATTTTATCTACTTTCTTCTCATGACCTCATTTATTGCCTCTGTGGAATAAACTATCATCTTCCCAGTTTGTCTTTAAAAGCCTTTGTGCTAGGTCACGCTTAGACTAGTCCAAGACCTGTGTAATTCTTCAGTGTCCTTGTTGAAGGGTTTCAACGGTGATGCTCAGAGTGTGCAGGATGGTGCTGCACTGTTGCTGGTACTGTGATTTTTCAGTTCAGTCTTTATTCAGCCTAATACCTTGTTAGACTGCAGCTGCACACGGAGCTCTGGGTCCCAAAGAGCCGCACATGATAGCAAGGTCCCAGAGCTTATACGATTAATTTTAAACCCTTTTGAAACATGCAAAGAGTTGAAATTTTTGCCCCTTAGCATATCTTACTGTACACATCTTGACCTTGCAATGACATTGAACAACATTTCCATTGTGTTGCCCATTTGCCTAAATCACTTGGGTCTCTCAGAAGTTTTACGGTTCTGTCTGATGAAAGTAAATAGTGTCATTTGCAAACATTGACTCTGCACAGCTCACTGTGCCCCTGGTGTTTTTTATTATAAATATTTTATATCTTACCTCTCCAAAACCTGCTTTTCCCCCATTAAAGAATGTTTTTTCAGCATATCTCTTTTTAACAAGGGAAACTGATTTTGGCAATACACAGAACTCTTCCTGTGTAAGACCCCTATTCTCACAATGTCAGGTTTGGATATTTTTTTTGTTTCCCCAATTGTGTCTCTGCTGAATAAGCAGAGTAGAATAGAATAGAATAGAATAGAATAGAATAGAATAGAATAGAATAGAATAGAATAGAATCATTAAGGTTGGAAGTGACCTCAAGGATCATCTAGTCCAACCATCCCCCCACCACCTATTACCCACTAAACCACGTCCCTAAGTACCACATCTAACCTTCCCTTAAACACCCTCAGGGATGGTGACTCCACCACCTCCCTGGGCAACCCGTTCCAATGCCCGACCACCCTTTCAGAGAAGAATTTTCTCCTCATCTGTAGCTAGGACTTAGGGGCAATCGCAGATAGTTCAGATAATTAAAACTGTGTATATATGAGCTCAAAAAAATAGCTGAGCCACTGCTGTTTCATTCCTGTTTTATATCAATGCAACATCACTGATGATCACAAGCCTTACCTTGGAATAATGTGGCTGCCAGTCTGACCTTCTGATTACTGGTATTTACAACTTAGTACCTCAACCTTTTGAGTAGTTAAAAACGATCAAGAAATATGAGGAGAAAACAACTTTCTTGATCTCTAATAGCCACAGACAATTTCAGCAGCAAAAAGGAAGGTAGCTGTCTCACCAGCGCTTTGTATCTAAATGTCATGTATCTGTGTGCAGAAACTGATGAATATTAGATTGAAACAGAGAGAATATTTCAATTTGGACAGTATTTCTTTACTGTCCAGACTGCTTTACTGAATCCGTCCTTTGCCATTGCTCAGTAGCTGTCACAGAGTGATGCAAATGCCAGGCAAAATTAAAGTAGTGAAGCATTTATAGTCCTTAGAGAAGATGCTAGATGCAGACTATAATTGCAGCTGGCAATTTTGGATTTCAGAGGGATTTATACTGTTTCACCAATGGTCTCCTATGGTTTAAAATAGCCAGCCAATGAAATCACATATGCTACTTACAGAAGTAAAAAATGCCGAATAAAAACTTCAGCAAATAGTTATTGTCTGTAATGGATCAATTAATTTTCACCAAGAGGCTGATTAGGATACTTCAGTATTTATGCATAATCCTCGCAGTATTTAGTTTGGAAGAGCTCATTGGCTGCCACATTTGGCAGATCAGAATTTAGTGCTATAAAGAGAACATCCTTTTTAAAGATGCTTATAGCCAGGCATATTGAGAGATAGACCATTGACATATTGTGTGGGACCAAAATCATCCCAGGTGTAGTTCCTCCAGCCTTATTAGAGTTGCACCAGGAATCAATTTGGCTCAGAACTGTTTGTTCAGATCCTGTTTAAATGTAGCTTGGAACCTCTGAACCTCCAGTTAGTCCCAGAAAATCATTATGACTTTATTATTGCATCTGCTAACTGGTAGAGAGACTCCAGAGCAGACTTCACCATGTCGCCTGTTTCCCATGCTGGGAGAATAGTGCCGTGACTTACACCACACCAGTTGGAAGGGTGAGACTCCGAAGACTCTATCTTACAGCAGGATCTGGCCCACTACACTCCTGAATATTAGCTCAGCCGTGAGTCAGATTAACACTTTTGTGCCTACCATAGAAAGACTTCACATGAATGTCGTGCTTCACTGGCGCATATCCTGTGTCATGGCTCAGCACACGTAGATCCAAGCAAAAATGGAGCTTTTTTTTCCCAAGGTGGCACAATAGGTCCTAGCAAAGGCAGGGAGCCACCGTGTGAATTCCAGCCATGTGAACAGGCCACTGCACTGTAAGGTTTTTCTGGGCAGTCTTTACGCAGCAATTACAGCAGCGAATTAGAAGACCTCCTCCTCTAACCAAACCAGAATGGACTACTCCAAAATGTGATACCTACTATGAAGCACGGCGAAAATAGTGAATTAAAATGCAGAACTTCCAGCTCATAACCACGTGTGACTTGGGGTTAGGAAATGGATGCTGGAGACCATGTTCTTGACTGCTAAAAACCCTTACAACTCCATTGACATCTACTCTGAAATGCAGACCTTCTGCGCTAAGTAAATCTTTCAGTGGGTATGGTTTTCTTTTTTTTTTTTTCCCCCTGCCTGCTCAGCTTCTCCCAAACTACTCCTCCATTTTATCACCCCGGTACCTGGAATACAGGAGTATTAAAGCTGAGATTTTGGTCCACTGCTTTTCAAGAATGCGTGGCAGTGTCCTTACCAGTTTTTCCTGAATTGCTTCCATCCTGGCTTTTCCCACCTGCTGGAATAGCATGATCTAATTATACAAAAGATCTGGTAATCCAGTATTATTATCATCACATTGCTAATAATGAATGTTAAGGGAACTTCCTGATACTCACTGTAGTATTACTGGTCAGCATCACGTCTGTCTCATCAGGACACTCCTACCCCCCTAGGGGCACAGTGCAGGCTGGCTGCAGGTCACAAGGCAGGGGAGAAACAGAAAGGCTGTCAGCAGTGTGTGTCAGGGGACTGCTACCTGTCACTGGCAGGTGCCACAGGCACCCCAATAAGATTTTGCAGCCCAGTAGGATTTTGTGCTGTGCTGTTGCCAAAAGCCGTCAGTTGTAGGAGTCACATTTAGCCTAAGACCATGCCCGGTGTGAAAGCAAAGAGAGGTGAGATGGAGGAGCAGCCCTCTGCACATTAACTAAATAATTAAATAGAAAATAATTAAATTCAAAACAAAGAAGAAAGTAACTTCTTGCAGTGTCCACACACGACTTTTTACCTCCCTTGTACTTTTTGTGATGGACATCCCATTGCTTGACTGAATCCTGTGAGTGTGTCACGGTGCATGTTCTGCTGGCTTTAAAGCAGTGAATCAATGGCAAGCCCCTCTGTCAGATATACAGTAGAGCTCTGCTTTTTTTTTTGTTGTATAGCCCTAGATTTATTCACTACGGTACCTTATGTGGTGCTGTCCTTACACCAGCAAGTGGAAAATCTTGATCTGAAGCAATATAAATAAAATATTGCAAGTATCACGAGGCAAAGAATAGGAAGTATGAAAACAGATCACAGAGACACTGGCTGCGTGCATATGGCTGTAAATATGTACGCTTGAGATAGGGGCATGTGCACCTGCTAGATGTGTTTATAGTCCCATTGATGCTTTGAACATAGTACCGAGATGTCTGTGACTGAGAAATGTAGCATGAAAAGTCATAAATCTTTGTTATGGAGCAGCAGGTTTCACAGATGATGGGCACCTACTGCCTTGATTAGAAAGGTAATCTACGCTACACATTCCCTGATCAATACTACGTCATCCTCAGCTGTACTGAAAAATACTGCCTAGAAGCAGAAATCCTGTGATGAAATGAACTTGGTGAATTCCCACAAGTATAAAAAATTGCCATTGATTTTTAAAATGTCATGAGGCTGCTGTGAGGTTTTTGGACTTGTTTATATCAGGTGCTAGTGAGTGTCCCTCTGCATGGGGGAGAGTAGTCAGGAGAAAGAGCAATCGAGTATGTTTATAAACAGAAGGAGAAATGTGAACCAGAAGGAAGAGCAGAAAAAGTGGACAACTAGGGAAAAGGATTGTGTCTTCGGCATCGCTGTGAAGGTGGCAGAGATATTACCAGTGCTGAGGAAGGGTCGGTCTGCAAGGCTTGCACAGTCGTTAAAATGCAAAGCATTTCCTTCAGAGGCCTGAGGGGACGGAATGGTCCTAAGTGATCGTTTTTATTTACTAAAAAACTAGGCTGTGAGGAGATTCAGCTTTTAAAACAGGTCATTATTTAAGTGATGTTGCAGTCCTGTTGAGGGGAGAGTTTATTCAGCCAGAGGATGGCAGCAAGATGGCCCCCATCGAGCATGGCTGAATCTTCTCATGGCTGTTCCCCATCCGGTGCTGTGGAGAGCATTTTGTGCTCTCCCCATCTCCGAGTCATTTAGGGATAAAAAGAATGGCCAGACAGCAGTTTTAGGCTTTATTCACAGACCTCATTTTGTTGGGTAATGTGAAATAATTTCTTCCTAATTACCTCTGACGTCTGCAATTCTCACACTTATTGTTAGCTTCCACTAATGAGAGAAAAAGCAAGTGCCTAAAGCAAGAGCTCATCCCCAGCGGCAGCGCGCACGCGTGTGTGCGTGGGTGCAGAGCTCGCCTCTTCGCATGTCGGGTGCTGGGGATAAATCACACGGAAAATGGGATTGTGGTAAACAAGCTCATCTAAATCCTGGATTAGAGGGGATGGTGTGACAGCGCTCGATGCATGAATGGGGGCAACCAAAAAAAGCTGCAGAGGTCTGAGCCTGGGTTTTAGCTGCGACGGTACCTAGGGAAAACAGCTTTTTTTTTCCCTTTCAGTTTAGCATATGAGGAAGCTGTACATTTGTGAGAAACCCCAAGGGAGCTATCTAAATTGCCCTTTGCATCAGGAGGAAGGTAGCAAAAGCAGGTGATTATCTATGGGCGACAAGCTGAAAACAAGTTATCATTACACATCTGGGCTCAACCAACAGGGATAAATACTCTGAGCAGAACTGATCTGGATTCTGTGCCAGGGTGGGGTTGGGAGATGGATTCTCAAGGCCCTTGTCAGCCCTCTTTTCTGTGACTGATGTCCTGGTGAGCTCTGTTGTGCTGAAAGGAAAGGTGGCTCTGTAGTTCAAACACTCTGGGGAAGGCTGCGTCTTTCATGGGCTTTCTGACCTCAGGCAAGCCGCTGAAAGAAACGTGCGCACGTATACATACATATATGTGATGTAAGGTATGTTGGGGTCTCCAAATGTACGTACGTGCTTATGAACTTTGAAAAATTGAACTAGTTGACAAGCTGTCATTGACAGCACAGTTTCTGTGCTTTTGAAAAAACACACAGATATCAGGATGTCTTTAGACATCTAACTGTTTCAGTAGGACAAATCTAACTCTGTTTCAGTAGGACAAGGATCCTCATTTCTGAGCGCGGTTTGGACTTGTCTCCTTACATTAGGAATTTTCATAGCTAACATCACCATTCATCACAGAAAAGGACAAGCCTAACATCACGAATTATGCTATTACTATTGTTTTGATATGAGTTTCAACAACTAACAACATGAATTTGCTTCATCTGAGTAATTTGCTATGGCAAAAGGTCAATGGAGCAATCAAGGGAAAGGGGAGGTGACAGTGGGTAATGTCACCGCAAAATACATCACCTCTACATGCTCCTTCGTTTGTGGGATCAACAGTATCCTTAACCTCTGTCACAGCTCCACCTCAGGATGGGATGAACCCCTGCCGCCACCAGTTTCACTCATCCGAGGCCAGCAGATGTTCTGCTGTGTATGAAAGCGAAGCCTCGCAGGTTGGATACAGTCTGTCCTTGGGCAGATGTGTCTCTCCATGTTAGAAGGTGGGGCTCCAAATGTGCAGAGACAATTTATTTATGTTACTATAAAGGAGGAGGAACGTTGTGCTGAGGAGAGGAATGCTCTTAATGGTAGGCAGCAGGAAGCGGCATTCGAGGGCAAGGTCTCCCCAGAGGCACCCATGCGGCCACTGATGAAACAGAAAGTGTTTTGTCCGTGTCAGAAGTTCATTTCAATTAGAGACGTCGCCAGCCCGGGAAGGTATTTGTTATTCCTGGGGTCTGTCACTGCTCCCGTGGCCTGCTCTCATGCAAGCAGTGCAAGTCACTCTGCGCTGTCTTTGCAACATCTGTTTCTCCCATCCTTTCTCTGCAGAAGCCAAGGCAGAATACATTATGGGGTTACAATTTCCCCTTCGTGCTTCCCATCCTCTTCAGCCCTCCTGACACAGTCTGTATTTGAGGTCTAACTCAGGCTGTCAACACAGCCAAGACAAATATATTTAGTCTACCTTAGTTTCCTTTGCCATTTCAGCGGGGTGTGGTATCCTTCCTTCTCTGCCCCATATTGATTGCAGTGTTGCTTTTAGTTGTCAAACCACTGTCAGCTTTTACCTCGGAGGAAGCCACGTTTCTCTGCTGGGCAAAATAGATCATGGTGATATAATGCAAGCTTGTGGCAATAATGAAATAACGTATGTCTGTAATGGAAATAGTCTTTTCTTTCTCCAGTAAACGAGAGACCATGTGGAGTCCAGGCAATACTCTCCTGTGAGTAAAAGAATGACAAATATTAGTAAAAATAGGTGAAACAAACACAAGCAAGGAAATAGCTGATTCAAAATATTATATTCTGTCTTTAACAGAAGAAAACAAACGTGGGTGGTTGTGTTTTTTTTTCCTTTGCTGGTTAATGCTGACAAATTTAGGGCAGCTCCATGAAGAACTAGCTCATAAATTTCCACCTTGAAAAAAATCTAACCATAAATCTTCATGTTTTGTGTCTGCTGATTGTGGGGAGTTAATCACAAGCACAACAGTTGCTCAGCTTGGATGACCTTGTAATTTCCGTAAAGGAAACAAATCAGAAGGCAGTGCAAGTGGATAAAAGCAATAGACTGGCAGGAAGAAATTTCACTTTATAAGGTGGTGATTGTAAAACGGAGAAATTGCTTTTTGAGTAAAATATTTAACCTCTCTGAGAAGGTACAGTTTGCATATTTCCCCCCTTTCGGTGTATTATGGCTAATGGTGCAACACATGTGCAGGCGATTAACACAGGTAATCCTTGTGAAGGAGTCAAACACGTAAAACTGATCTTTTTATCCTGACTCCAATCAGCTTTTAAATACATATGTGCTCTATATCTGCACTGTGACTATTACTGTGAGCACAGGCAGGACTGCTAGAGAAGTCGGTCTAACTTACTTGGTCACCTATATATGTCTGGAACCGCAGGAGTTTCATGTGCAGGTTATTGTATGTGAGTGAGGTGACTTTTTGAAGAGTTGACCCTGTGGTGAATAGGATTTAATGTTTTATATGTTTGTTTTGTATAGGATTCAATGTCTTTTGGACAAATGTACCAAGAAAGCAAATATACTTACTATTACACCTGGTATAATATGTAATGTTGGAATTTTGCATGTTTTCTCTAAGACATAGTGTTAATACGAGGATCACTTAACAGATGACCAGGGACTTTTTTTGCATACATGCAGAAAAGTTACAACCAGTCCTTTAGAAGCAAGCGCGGATGAGAATTATGCTTATGTTTCAGTGCACTGGGGTTCATAAGCACTGCACAGATCATATGTGGGGATTAAATCAAGTACTTAGCCTCAGACCTGCCCATGTAAAATTACCATTTATGTTAATAATGTCAGTGAACAGGAAGTGCAGTAGGCCCCATCAATGCGTCTTTATGTATGTAGCCTTTAAGATTCATTCCTTGCTTTTCTGATGATAAATAATTTTCAAACCAGCGAACTACAGGGAAAGCATGTTAGCACCAAGGTAAATTCAGTAACCTGAATTCAGGTTATTACAGGGATGTCTTCACTGACATCCCTGAATTCAGGAGGCAGCAACACTAATGGTTAATGACTAATTAATAAAATAAGCATTCAATATATTGTATTTGCTAAATGAGCAAGCATCTGTAATGTCAGGCTGGGCTATTTATCCTGCAGAATAGCTGAGGTTTTCAGCATGCTGGAAGAGTTTTCACGATTTCCTTTGTTTCAGTAATCAAGACAGAAATGGTCTTCCTGCCTCCCTGCAATCAACTGGCTTTGATTTAAAAGCTAGCCTTGCAAGCAGGAGACCCTGATCTTGAACAGCAGGGGCTGAAAAGCCTTCAGTGGGAAACAGGAACACTACCTGGACCAGGGCCTCTTCTCCTGCACATGCACAGGGACCTCAGTCACCTGGTGGTGTGGCAGGTGGTGTCTTGGTTGCACCCAGGCCCTGTGGGGAAGCATGCAGGGAGATGTAAACTGCAAGTAAATGCTATCCTCAGGAGACCCTCACAGAAGCTACAGGGAAAGGTCCCTGGACATCTGCCATGACGGTCTTTTCACAGCCACATCAGCTGGCCCACCTCCAGCTAAGCCTGCAGGTAGTGTGAACAACAAGCATCTTTGGACCATTGGGCTGCAATGGGAAGTTGGAGCACCCGAACTGTGGTCCTTGGCTTTCCTAGAGCACTCTCTGCCCCAGTGCAAGGACTTCCCCTGCCCCAATATACAGGTTTCAGCTGTAAAAGAAAGAGGGCAGGTAGCACCTCTGATAGTTTTGCTGGAGTTTCAGGTTTACGGTCACACTGCACCTGCGTGTCAGTCTCAAAATGGGGAGCAACTTCCCTGGTGGGAGTCTGGTGCCTTCTTGAATCTCCCTGTCAGGGTATTCTCCAGCTGATGCCAAAACCTCCCCCTGCTCCTTTCTGGAGAAGGAGTGGCTGATGGCCCAGGCCCAGAACATCCCCAGAGACTCCTTCCCTTTTCCCAGGTAACAACTAAGTATAAATGCATGGTGCCCTTCACCCTCGGGTTGTGCCAGAATCACTAACCCTTCCCTTGTTTGGGAAGCCATAGGTGCTGAGATAGAAAGACCTAGGTAATCGCAGGAATCATAGAGCTATGTGATACTCCACCATCCATTGCATCGTTCTCCGCAGACTAGCAAAGAAAATCTAATACTCTGCTGCAATTAGAAGTACTGCCAACATTTTGCACTACACTAATTCCAGCAAGTTAAGGGCTCCATCATGTTTTCTAATGTAACATGATAGAGGAGAAAAGGCTCTGCAGCAGTGAAAAGATGTGATTTTGCCTCTGAAACCCATCACGTGTGATATATTTTTGGGAGAGACTTTTATTCCCTTTGTCTTCACTAATTCTTCTATTCAGAGTCTTTATCCTGTCTTGTTTTTCCTTATATTTCAGTCATGCTAGTAGCCCCCCTCCACGCCACCCCGGTTCAAGATACTGTACAGGACTTGGCCTCAGTCTGAAGGATCTTGGAGCTGATATAAAGACAGTGACAGGGAAATGTAAGGCATCAGTGGCGGAATACTAGGCATCACAGCTCACTTGTCTCAGCATCCACCCCGATCGTTGCGCACTTGACTGCCTCAGATTTGATTCTCCCACCTGCCCATCACTGTACCTTGCCTTTCTCTCAGTTCTGTGCGCTTGTCACTAGACATGTCGTGTTTTAACAATTAGGGCACGTGTTAAAATCTTGAAGAGAGAACAATGCTGTCTCACTATTCAGTGTGAAAGTATATCTGAAAGGATGAGTTTGACCCAGCAGTAATAAAGATTTAGTGTCACCTTTATATTATTTAATGTTTCTTTGATCGATCATGGCAACTGTGAGAAGTGGACAAAGACCGCAGGAAAGCAAATGTCATTCCTGTATTCAAGAAGGAGGACTCAGGGTACTAGAGGCCAGTCAGCCTCATCTTGATCACCGGGAAGGTGATGGAGCAGCTGATCCTGGAAACCATATCCAGGTACGTCAAGGACAAGAAAGTCATCAGGAGTAGTCAAGATGGATTCACACGGCGAAGTCATGCTTGGTCAACATGATGAACTTCTACAATGAAATGACAGGCTTGGTAGACAAGGGGGGAGCAGTAGATAGTGTCTGTGTAGACTTCAGTAAGGCTTTCAATGTTGTCTTCCATAAGAACTTCACAATGAAGTTGTTGAAATATGGGCTGGATGGGCAGATGGATTGAAAATTGTCTAAGTGGCTGGGCCCAGAGGCTGATGATCACTGACACAAAGTATAACTGGGGGTCAATAATTAGCAGTATACTCCAGCGAGTCAATACTGGGTCCAGTCCTCTTTAACGTCATTCATTAATGATCTGGATGATGAGCAGAGTATACCTTCGGCAAACTTGCTGACGACCGAAAACTGAGAGGAGTTACTGATGCACTGGAGGGTCATGCTGCCATCCAGAAGGACCTTGACAAGCTGAAGAAGTGGACTGACAGAAATCTTACAAAGTTCAACAAAGGCAAGTGCCAAGTCCTGCACCTGGGGAGGAACAACCCCATGCACCAGTGTATGCTAGGGCCCCATCAACTGGACAGCAGCTTGACAGAGAAGAATCTTGGGGTCCTGATGGACACCAAGTTGGGCATGAGCCAGCAATATGCCCTGGTGGGGAAAAAAAGGGCTAATGGTATCATGGGCTGCATTAGAAAAAGTATTGCTAGCAGGTCAAGGGAGGTCATCCTTCCCTCTGCTCAGCACTGGTGAGGCCACACCAGGAGTGCTGTGTCCAGTTCTGGGCTCCTCCACATAAGAGAGATATGGGCACATAGGAGAGAGTCCAATGAAAGGCCATGAAGATGATTAAGGTACTGCAGCAACTCTTCTATGAGGAAAGGCTGAGAGACCTGGGACTGTTCAGCCTCGAGAAGAGAAGGCTCAGGGAGGATCTTATCAATGTATATAAATATCTGAAGGGATGGTGCAAAGGGGATGGCACCAGGCTCTTTTCAGTGGTGCCCAGTGACAGGACCAGAGGCAACAGGCACAAACTGAAACACAGGAGCTGCTGTCTGAACACCAGGAAACATTATTTTCACTGTATGAGTGACCAGGCACTGGCACAGGTTGCCTAGGTGGGTTGTGGAGTCTCCCTCCTTGGCGCTATTCAGAAGCCATTTGGATGCAGTCCTGGCTGTAGGCAGTCCTGCTTGAGCAGCGGGGTTGGACCAGACGCCCTCCAGGGGTCCCTGCCGACCTCAACCACTCTGTGGTAGTACAGGGCATCAAAAGAGATGACAAAGTCTTTGTGTATTAGCAACATCTTTGCCTTTTGATGTGCATGATGCTGTTGGCTTATTTTTTGTGTGCCTTTGGCAGTGTACAGTGGCCAAGTTCTGTCTCAGACTTTCCCAAATCCTGTCTCCTTTCACTTCCCCCAGTCTAAGGTTACTATGCATGTGTCTCATAAATCTTTTCTGGTACAATGCTTGACAAATTTCTCCTGCTTTGGGTTATTGAACAATGACTGTGCTGGCACAGACAATTTAGCCAGGTCACAAGCTCTGACAAATGCTTGTCTGTGACATGAAGACCATTAAAGTCTCTGGCTCACTTCAGTTCCAAGAGAGTATGGGGTTAGCCTTTGAGACCAAAGTCCTCCTGCTCCACTCCATGGAAAAAATTACCAGTACTCAGTTTCTAAACAAGAACATCTCACACGCACACTGTATTCACATGGAAATCAACTCCAGGTGCCCCACTTCCCTCAACAAACATTTCTGTCAGCGCTGCATCTCTCCATCCCCTCAGTCCACTTCTGCCATACCAAATATCCCTGGAGTCCCAGTTTCACTTCCAAGAGTTTTTCAAATACTGTGCACCCTCGTTTCTTCATTTCTAACTATCCGAAGCAGAACCTTAAGATCTGCCTTCAAAACTTTCTGTCTCTCTGTGGATCCAGAATTGTTCTTTCTCAGTATTGGGAATGGGGAGCTTGCTCCTCTCGGAAACAGCCTGCAAGGGTGCTCTCTGCTATCTGTACAACAGCAGTGATCTCCAATAGTGCAGACTGCAGCAATGGTCTAATGGCTGTAGTAAGAAATAGGATGGAAGCATGTATTTGATGCACATTTTGCCAAAAAACACTGCTCATAGGAGTTTGAATAGCTGACAGTGTCGTAGTTGTGAGACATTTTTTTCCCTTTTCCTTAGCAGCTGGTGTCCATTAGCTGGGCTCAGCAGAGCCCCACTGCTGTCAAGCAGGAGCAAAATCATTACTAGCACTAGGTAATCCACAGTCATGAGCATGGGCTTAACACCCAATAAACTGTAAGGTACAGATGTAAACTCAGGACGCTTGTAAAGCAAAACACACGTCCACATGGCTGTGGCCAGTGGGGGCTGAAAGAATGTATTCTTTTCCTTCAGCTCAATGCTGGTGCATGAGAAATTGCATCCTTTAAGCTAATCATGAAGTTGAGAAAAGCGAGGAAGCAGGCAGCGTATCTGTTTGCCCAGGGCATCCCTGCCAGCATGTTTTAGTGCCAGCCTGCAGCCTCTCATAGCAGTAGGCACAGTTTCCAGTTTTACAAACACTTTGTGCCTCATCGATACGTGTTCGGAAGGGATTTTGCCAGGGTGACTGTGCTGATTCCCTTTGCTTCCTATCTCCAAACCCCCTCTCCTTGCCTTCGCTGCAGCTGGATATGCAGAAAACAAGTGGATGTCACAAAAACAGGGCAGTGAAAGCCCAGGACAGAGGTATTTCAGTCCTGGTATCTGCAGGGAAATCCAGGCTTATCCTATGGCATGTCAGCAGCCATGAACAAACTTCGCTTGCCTTGCATATGAAACGTTTTAAATATTAACTCTCTTCAGCCTTTCTGCCTGAATGCCAGCTACATAAACTGTTCAGACCAGTAAGGAGGTCAAAAAACAATCACCAGTTTAAGGCAGTCGTTTTTTAGAGGACAGACAGGTGCAAAAATGTGGGTTCTAAGAGCACCCTCCTTTGAAATGCCACAGCGAAGACATTTACAACACTGTCTCAATGGGGTTTAAGTAGTGAGGTGTCTGAAGTGTAAAGGAGAAATGACTGTCCAGGTCAGCTGGGCAAAGAACAGGTTTCTTTCTCATTTTCTGTAAGGAAGATGGAAGATGTTGTCAGGCATTCCCTCCCCCTCCTTAGTTCAACATCAGCTCTAATTAAGGAAACAAAAACAATGAAAAAGCTAACGGTCTCCCTCATCACCTATATTGTGGTAATGAAGCAGGTTTTTACATTGATAAAGTGTCAGGGGGAGCTGGGGAATGTGCAGGCAAGAGTACAGGCACCTGGTATTAGTTGGATAACTAAGAGTGGAGAAACTTCAGTAGGTGTTGAGCCGAGCCCTCAAAAGGGGCTGATGTCACACTATGCAGAAGAAGGGGAAAAAAAGGCTGCAGCCCGTTCGGTGTATCACACAGGGTTTCTATGTCTCTCTGGAAGTGTTTTGTTTCAAGGGGAGTTTTTTTGTTTATTTCGAAGTTAAGACAATTTGCCTGGAAATAGGATCTTTGTTACTTTGGAGATTATTGATTCCTGCTGCTAATTCCTTATTCAATGTAATAAGCCTCTTTGTAACATTCTGTTTGTTTTGCTGTGGAAATACTTATGAAGCAAAAACGACAAAAAAAAAAGAGATTATCACTTTATGGTCCAAATTTAGCCTCTGGGTAATTAAGTGCATCTTAGTAACTGTGAGGGAAGAAAATGCAGATGGGAGAAGAATTCTCCTGAGGAAAAAAAAGTATCTTGTCATGTTTTTAGGCCAGTAGATTTAAACCTAAAGATAACTATATAACTGTAAGCAAATTGTGCTTAATATCTTGTCAAAATAACAACTGTGCAGTTTCCTAAGGCATGGTGTTTTTCAATTATAACCAAGTGAATAATTTCTTTTTTTCTTTAGCTAGCCATTGTTGGTATTTTTTGTCTCTGGTGCAGCCTATTTTCATTGATGTTGCATGAGATGCTGTGATTTAAAAAGTATTCCTGGACTTTGCTAATGCTTAGAGGCAGAAATAGGCTCTGGCATTAAATGCACACCGGTTGGAAGGGGACAGGTTGTGTTCTTGAACAATGTAGGAGTTTATACTATGGGAAAATCTCTGTGTAGGGTGGTGAAACATGAAATGCTCTGGGAAGGTAAGAACTGACTTCACAAACAGCAATGCAGGTACAAAAAAATTAATGTTGTAAAACATATCTAAAGACCCAGTTTGATCAGCAGGTATCACAGATCCAGATGTGACCATTAAATGGCTAGGAATGACCCAGACATCTGTCCTGCAGCTAGCAACGTAGCTACTGGGGAGAGCTCTCCTCATAGCCTGCTTCAGTAGATTTGTACTTGTAATTACCGTAGCAGTTACTGCAAGAAGAGTTGTGTCTACTGGAGTTGACTGAATAAGGATTTTTTTGCATTTGGTATTCAAATAGAACAAAATAATTAACAAGTGGGATAGGGAAAACTGAATAAAAATAGCAAATTGAGGCATGAATTTGTTACTACAAACTGAAAACTACCATTTCAGGTCAGAACCAAATATTTTGTCCAGTGGATTTTTTTGCAAAACCCAGCCCTAATTCTTAATCTTGAAGGGAACATTTTAGGCCATAGGCCTTTGCAGTAATTCACGGGAATTTATCACCTGCCTTTCATGTAATCTGGGGCACAAAATAGTTAATTACTCCTAAAGCTCTCAAATTTGTTCACTTCCAGGAATTTTCCATTTCAGTAACAAGACAAAGTGCGGGCACCATGCTATTTCCTGTACATCTTTTCTCCTAGAAACTGAATTATTGTGAGTTTGAAATGCTGACACTGCCAACTTTTGTTATAAAAGCATTTATTTGGAATTCCTGTATTGTGGCTGTTCCGAATCACTAAGTATTTTAGGTTTTGATTCGTTTCTCAGAAAGTGGATAAGTTGCTTTTTTTTGACATTACCAATGTAATGTGGCTGTCTGGAGATGAATTTGATTTCTGCAGTATTGTTCATTTACCTTTCTTCGTGCTGACACTGATAAATGGTCTGTAACAAACTAACACGGTCAGGGCATATGCACAATTCTTCTCTCTCCGTTCTTTGAGTGGTCTGTAGTTGCTGCAGTAATAGATGAGAGTTTTTCAGGTTGGCCATACAAGTATTGAGTTTGCCATCTGCAAGCTGATGAAGCCCCCTGCCCAAGTTTCCTTCATGAAAACCAACAGCTTTTTGCATCTTGGGTTGAGATTTGCCATGACGGTCATAGATTATTTGGGCTGCCAACCAAAATTGGTTTGTGTATGTGCTTTAAATGTCCCTGGCTTGATGTTTTAGGATTGCAGTTGTGTTAGCGTGAATAAGCTAGGGTGCTGTTGTCCATATATGAAGTCAGTGTGGTCCACAGAGGCCCATCAGGAGGTCTGATCTTCGTATTAGCTAAAGACAGGGAAGATGGTTCCTCCATTGCATGCTTCAGCCCTTAACCCTTCCTCGGAGCCCACAGCTGTTTCTCAGAGTAGGCAAAATTTGAGTTTGTGACAGCAGATTTCTCAGAAGAGGACACTTACAGGAACGGGGCGCTGGGAAAGATCAGTGTGGTTTTAGAGGGTTTGGGAGGTTTGGGGTGTGGGACTGGGTTCCCATTGTCATCCCTCAGTCTCCCGTATCAAACCATGCTCAATGTGCGAACTTCCCTGAGCATCAGAAGCCAGCGTGGGGGGACATGCCAAGAGGGAAGGGAGCTCCGTTATTCTGGCTCTTGCTTGGAGCTGCCTCTGCTTTTAAGAGTGTAACTTTTGTGGTAAGAAGCAGCCATGTGCTGCAGGCTAGAGGAATAGCCCAAATTTGTTTAATCCAAGCTGCTAAAAACACCAGGGAGTGGTGTCAGAACTCCAGTCACAGCTGGCTTGGTTGGGTGACAGAGAGCTGAAGTGGTCTGGGCTCTGCCTCAGGTCTGTTGTTTCGCAGACCGGTCCATGGGATAGTCCAGGAAGCCCTACAGCAGCAGAATACTGGGGACACCTTTGCAAATATATTAATGGTGATCTGGTCTGTAGATCTTCCAAATACAAGGTTAGACCTCAATACTGATTTAGTGCAGAAGATGGCAGGAGAAGCTTCTGAACACTCGTGTTTGGAGGACAGGAATATTGTATTTAACCAGAAAAAAAGTAACTTACTGTGAGGAGTGAGGCAAATAATGTTTCTAAGGTTTAGCATCTAGAGCTTTCCTTCAAAAATGCACCTTTAAAGACTCGTTGTTGTATGTTTGTTCACAGACACAAAACCACAATACTATAGAGAGAAGAGATTTTAAAACAAACCAGACAGAACAATGTCTATACATAGCAAGCATATCTGTTCAGCTCAGATTGATTTTTGTGGTGCCATTTTATTCAAGTCTTTCATGGGTTGACCTTGAACTGTGAATTATGTTCTCTTTAGCTTTGTACAGTCAGCTTTTGGTTCAATATTATTACTTTCAGAGAAGCAAGTGTCTTCTCACAAAGCCGTACAGACAACAGAAGGACAATCGCTAACATTTTAGAACATTTTTTTCTTTATTACAATGGGTCCTAACATCCATCTGTTTTTTCTGGCATGCTTTAGATTTTCAACCAGCATTTAGTACATTTTTCCCTCTGGATTTCTAGTACTCAGAAATGTCCCTTTTTTATTGTTCTAAAAATACATTCTTCAGTTAGATACATAGTAAATTCCCTCCTCTAAAAAAGACTGTTCTTTGTTTCCTACTGCAGTTCTTGGATATTTTGGTTTTGGGATTAGGGATAAGAGATTTGAGAATTAATGCTGCAAAACTGATGTGGTGTAACTATCTTAATTCTACCATGCCCCCTTTTTTTTTTTTTTAAATCATTTAAACTTGCATGATCTTATTCTATGTGAGCAGCCAGCATTCAGCTAAAAGGTTTGATGTTAATAAACCAGTACGGCAGTGGAACAGGAGGTTCCATTTTAGAGCTTGGGGTGTGAGACGAGCTTGCATCATCTTGCAATGTTCCACATGTCAGTAGGCATTCTGCAGTGAGTGGTGTTGAAAAGGGGGCTAAAATCTGAATTTGTGTGTCTAGCACTTTATCTTCAGAAAAGAGTAAGAAGTTAAGTAATTCCTTGGGAAAATGAAGGTTTCTGCATTGTGGTACTGTGGTCTAATGAAAGACTGATGACTTGGGTATGTCTGTATTCACACAGCTATAGAACTCTGTTGCTACTCAGAGTCATAGGACTATCTAGTCATTCCTTTATTTCTTTTAACAAAGGTTCGTGGCCCAAGATGACTCTCTGTTATCTGGGTGTTTTAAAGAAATGTGTTCTGTATATGATAGACAAGATTTTAACTTCATGCAAACAATGAATTGTTGAAATCTACATTTTGAATACGATTCTCTTTCCCCAGGAGACCTAATCTGGGCTGCCTGTTCTTTCTTGGGGAGCTTGTAACTTTCCCAAGAGTAAATCAAAATCATAATAAATCAATCCCTCAGTCAGCTGAAACAAAAAAGACTGCATTATATGAGCTATGAGTCAAGAATGGATTCACATGGGCTAAAGAATGAGAAAACAAACTGGTCAGATTGAGAGTTTTAAACTCTAAAGGTCAGTTTGGTTACATTTTTCACTATCTGCAGATGCTTGAGCAAGCAGAAAATTTACTGACTAGTTTTCTTAAAAATCCTCACTGCAATCTAGACTAGGCAGTGCTTTAAGGTTTATATTGAAGCAGTTTCACAACACAAAACCAAGTCTGGAATACGCATAATTTTGGGGAGTAGTAAAAGACTGCTTAGAACCTAAATTAAAATCAGAATAATTTTAGTTGAAAATCTGATTTTCCTGCAGAGCCCAGCTGGATACGTGACTGCGGATGTGTTGTGGGAACTGTTATTTGGTTGGTTCGTGTGCCAGACAGCTCTGCATTTCTTGGGGTGCGTTAGGAAGAACTGCTGAGCAGAAGCATTGCCTCCCTCCTCCAGGATGTGGGACTGCTGTAGTTATGCTGGTCCAGACCAGGGAACAAACTGGGATGCTGAGGCAGCAGAAGTACCATGCCACTAAGGCACCATCAGAAAGTACTTAGTTCTTCAGCTAATACTTACTGGGTTTTGAATTTTCACTAAAAGCAAGCACTTCCTACCAAAATTGCCTACCTAGTTCTCACATAAACTCTGTCTCAATGGTGCTTCACTTTTTTTTTTCCCCTGGCATGAAGAGAGGTTTCTGCCTGCTTTGGTCTGCTCTACTCATTGCCACAGGCTTCTTTATAGCTGCAGAAGCAGAAGCACCACCCTCTCCCAGGGACTGAATGTTGAAAATCAACAGGGAAGAGGAGAGCAGTCATTATATGGTGACTGAATCGTGGCAAACACTCCTTATGGATTTATTGCCTTAATTTCTCTGGAAAATGAGTTATAAGGTGTGTTATCATGACTGATACCAAGAGACTTGTCACACAGGTAACAGAGCTTAAAGGAAGAGATAATGTATCCTACAGATTAGCCAACATCTTAATGGAGTCTAGTACAGGAATTTTAATGGTGTAAAACTCTTACATTTTCTTGTTTGGGTAGGGATTTTCTATTTAATACGCCTTCAGTTTATTCACTCATTGATAAAACTGTATTTAATCCCATTTTATAAATCCTGTTAGGAGAAAGATAGTTCTCTGTAGACTCTATAGTCTAGCTGGCAATATCTGGACTGATACTTCAGTGAAAGTGAATCTCCGGGCTTACACTTACGACTGCAGTGACATAAGGAAAGGAGGTGGTTCATTCCTGCCCTCTGTGAACATTTAACTGGCAGAAGCAAATACAAGATTTTCTTTGCCTCCATTTTTCTCTTCCTATTTTCTGTACTTGGCGTGGGAGTGCGAAGGGCCCCTGGTAGCCTATACTTCATCAATATTGCTTTGCTATCATCATTATTATAGGGAAAGGCAAGCTAAATTAAGCAACAGTAAGACTCTTTACTCCCATTGAATTTTCCTCATGTCCAATTAAATAGCTGATGTAAATCAGTGCAGTTCTGGCTTCAGTCGTGCTCGTTTATGCCAACTAAAGAGAAATGTGACAAACAGTTCTTTGTAGCAGCTGGCTTCTCACGTGCCCAGGTCAGATTTACCCCTCTCTCAGAGCAAGCTCTGGGGTGGTATGAACGCAGTTGCAAGTGAGTAAAAAGATGGGAATCTACAGAATAAATTCAGGAGTTGCTCCAGAAGTTGTGCCCCACTGCGCTCGGAAGTTATTTTACATCAGGGTGACCTAAGTCATTAGGAACAGCTGTATGAGCGTGCCTGGGCTCAGAGATGTTTTGGTGATGTTCTGGACACCTCACCACACGGCTGTGTGCCTTGTTGTGACCACTCATGACCTGTTTGCCCAGCAGCCCTGCTCTTGGGTCACTCATACCAGATGTCACTGCTGAAGCACTGCAGTGCTGCTGGGTTCTGCCTCTTGTATCTGCAAACACTCAGAGTTAATAAGCTTGGCAAGTACATGGGGCATCATTTCCCAACAAGCCCTGTACTCTATCTAGCCCCACTTACAGATGATCCTAAACTTATATTTTCTTGTCCTCGGGGCAGAGGCAAAGATGAATTCCTGGTACCCATAAAACATATCCAGCACCATCCTGTTCAGGTAACAATGTTATGCATTAACGTGCTCTTTCTCAGAGCTCATCCACAACACATCAAGAGAAGGAGGATGAGAAAACCCATGACTCCTAGTACAAGACAGCCTAGGCAGCCAGGAACACCTTGCTTCAAAGGTGCCACCAGCCAAAAGGGCTGCAAGAGTCTCACCCTCAGCCCCACAACTAGTTGGCCACTGTCCTGAGAGCCCTCTGGGTATGGACACACTGCAGAGCGGGACATAAGCATCACTGTGTAGGCTCTTCATTTAAGTGTTTTTTTTATTGCCTGGGGAGATGTGCAGCCAGTTTTTCCTTCTACAGCTCCTGCAGGACACTGCCATGTGGAACAGAAGCTTCCCATTCTGAGTTCTCAGTTTGCTGGGCAGGCTCCAAACAGCAGCATCCATCAGTGAAAATGCTGCCTTCCTTTCCTCTGACTCCCTGAAGAGATTACACCCCCACCAGCCAATATTTTAGGTCTACAGCAATTATTTTGCATGATTGTCCCTCCTGCCTGCAAACTCCTAGTCATCGCTCATGATGTCCCCAGCCCAGAACTAATTAAAAAAAAAACAACACAAAGCAAACAAACAAAAAACCCACCAGATAATGTCTTTACAAAGAGCTGCTCAGCTCTTGTTGTATAGTTCTAGCGCAAGGAGTGTGGTGCATTTTGATTGTGCAGGGAATTAATTCAGAAAATTCGTTTGCTGTCATGTTTATCTTTGTAAGTGTGAGCAAACTGTTTTATTTTTCACTGACAATCTCACTTGGATATTATTTTTCTCAGTGAAATCCTAGCAAGACTTTCTTAATGTCACCATAAATCTTAGGAAGGTTTTCTTTATAGTAAAACCTTCGTCAGTGCATTTGCAAAACCACTGTTAACAATACTGCAAAAACGTACGAAGTATAAACCAGGCAATACATTGCAAAGCGCAAATTACAAGACACAAACTTTCCTATCCCCTGGAGTGCCTGAAGCTTATTCCGACACTGCATGAATGCACAGTGAAGGTCAAGCACGTTCACACAAGAGATTTTAGATGTAGAAAGTGCTGTTAAAGGTTGTCACTTCTTAAGGCCTGCCTTGCCCGTTCCTTGGTTAGACACCCATGCTTGTACAGCTCCATGAAACAGCCGGGTTTGCCTTTCTGAGCAACAGCAGCGCCACGCATCCCACTCGATTCTCACAGTTTTCACAAGCAGATCTGTTTTTTGGTGTTGCACCGGCCTCCTTCCTCACCTCCATTTTCTCCTGTTTATTCTGATTGTGCTGCTAATGAGACACTTGTTTTCTGACCTCCGGCCTCTTGACAGCCTCATGCAGCCCTTGTGATGTTAAATGCAATAAAGCACAGCAGCAATCCAGCAATCAAACCTCTGAAATCAACCTCTGCAAGCTAGGTGGGCTTCATTAATATTTTCTTACTCTGGGCAGCACGGGAGGGAAGGTAGAAGAGGAGAGGTATCATGCCTGGTGTCTGCCAAGATCAGAGCAGCACATGGGAGATGGTATACTGAAAAAAACTGTATCTTTGCAGCCACAGTAACAAAGCAATAACTGCTTATATTTCTTGATTTACAGGATCTGTAACTAGTAGCAAGATTTCAAAAAACGGTAACGTTGACAGCTGTTCAACATCTGGCAAACCTAGAAGTTAAGAGGCAGGAAAAAAGGACTAAAATAATGCTGTTCTGAGGGGCTGCTGGAGTTGTTTGTAAAGCCCAAAGATAGTTCAGGGGCAGAAGTCACTGTAGCAACAAGAGAAGAAATGGAATTGAAAGAACAAGAGACCAAGAAATGAAATAATTGTCAGAGCTTGGAAGGGAAGGGCTGGGGAAGGGGCTGGGTTGGTTTGAGGAGCTCATCAAGGAGGGATTCACAATGAGGGAGCCGGAGCAGGCTCAGTCAGTCCAAAAGGATGATGGAAATGGGGATGTAACAGCAGTTCATGGAGATGAAAGCAGACACTGGTACTGGAGGCCAGGAACCTCCACACCTTCTAGTCATTACCTTCTTCATCCTTCGACTGTGTTTCACTGCTTGCACTGTAAGGACTAGTCATGATTTTGTTCCACTATGAGGGTACCTTATCTTTTCCTACTGCCTAAGTCTTGCTATTAAAAATTCCTGGGTTTGTAAGAGTCCAGAAGCGATCAACAACCCATGAATGCATATAGCTTCAGATCTCCAGACTGAATCTGTGAAAAGTGTCATGGCTTTTTCTGCCATTTAAGTTCATCACTTGAAAGTGGTGGTCATCTTTTAGGCAGGAGCACTCTGCACTTGTGTGGATAGATGTAACTTCTGCCTTTTGGTGGGAATGCTCCACTGTGAACTGCTCTTGACAGAACTGTTAGCCCAGTCCTTCAATCCCTGTTTTCTTGGAAAGGGGAGGACCTTTTTGGGAGCATTTTTTTCACATAACTTCTCCTTTTACTTGTTGTGTGATGCTTGTTTCTATATAAGCAGCCACACACTGGATGGCTAGAGTCCATCCTTAACATCCCTCTCATGCATCCTCTTGAAAAACATCACAGTGCAGTGGATTGAAAACATTTTATAACTCAGTTCCTGCAGACGTACATGGTGGGGCTAAGAGTAGCAACTTTTCCCCTTCAATTCTCATGCACTGCTAGAAATAAAGTAGTTTTAATTGCTTCATAGTCTTAGGGTGAAGTCTTCAATTAGCAACAGCTACTGTATCTTAAAGATGGTAATAGCATGCACTTGAGTAGCACTTTCTGTCTTCAAAGTACTTCGCAGACATTCTTCATTGCTGAATTACGGTTGAGTTTCTGTCCCTTTCAACACTTTTCCAGTGAGATGAATGTTCCATCTGCCTTGGGAAAGAGATAAAACTAATGACTCCACATCGCCCACTGGAATAGGGCCATGCTCTGCTGTTTTTTTTCATGGTGTAAAGTGGCCCCACAGGACCTATGGCTGGTCTCACCTCTGCTGGTGGAAATCTTCAGGCTGTATGAAGTCAGACGCCTGTAGTGCTTCTGCCTTCATACAGCTGGTGTAGGGGATGGGCTCCTACCCACCCCACGCGCTTCAGCCCTGTGCACCAGGCACGATGTGAGGGGCAGGGGTATTGAACAGGCGCACAGGCAAGCTCCTGGCTCTGGAGAAGACTGGGGGTGTGTGTGCATTTCTGCGCAGTGGCTCAGCCCCTGTGTTGTGAGGAGCCGTTGTCAGATATCTCCCCTCCAGACTTCCAGAGACAGCGCTGTTTCAGTGAGCTCCTGTGCCCCAGTTCGGGGGAAGCGTTCCCAGCAAAAGATGGAGCCATGCAGACGGCGTTCATATCATGTTTCTTATCAAGATCCAGTACCTCACACGGGAACTGATGAGCCAAGCGGCAGAGACTGGCGCCCCCAAGTTGGAAATGGCTCTGAGTGACCACATCTGAAGGAAGAGGAGGTTCTGTCCTGTCACTGGCATCGTTGACAAAACTCCCATTGACTTGGAGGACAGTACGAGGAGGCCCAACAGTGTTGACTTCTGATGTCATCTCCCTGGTTTACTTTGTTTTCCAAAGACCCCTTTGTGCTTCTCTCCCTTGCTTTGTGTTCTGAATATTCAGACCATTTCCACGCTCAGCGTCCCCATTTTTTAATTAGAATGCGTTTGTTGTGACCCTGTTATGTACAGGTTGACTAGCAAGTCACACTGATCCCTCAACATAAGATTTAATAAAAGCCACGGGAGGAGGAGGGAAGTGAGTGTGCGGAGGAGGAGGAGGGCTGCTATTGTTCTGTCCTCAGTGCTGCCAAACCATCCCTTGTTTTTTCTGTGGACTGTCTGTGTGTTCAAACACTGTTTGAACAAACGGGGCGCAGTCAGGAGGCTGGCAAGAGGGCAACGAGAGGGTTAGCTGGGTCTTAGCTAGAAATACTTGCACGAGTCAGGAAGCAGGCATGGGAGGAAGGAAATTAAGTGGAGACATCTGTGTAGCTTAGCTTTCAGCAGCTCTGCCTGGGGTAGGGGTGGGAGAGTCATGCCTAAGATGACATAACATATTTTGTCTTTCGTGAGTTGAAAACAGAGGAAACTGCGAAAGCGAAGCATGGGCTGTGTCACGCATGGTCCGGGTGTACCGAGTACATAATGAAGCAGTGTCAGTGTTTTCCGCTCTGCCTTTCACGCCCCAAAATAACTCTTCAAGAGAGAGAACTGAGGAGAATGTGATATGGTCCAAAAACTGATCTTGGACTTTTTTCGCAGACGACTGAGCCAGAGGCCGACTGCTGAAGAATTGGAGCAGAGGAACATTCTGAAACGTAAGTCCCCATACTGCTGACGTTTCACCTGAAGCCAGCTAGTTTGGGTTAGTTTAGATATATATTGGGTGTGGTTTTTGTAAAACATAAACTGTTCGGTACTTGCATCATTCATAATGATAAAGTGCATCATAAATGCAAATAAGTGTGCAAGTCTGTAGCAACTTCTAGAGCTGCAGAAACAATTCTTTAAAATCAGAGTCAGTAAATTCACAAGAACGAATGGTCTATGAGGAAAAAAAAACCCCACTTGTTGAATCTCTTTTGCAAGTCCTGTTCCAAACAGAGGTTCAGTCATTCTGAAAAGCCTTTATGTGTCTCTTACATAGATGAGCATCCCGTTACAAGTTAGTAACGGCATTATGGCATGACTTGCTTAGTTTTCCTAAAAATCTTCACAGCAACCTAGACTAGGTGAAGCCTTTATTCAATTGCAAAAAAGAAACCAGTGTGACTTGGGATTATTTCCCTGAAATGTTCTCTTGAAACCCTTTCTTTATATCAGCCAAAAACTACCTGGTAGATACTGGAAATGCGAAATGATGTTTTAAAGGTACAAAATACCATTTAGAGACCCTGATCTGAGTTAAATTAGTAGATAGAGTGCCACCAGCTTCAAGGGAAGCAGGACTGAGTCCAGCATGAATCTTGTAATCTCATGAATGAATAGGAAAAAAAGGAAATTTTGTTTACTCACACTGAGGTGCTGAGGTGGTTTGAATATTTAAAAAAAGAATAAGCTGTTTACCTAATTGTTGTTACTTTGGAAACAGAAAATGAAAGAAACCAGTTCTTCTCTTTTTATGTTAGTAAATCCTTCATTCCAGGGCAATTTAAAAACATTGCTACAAAAAAAAAAGTATTCCTAAGTGGTACCTTAAAATACCATAGCGTCTTCTTAGGTAGGTCCATAATTTACTTTCTCTTGTTGTTCAAGTAACTGCATTGTACAGAACCATAAAAATGTGGTAGCAGAAGATCAATTCTCTGAAAATTAGGAGAACTGATTGATGAAATACTTCAAAATAAAATTCCTAGCAAGTTAATGATAGTGTTAACGCTCAGCAGGGTTTTTTCATCTATTCATGTTATTATGTGTGGCAGACAAAGAGAGAGAGACTCCACTGTCAACGCAAAGAGGAGGAAAGACCAGACAGCAGAGCAGCATGGTTGAGCCTGAGGCTACCAGAAAAGCCGTTTTGGGGGGTTAGCCCCCTTTTGATAGCTGTGCTCCTACTGTCTACTCCTAACTCCCATAGCTGGCAGCTGGAGAAAGTCAGGGGCAGAAACTGGGGAAATAGGTGGCACATCCAGCTGTGACTGTCTCATGGGGGCGGCAGAACAGCTGGAGGAGGGGCAACCTGCAACGTGACTGATGCCAGGCTCAGGCGAGGAGGGACAGAGGCCAATTCTCTGGGCAGCTCATGTTGTCATCACAGGATTCGCCACCAGCATGACCCAACAGTATCATGCACCACCTGGCACTGGTGCGTGACCAGTAAACACTGATTACAGTGGCTGGAGGGAGGTGGGAGTCTTGGGCAGCTGCTTTGACAGCAGCATTTGCACCAACATCAGCAGAGAGACAGCACCTCCAACACTGGGTGCCGTGCAGAGATTCCTAGAGGTTGCTCTGCCAAGCGCAGCAGTCATGTAGCGACCTGAAGATGTCTTACATTTCAGAGAAATTATCTCCTGAGTCACATTAGTTTCTTTTCAGTTGAATAAAGGCTCTTAAATGACGTGGATGTGTTCGAAAATATTGCCCTGAACCCAGAACTATGTTGTATTTCCTAAATGGAATTTTTGTAGCTTGGTTCCTAAGCACAGATTTGCCCCAGAACATGTGTGTCTTGGTAGACAAACAACATAATTACAGGAAAAAGTAATGTGGTATTTCCAATGCATCCCAACTTTTGGTGAAGCACAGCGGGAAAGGAACAAACAATTAAAACAGTGACATAATTAAAAAAAAAAAGAAGCAAAAAACTGCTCCACCCTTAAGTAAAAATAGATAGTGTGTGGTTTGTACATCATTTTGTGTCCTTTCTCTAGACTTCTGAGAAGGGGAATTATAATAAATATAATAGAGCCTAGAGAAAAAGAGACATCAGAAGCAACAATGAAAGGAGTGTAAATTCCCTGCATAAGCAGGTCAAGCAATTTGCAAAAGCCCAGTTCAGAGCGCACACACACATTAAATAAAAAAGAAAACCCAGCAAGCTCACAAATAGGATTTCCTCTGCAGTTAAAGCTGAAATCTCCTTGATGCAAATGGCATGTCTGGTACCATGATGTTCCTGTTATGCGTGTGACTGCATTATTGCCCGTTCTGATGGGAAGAAATGAGGCAAAATGTGGTTAGGCAGCCAGTCTTTATACATGAAGCGATCATTTCCTAGCTCAGTGCTGCTGCAATAATTATGAGGTGGTCATCTCTATTGAATTACAACGGCAGAGCATCTATTGCACAAGTTCCACTACTTACTGGTAGCAACAGTGAGATTACAGCAGCCACAGCGAAGAAATGGAGAACAGGGACACTGGTGCTTGAAGGGTCCTTCAGCGAAACATACCTAATTCACCGACTCTTATATAACTCAAAAGCACATAGCGAGAGGAGTTCAGACCTGCAGAGTTAGTGTGAAGACTAAATAACCCTTTTTGCAGTTAATATTTGCCAAGTTTATGAGGAAGGATGCCTTGACCCCTCTCCACACCACCCCCATGCCACTTCTCATATGGATACAAGTAGTTCAGTTGACAGCCTGGCACATTCCACGTTGCATAAATTCCTCACAAAAATGGTGGTTTGATAGGCTCTGAGGGTCTCAGACTGTACTGGGGGACATTTCACACACAGAAATCAGGCCTGAAAATCCCACCCACACCCACCCACCCTCATGCTCACAGGTCTAGAGAAACAGAGCATCTCCTGAACACCTAAGAAGATAAAGCAACAATTTTGTAGCTTCACAAGATTGGCGTGACTTAATTAACTTCAAAGAAATAGCTAGAACAAAGTCACTTTCTGATTTTGGAGAACATATTCCTAATTCCCAGCTTTGACCTGACCGAGGTCTTCAGCCCACCTGGCTGTCTCTGAAGGTGGGTGGCTGGGCTGAGGAGCGAGGACAAAAGAAAGACATCCTCTGCCAAGTACAAAAACGAATGGCCATAACTAAGTTTTATACAGAACTCCTCAGCTGCTTGCAGTTCTACCCTGACTCTGTGTGGGCTCTGATTAGCACCGTGTCTCTCTGGCTTAACAAGGATTTATTAGTGCCTGTGAGAGCAGGCACTTGCAGGACCAGCTCCTCCAAATTTGAGACACCAAGGGCAGTATGAAATTTCTGGAGGAGCAATTGCTAGAAGAAAATCCAGCCCACTAGGGACGGGAACCACTGAAAGAGAAAAAATGTGTAGTGTAGGTATTCCAGTTGTCATTTTAAAAGCCATTTGTGACTCCCTGCTGTTTTCTGTTCCTTTTACTCCAGTATCAGTTTCTTTCTTGCAGAAAAACATAAGCAGTATTTTTGGTAAAATGGCATTTAAAGATCAGAAGTGTATTGTAAAACATCGTAACTTTGACTGGCTCTTTGTCCCCTTTGGTGGAGATTTCCCAGTCCTGCTGAAGTCAGTGAGCAGTCATGATAGACCTGTCAGCTCTACTGTCCTGAACAGCAAGACACCCAGCTTCCAGCCGAGCCCTCCTCACCTGCTCAGAGACTTCTGTGGTCTCTGAACCTTAGGTCTTATTTCTCTGTGATGAAGGCCCCGACTTTGAATGTGTTGGTTTGAAACTTTGCTTCTTCTCCACTGTGTGCAGATTTCCATGGGGTTCAGACCTCCTTGTGTTATTTTTCGCTTGTCCCACTTGGTTAGTGGGAGTGCGGACCTGTGCTCACTTGGCTGAAGAAGTTACGACTGGCAGTTTGTTAGTGCTGCTCTGCCAGGGATGCCTGCTTCTCCCACGGGGTCAGCAGAGAGGAACGTGATACTCCCCCTTGGGTTTAATTCTGTCCAAAGTTGGACAATTTAAATCAAGCCACCTATCCCAAACTGGCCTTTGAGGTCCGTAATCTGCCCTGAAGTGAGTTACTCCTGCCTGAGCTAGTCCCGTCTGAGTGAAAACCAGATCACATCAGGGGCACAGGGTACTTGGAGGAAAAGCTGATCAGCTGTGTTTGCTCTTGCCTGTTACGCAGGTAAGGAGCAATTCAGCCATCAACAAAGCAGTGGAAACGGATCCTCACTGATTGAGGAGCTGAGTACCAAGAAACGTGGGCTTTCAGTTACTTCTAGTAGAGTTCAGTGCAAAGAGATGCATGACAGCCTGCTCCTAAGGTGAAGAAGAGTTAGTGTACTCAGATGTTATTGTCCTCCTACGGCATAATGGTTGAGACTTGCCCTGGTAACATGTAACATGCAGTCTTTTGGCTTAATGTTGAAAGTGGGTTGCCCTAGGATGTGCTTTTACGCTCCAGTGCGATGTTGTTAAAGTTCATGATGGAAGGACACTCTCTCCTTCCTCTGCTCAGGTCATGAGAAGTAGCAGATTTTGCCTGGCATCCCTACTCTGAGTTTGCCTTCCATTCTTTCTAAAGAGTAGCTGCAGAGAAATTATTCTGTAGATGGGATAAAAAATGCATGTGATTCTTTTCCAACCATTGACCTTGCAGCCTTGCAGAATCTAACCGTATCATAGCTGGACCTCCTGAGGCCACCAGGCCTGTGGGCAGGGAGATAACAGTTTCTGAAGAGCTGGCTCTCTGCCTGGCCCTCCGAGAAAGTGTCACACATGAAGAGGTGCCAACACAGGGAAAGGAAGGAGGCAGTAGATGTTTTATGAAGTGTGTGAAGAAGTGCAGTAGCTGTGGATCAAGGAAGTTCACCAGGCCCAGAGGGACATGCTGTGCATCACAGAGGTCCTGAAACATTAATGTACTGATGGAGAGGCTTATTTTGTTGTGTACTGTGCATGCCTGATGAGTCCACAGCCTGAGATCCTTGTGAATCTTTTACAGCCCGGAATGAGCAAGAGGAGCAGGAGGAAAAACGAGAGATAAAGAGAAGATTAACACGTAAGGTGAGAAGAAACTTTGATCCTGTTATGACACTACTGTAACTTTCTCCCTCAGCACCATTTTCAAAAGTAGAGTGTGAACAAGTCTTAAAAGATATCTTTAAAAGAAATCAGTGATGTTTTAAGGGGTAAGTCCACTGACAGCGAAGGAAACCGCTTTGCGGGCTATTGCCAGTAAGATTTGGAAACTGAACAAGAGAAGATCTAGTCTTTATAGCAGGAGAAGCTTTGAACAGCAAAGGATACAGAGCCTAGCACTGGTCTGACCATGCTCCCTGTAGTTGTAATGGCTTCTGCAGCCATTACAAAAGGAGAGCAAAGTTAAAACAATGCTGATTGCATTTGAAAATTCCACCTAGAAAAGCTTGGGGAAATAAGCTTTTTCTGGAAAAGGAGATTGTCGCTTGGGGCATTTGAACTAAACTAGAGACAAGCACTCGCAGAACGGTGTATAGTACAAAGACCAATCTTGCATTGCAGGGAAGGGAGAACCAAACAGCATAGTTCGGGTTTGGCTTCTCTCCCATTGGAAAGTCATTTACTCTTAAAACTGAAGAACAATCATTTCAGATACACACATTCGGTTTCACAGCTGGTGTAAACGTCTACAGATGCCCCAATGTACAATGCCAACAATCCATCCTGTTATTGCAGCTAGACCTTATTTCACCACTGACATATTTCCTATCTCCAGAGATGCAGAAAGCCCCCTTAAAACTCACACGCTTGTGAGGCAGTGCCAACGCCTTCCTGTATGTTTTTCGGTGGCTTAGTCTTTTCGACCTATGCAACCACAAGCTTTCATGGTGTAACTAATGACAAGGAAAGGGCTGCAAATATACATGCAAAGGTTGCACTCGGAGAGCTGGATTGTTTTCTTTCATGGTTAAACATCTCACGCCTTGTTCTCAGCTCACGTAAATCAGCAGAGTTCTCCATCACCAACAGGGCGATACTGCTGTTGTCTGCAGGAGCTAAGAGTGGGGCCCAGAGAGCTGTAATATTATTTTTTAAACCCTTAAATTCCTAACGACAATGGCAGGGATGTTCTCACATTCCCTTGTAGCACTGCCTGAGAGAAGAGATCCTAACTGCATTGCAGATGTTTCATGGGACTTAAGCTCTGCGCAAAGGCTGGAAATGCCGTTTCACCAGGCTTTCGATTTCACCGTACACCGAAGGGTAAACACGTACAGGAATCCAATCCAAAGCTTCATGCCATGCGATGAACAGCTGTAACAGATAAAAAGCAAAGCTATCCATACCGCATCTGATGGCTAAGAAATGGAGGCTTGCTAACCCAGACGACGTTACCGCCGTGTGGTTCCCATCCTCCGCTATTCTGTAGGAAAGGTACAAAGCCCATGAATTGTCTGTTGCAGGTAGAGGCCACAGCTACCTGCTGAACCAAAACACCCAGGCTGCTGGAGCATTGCAGCAGTGCCTGCTCCCTGAAACCCTGGCAGTCTTCTGTGAGATTTCCTTCTTGGTTGCACTTTAAGTAGGAACAGCAGCGTCATCCGAGTCCCTGGCAATCGGCTCTTTAATGCTTTCAGCCCCGTTCCCAGTCACATTCCTTTTAGCCTGTTTTGGCTTCTTCCCTTGTAAAGATTTTTCTCCTCCACTTTTGTGAGGTTGATAGCAACGTGACTTAGCATTGTTTGATTTTGATCATCTTTTTAAACTGTTGTAAATTGTTCCAGTGACACACTGCAATTTTAATGAAAGAACCACGGGCCTGGTCGAATGACAAATTTTGCTCTCACCTAGTTGATATACTGTCATAAAAGCTCAGAAATCACTAGAGGAAAGAAGTGAATAAAGTGTGCGAGTGGACAGGTAACAACTAGAAATGCCAACCACCTAGTGAATCCTGCAAAAATTGTTGTTATTCCCCAGCTCTGTCTTTCATGAGCATGTCCCAGATGTGTCGCTGCGTCTACAGCAGAGTGGCAGGCTCCTTCTGTTGGTTTGTACTGAAATCTTATTACCAGAGGATTTGAAACTTCAGATCAAGCAGAAGTTTAATTGAGCACGGCAAGTGTTTTGCCCAGCAGACCTTTCTGTTTGCACCGAGTTTTAATGCACAGACATGACCCTGGATAAATTCAACACACGGAAAGTACACGGCGTTGCCTTCTTGTAGCCATATGTAGTGGGCAATAAGAAAGGGAAGGGGGTTCTGCAAAAGCTGCTGAAAAGGCTTTTGACCTTGCACTATGGAAACTGCTACTGTCCCCAATTTTTTTTGGTGGCGTCATTCCAACTCCAAGGGAACGACTCAATTCATCCATTAAAAAGCTGTTCTTAAAATTCCTTCAGCGCTGACATTTTGTTACAGTATTATGATGATAAGTTGTAACATGACATGCTGTAATAAGTAAGATTACCTTGCTAGGTCTAGATGCCTTATTAAAGTCAGCGATAAATATCCAGTTGAATTAATCATCTGGACAGGCAATTTCTAAAAAAATATTTTTAAAAAAATCAGGTGACCTATAGCGAGCTGCCCCTTTATGCACTTTCCAACCCCTCAGACTCATCTAACTCCAAATTAACTGAGGATAGGGAATAGCTGCCATTCAAAGAACAAAAAGGCAAATGCTGCTTGGTAGTTTCTCTGTAGCTCGTGTCCGTCCTGCCCAAGGAAGGAGAGGTGAAGTGGATTTGCCTGTCACCTGAGACGCCCGCGGATGGGTTCTGCACATCCAGCTGCCCCTGCGCCCCCTCCCCTGCCCCACCGAGCAGCTTTGTTGGAGTGGAGGGACACATGGATGAGGAGGGGATTTCTCTGAGCGCTGGGCTTGGCCCACAAGCCCATTCCACGAATATTAACGTGCAGAGTCCCTCTGGGAGAAGCGTTGCAGGCGGGTCCCTCCCATGAAGAGGTAATTCTGAGTCCCCAGGAATTACTACTAAGCGTTTATCCTCTCTGGACCACAGTGAATTTGGCTGAGCACCAAGGCAATTAACACAAGCCTGAACTCCCCCTGAGGACTTCCATTACAGAGAGAGAGTCGTAGTCTGGATTAACAGAACACGTTACAAATCACTTGCAACACAGAATAAGACTCTTTTTTTCCTACCTTCTCTTCTCTCAAATAGCATCGTGCTCCCTGTTCCCCAGAACTGTTTACTGCTTCCTGTCCCCCACTGTCAATAGCTAATTTTTCCCAGCAGTCTAGCTCCAAACCTACAAAATCTCGTAGCAGTAATAAGTGATGAGGTGTGGCTGTTTCTTAAAATCCGTGCAATAATCTGAAATCTTTGCTCCCATTAAATTCCTGCCCCAGTACAAGTTAAACCCTCTGTTCATTGGCGAGCAAGCTGGTGCCTCAGTGGAAAATGTCTTGCTGCTCAATCTTTTCTTTAATTGACCTCTGCTGGCTTGCATCAGCACAGGCTGTTCAAAATAATGAACTCTTGAGAGAGGTGGGACTCATCAGAGGGAGGTGAGAGGAAGGTGGGGGGAAAAAGGTCAGAAAAGAAAAAAGGTTAGCAGCTAATTTGGATAAACTGCATTTATAGTCAGAGGGAAAGGTCTTTGGGGCATTTTCATCACATCCTGCTCCTATGTCTTACCACAAAAGTTGAGGAGCAAAGGAGAAAGGGAGCTGTGTGTGCTGCTAGTTAAAATCTGTAATTTTTCACCGTGGTTTCTTCCCTAAATAATGACCCTAAATAAAGGTAGCAAAGCAGGCAATAATGAAGTGACAAGACTATGAGCTTCATTGTGACTGAAGTGGAGCAAACTCAGCATTTCCCAAGACAGGGCTGGCAAGACTACATTCCCCTCCACCTTACCTGGTGGCAGTGCTTGGGTTTGCCTCATTTCCCGTGCAGAGAACAAAGGGGGTTGTGTTAAACCTTCCCCTGCAAATCGGCTTAGTATCAAAGCTTGAAACATGCCCATTTTTACCTCCAGTGATCCAGAATATACAGAGAAAAAGACAAGTCATGGGAGGTCCTGTCCTCTGCTTTTGCATTAGCACAAATATGTTGAATCTGAAAAGGATTTTGCCCTGGTTCACACTCAAATAATGAGGTCACTCACCATAAAGTTGTCCTTCTCCCTCAACTCACAAATCTTCACCAATAAAGAAATAGAAATGCATATGCCCAGGAGGTACACCGAGAAAAAGTCCAGACACACACACGCACGTCCCTCTGATGTTAGCAGGAGTAAGTAAAAAAGGGTCCAGCTCAGTGAGTGAGGTCTCTTCCCCCATGTGGAGCACCACCACCTTGTACAGGCATCGTGTGCTTGACCGTATCCTTTTTCTGTAAGTTTTGAAAGCACCCTATTCTTTCTGCCTGTCAGAAGAAGCAGGGCTCGTTCTTACGTGTTGCCCAAGAAGGACTGTGTAGCATTAAGCAATTTTGACCCAAGAGGCTGCAGCTCACAGGTCATAACTCCAAGGTGAGATCTCAGGTGAGCCGTGCCCTTATCGTGAACAGGCATTGAACTGACACCTACAGTGGAGCCACTCAGAGTCTGTTAGCAAAGCTGTTTTCCCAGCTGTTTAAGAGTTAAGAGTGCTCTGGGTAGCCCAGGCATACTGAGAGACCCTTGTGCTTAGCAGCTCACAAGAAACCTCTGCAGTGGCAAGAGAAAGGCAGGGCAGTTTGTTAACCATTCAATTTTAATTAATTGCTTTAAGAAAACCACTCAGTGTGGTTGTCCCTCTCCATTTAGTGTGATCAAATTGGTGCTTTGGTTTAATGTACTGAATATATTTTGTGTGTGTGTTTATTTATGTAAATATATGTAGATTTATGGCTACACATGAACTGTGTGGTATAAGCTGTGGATTTCAGGACTGTCTATCACAGCCAGACCACTGGCACATGAGAGTCAGTGCATCTTTTTTTTCTGTTTGTAGCTCTGCCCTGGGCCTCCCAGGTCACCTTGAGCTGGTTGCTCAGTGTTTGTGCTTCACTTGCTCCAACCACGCTTGCTCCGTGGGTTTGGAGACACTGCCCACCACTCCGGTGGGGTGTATCAGCACCTGAAACTGCACTGGTTCTAGGTTTCTGAAGCAAAGGCAGGGCATCTAAAAATAATACACAGTAATAGTTGCATGACTTCAGAGGAAGAGAAGGAGCCCCTTTTAGTCTGTCTTACATTCAGGTGTCACCTAAGAATGAAAAACGCATGTTAACACTGAAGTTTGATAGTGTGCTTATGCCCTGGACATTTTTTGCACGTATAACTCTGTGCACTGTTCTTCACAACCACTGAAGGGCTACAGTGAGTTTCAGTGCTGTGGAATGTGCGGGTGATGGACCTGATTTGGTTTTGTCTGCTTGCGAACATAAGTACTTACCTCAGATTTGTCTCATTTCATTATGTGGCCCTTAACATTTACTGTCATTTCTTTGATTTTACATTCATAGAATAGAATCACAGAATGGTTTGGGTTGGAAGGGACCTCAAAGATCGTCTAGTTCCAACCCCCCCTGCCATGGGCAGGGACACCCTCCACTAGACCAGGTGCCCAAAGCCCCATCCAACCTGGCCTTGAACACTGCCAGGGATGGGGCATCCACAACTTCTCTGGGCAACCTGTTCCAGTGCCTCACCACCCTCACAGGGAAGAACTTCTTCCTAACGTCCAATCTAAATCTCCCCTCTTTCAGTTTAAAGCCATTCCCCTTTGTCCTGTCACTCCCTGCCCTTGTAAACAGCCCCTCTCCAGCTTTCCTGTAGGCCCCTTTAGGTATTGGAAGGCTGTGATCAGGTCTCCCCAGAGCCTTCTCTTCTCCAGACTGAACAAGCCCAGCTCCCTCAGCCTGTCCTTGTAGGAGAGGTGCTCCAACCCTCTGATCAGCTTTGTGGCCTCCTCTGGACTTGTTCCAGCAGCTCCATGTCTTTCCTGTACTGGGGACCCCAGAGCTGGACGCAGTACTGCAGGTGGGGTCTCATGAGAGCAGAGTAGAGGGGCAGAATCCCCTCCCTCGACCTGCTGGTGATGCTGGTTTTGATGCAGCCCAGGACATGGTTGGCTTTCAGGGCTGCAAGCACACACTCAGCACACCAAGGAAACCAAATTAACTGTTTAAGACCCAGCGCAACTTTGAGGTAGATACCAGCAGTGAATTCACATTGCTGGCAAAGGTACCGCTGCCTCTGTGGCTTTCAGTGCTTTTGTGCTCTCACCGCCACGTAGGCATCAGCCTGGCAGAACATGTTCCAGTGTCTCAGCAGACACCTGCCTTCTCCTGTGTACAAACTCTCTGATCACTTAGATTAGCACAAATGTAAAAGCCAGCTAATGTCAAGAGCTGACAGAAGCCGTGACACAGAGCCAGTCATTTTGTGAAAGTCCTCTTCCAGCTTGGAAAGCTTGTAGGAGCTCCTGCTTCCCTTGTAGCCATTTAGAAACAGAGTTTAATTCACAGGATTTAATGTTTTGTTGGCATTGTCATAGTCCTAATAATAAAACGTTTCATTTTTTAAAAAATTTCACCCTAATTTGAAAGAACATCTCGGCTACATCGTACAATGATGAAAGCTGAGAAATGTACAGATAATATTGGTGATTCCTCCTTAATTCCCACTGTTGTGAGAAAAGAAGCAATCGACGCAAGTAAAGATGGAATCTCACCCTTATCTTTGAAATTGTGGGGTGTAGTCATAATATTATTTCCACATGAAGATTCTCTATTCCCATAGTCAGGGCTTAAGTTTTTAAATAATCGGAAGCAAAATTCTGCTGTGCTATCTGAGTAATAACGCATCAGCGCTAGCAAACCTGCAGCTCCGAGCACTAGGGCTGCCAGAAGAACACAGCAATTTGAAATCACGTTCAAGATGAGCTGTAGGACAGAGAGAAGCCTCACTCGTAGGGTAACTGTGCTTATACTTGAAGCATGGTATAGCAGTTTGGTTTGCTTGCTTTTGGTAAAAACCCATCTACTAATCGCCGTCTGTATTTGGCTTGCAGGTCACTTAGGCAGAGGTGTCAGGGCTGCAGGCTGAAGAGGCAATTCTGTTCTGCTGGAGAGAAAAATAACATTTTTAAACCCATACGTGTTTCAACCTACCTTATTATGCCCTCTGGCTTTTCTGACATGGTACTCTAGCTCACAGATAGGTTTTCCTGTTTTCTTAAAAGAAAATAAAAGAAGAAGAAAAAAGGTTATGCCTACTGTGTATGCATTTTGGTTTTTAAAAAAGAACCCCAAAAGCTGTAGTCTGAGTTCAGAAAGTCATGCTGCTTGCTCACCTCACTGCATACATGCTCTTTGACTGATCTGAGCATGGCTGGCCTGAAAGTGGATATTCAAAATGGGGCATTTCTTGGGAAATTCTTGGAAGAAATAAGAGGAAGCTTATAAATGTTGTGTGACAAACAGGCGCAGGAAGCTCACCCCAGGAGACTTCATACCTCCCATAGAAGAATGTGGGTGTGAGAGAACTGTCTAGTTTTAAGATCTTTGCAATATTCAGAAGTTTCAGAGTTGCTCTTTTTCAAACCAGCAAGGAGTTTTTCCCCTATTAAATGTTGTAATTTACCCTGAAATGGCTATGGGGACGACACACGAACTGCCAAGCTGCGACTTGACTGATGCCGGCTGTCCCAGGCAAGGGCATTGCGCAGCAGTGTACTCGTTCTAATCTGAGAGGAGAGTTTTGACTGTGGCTGCATATTCTGCTGCAGAATTTGAAAGAAATGCTTTGGAACAATGAAGATGCTTCCTTGACAGGATACAATCCACCCTTGCAATTTTTTTTCTTGGCCTGTAGTATGCAAGGTAAACTGTTAAAAGTCAAATACGCTGTGATGCAAAATTGAGCTGCAGCACACAGTGAGAAGTTCCATGAGCAATAGTCATCCTCACCCTGCCTGCCTTTTCTGGAGGTAAGGACAAGTCTGCAGAATGTCAGAATGGTAAGGGAAGTCATTTGTCACCTCCTGCACATAGTTCAGGGCAGGAGCCGCTTGATGCCTTTGCCGGACTCTTCTGAGGCAGCACAAAAGCACACACAGCGGCTCACGGCTGGGGAGCATACAGCCTGTACGGGTAGTTTTAAAGTTGTGCTGTGGTCTTCATCTCTTCCTGAGGCATCGGTGCACTAGGAGACTTCCCCGCATTACATCTCATTTCTGCCAGGGGTGATCCACCTCACCCAGGGACTGGGGTCTCCAGCCGCAGCTGCTTCCCAAACAACAGCACAGTGCTCTGGTAGCAAGGTGTGACGATACTCAAGGTGGTGTAACAAGAGGTTATGTCCCAAGTAGCAGTTCTGTGAAAGGTTGATAAAAGCAATGTTTGAACCCTCTTATTATCATAACGATGGTTGTAGAAAATAAATCCCCAACCAGCATTCTGCAGGGAAAAAGTGAAGTCCTGATGTCTTTTTCCACTCCTTTCTCAAACCTGCAGCTGAGTCAAAGGCCCACGGTAGAAGAGCTACGTGAGAGGAAGATCCTCATCCGCTTCAGCGACTACGTAGAAGTGGCAGATGCACAGGACTACGACAGGAGGGCGGACAAACCCTGGACACGGCTCACAGCTGCCGACAAAGTAAGTGGAGCAACTTTGGGAGAGCCATGATCTGAATAGCTGGAGCATGTCGCAGCAAATGGCATCGCTCCGGTCCCACAGGTCCCACGCTATCAAGGAATAAACTTCCAGCGGAGTTCCCTTCCCAACATACCTGTGGCTTCTTCCTGTTCAGAAGGTTTGTTGTTTGAGTGGAAAAAGGAAACATTTTTCCTCCTGTACACGTGGAAACCAGGAGCAAGCGTAGCAGCATTATGCCACTGAAACAGAGTGGGGAGAATGTCAAGCCCTTTGAGGAAAGGTCTCAAACCCTGTTACTTGCTTGTTGGTTTTGGCCTTGCTGCATAATGCCGCCAGCTGAGAGCTCCTGCGTGACCTAGCAGGGCAGCGTGACAGCAGCGCTTGCCAGGATTCCTGTGCCAGGACGGAGCAGGCTTAGGTGCAAAAATGGCAGCAGGTACATCAAATAATTGGCAAAAGCACTTCCCACTGAGCCAGGTGACTTGTCTCTAGTGTGTTACGACAGGGGTGTTTACTCAGGATTTCTGCCCTGTTCCACAGAGTATTTTAAGCCCTAAACCGAAATTGTACGAGCCCTGCAGATAAAGCAAGCTGTGTGTTTGCTATCGAGTGCACTGTCCTCTGAGTACCCGTGGGACCTTCGCTAAGTGGTGTCGCTGGTGGCAGAGGAGTTAAATTGCTGGGAAATTATAACAGTCATATCCTGAGGGTCTTAATGGTGTCTCAGGAAGAAGAGTTAAACGTTTTACAGCCACTGTAAGAAAAGAGGACTATGAGGCCGGTCAGTGACTCCCATGCATTAGTCACTCTATGATGCCCGTGTAAGTTTAAAGACTTTCAGGTACCCAACTGTTTCTTTGCTGTGGGACTCATGCAGCGATGGAGACCATGATGTCCAGTGTTTAGAGACAGGAGCAGGATTCCTGGCCATGCCACTCATTTATGGTGCTCTTGGTTTTATTCATGTATTCACAGAGGAAAGAGCAGCCCATTCTATTTGTATAGTGTAACCCAAGGACTTGTACAGTTTTGTGACCACTGGTTTTCTCCTTGACAGGGGCTTTTCAGTTTAGCTTTGGATAAATTAATGTAGCATAAACTGATTTGAAAAAAAAATAAATGAAAAACTTCCTCTGGACTGTCCACAGACCTTAACATACTGGGGTAAATTAGATTTTCCCATTTTTACCTCACCACGTTGGACAAGATGTTATTCAACTGAGTTAGTTATATTCTCCTGATTGGTAGATGAGGGAGGGGATAAATCTCCAACTGGTCCTGCAGCCTTTGAGGGATCTCTCTCTCTGGGATGAAAGGCATGGAGAGACTTCAGATCTGGTGTCCAGAGAGGTCCTTCCTCATCCTGTGTCTGTGAAAAAAACAAGTATTAAATACCACTACTAAATGTAGCCTGGTAAAGAACTCAGTATTAAGGCAAAGTACTTTGAGGTCACTTATTCTCTTTTATAATACATATGCAAAGTCAATACACAGAGCAAAGGGTTTAAGATCTCCAAATGAACCTTTTCTAAGCAAAGCAAGAGAAAAAGAAATGTTCTGTCATTCTAATATTAGTGCCCCCACAGGGAAGCAAATACATTATTGTTTGGGTCATATGGGTGGTATTCTGATTTCTGCTATTCAGGTGACCTGCTTTTCCCCACCACTGTGTCCACTGTTGGAAAAAATAGCCAGACAAATGGGAAACAACTTTAAAATGTCTGACAAAACTGCAACATCCTATAAAAGATTATTTGCTTCCAGAGCTTTGATTCAATAACCGTCTTCATTGGTCAGCCCAGGCTAGATTTATTGCAAAAATAGATTTCAGTAATAGACTTTTCTGTTTGTCAGTATGTCTTGGTTTGTGTGCTGGATGTAGGGAACTGCGTTCAGTCTTACTTCATCTTTACCAGGTCTGTTGCTGGAGTAAAAAGGGCATTTTTAAAGCTCTCCAACAGATGAGGGATGCAGGGAGGAATAGATCTCAGACCTTGTGGGAGTCAGCAGCCCGCATGGCTCCTTCACAGTCACTTAAGCAGCAAATTGGTCTGCTGGAGGTAGGCCCTTGAGTTGCTGCATAGCCATCACTCTGTCCTGATAGATGGAGGCAGAGCCTGACAGACAGCTCTAAGGTAAATAAAAAAGCAAAGCTGTGCATAAAGAGCACAAGGGGCCTTTTCTGTACATCACACTCGCAAAGTCTGTGACGTAAGGCTTGTCAAGGCAAAGGTAGCTGGTGGCTGGATTAGTGGCTGTTGCAGAAGCCCCATTCCGGGCTCCTGCTGTTAGTACCGGTTTAGATTTCCTTCATGGAGAAAAACCCCTGGCAGACACGAGTGCCACCGACTGGAGCAGCCGCTGGTGCTGATTTCAGCGTCAGAGGGAAAGGCAGTGGCACGCACCTTGGAGCCATGGGAGCGCTGGGCTGCAGCAGCCGCCTTGCACATCCTCTCCATACACTCACAGTGAAACCCACCTGTGAGCTACAAATCTCACAGGGCTGTGACAAGTCTTCACTTTGAGGCTTGAGATTTGAACCCGCTCCCCCGAGCACCCTCTCCAACATGAAGATGAGTCCCTCCAAGTCACCCTTTCTTCTTTTTTTTTTTAGTTCTTCAACATTTCTCTTCTTGCCTGGTTCTCTTTTCCCTCATGGAGAAACCACAGAGGCTGTACCTAAGTGGGGCTCCTGTGGCTGGTTTCCTGCTGGATCAGTGCCTTCAGTCTGTTCAGTAAATGGCCCAACCAGGTCAGGAGGGAGCTGGGCAGAGGGGCACAGCCCGAGGCAGAGAGGAGGGCAGGGGGCGAGGCATCCCTCTTTCCCTCCCAGACCAGCTCAGCCGCTTGAGATAATTCACCCGGGGAAAATCAGGACTGGGAGACATCTCAAACCTGAGTCTGGCAGGATCCAGGCCCACTTTACTCACGGTCCAGCTCTGAAACAGATCACAGTGTTTGAGAAACCCTGGTGCACTTTTTTTTTTCCTCATGCTTATGCTAATTTGGATTTTGTACATGAAAGTGTTTACATAATAAGCCAGAATTGGGTTCTGTATCTGCGTTGTCTACAATATGTTTTCAAATTGAGCCATTCCTCTGAAGCGTTTATCTCTGCTCTTTATGTGATTTAGAACATGTTTATCTCTGTTCCTTTTCACATTTCAAAGTCTTTTTTATGTTTTTCTTTCTCTCTCTGGTAATGTTATCTATCTGCTTCACTTTTAATATACTGTTTTTGAGAACAAAGTGAACTTACTTTATCTCTCTCATTTATACATTTATGAGTTTATTTGTCCTTTGCAGGCAGCCATTCGAAAAGAGCTTAATGAATTTAAAAGCACTGAAATGGAAGTTCATGAATTAAGTAGGCATCTAACAAGGTAAGCTGAGATTAATTTTTTAAGACCATCAATGAATATTGTTGTTTTCAAAAAAAAAACCAAAACCAAACCAGCAGCTGTTTCTCCGACACCCACTGAACACACCATGAGGTCTAAACAACATTTAGAATTACAGGCTGTAAAAGAAACTCGCAGAGGCGAACTCCTGCTGCCTTATTACATGGCGGTATGCAGGCATGTGCCATCTGCTTAATAAAGCGCAACCTCCCTGCATTTTATTTTTTGAATCCTCATGCTGTAGCTGCATGTCTGTTCTCCTGATGTGAAAGGTAAATAGTGTTGGTGTCTGAAGGAGGACAGGGAACTCTTGCAGAGCCGGTGCATAGCAAGGTATGAATGAGCGTGCGCTCAGACCCCGCTGAGCGTGCGCCTGTTCCACGTCACGCACGTCCCACGCACGGGTCTCTCAGTCCTGCCCTCCACATCCTGCTGTAGGCGATGCAGTGGGGAAATAGCAAGATCGGCATTATAAGAATGGTGCTATTTTAAGCTTTTTTTTTTTTAACTTAAAAAGCTAAAGACTGAATGAATTATCCATGACCCCAAACTCACAACTCTCCTCGCTGACAGGCTACGGCCGGAGGTCAGGGCACATCCCCTCACACAGCCCGTGCTGAGTCTGCTCTGGCTTTGATGCGAAGCTGAGCTGAACTCCGGGCATTTCAGCTGAAGTCAGGCCTTTGCAGATCAACATTAACCCACCCTCGTTGTCAGATGTTAAAGACAAGCGTTAGGTATTGAAGACAAGGGAGAGCGAGATCTGGAGCTGCGCAGTTGTATTAGTTCGTTCATCAGCGAGGTGCTCATAAAAAATGCAGTTAATACTTTTAAGAAAAATACAGAAAAGCTTAAGGCAAAATTAATTTTGTATTAGGGGATTTTTAGGTGTATAAATTAATAATTATATTAAAATTCACCACATGTATTATGCATAAGTTCCCTTGCAGAAACGATCTCCCTTCTACTTCCAAGCATGCGCTGGGATGGTTGCACTGGGGTTTGTAGTAACGGAGTGCTGCTAGAGACGAGCCGGCTGCCTTTGAGCCACGAGGTCTGGAAGAAGCTTTAGGGTGTGCACTTGGCCAAGATCTGTTGACCCCAGTGACTGAGCCTTTGAGGGACATTTGGCTTACTCCTCCAGGAGAGCAGTGAGACATTTAGAAAGGATTAGGCTGTTTTAAAGGGTGGAGTGGGCATGTTGCTACAGGGAGTGGAGCTCCATGGAGACCTCCCTTGATTTCCATGAGGCCTTTAGCATTTCACAAACACAGAAACTGGTTTAGTTTTCCAGAAGTCTCTCCAGCTGCCTGGCTTTCACAGGTTTCTGGGCAGTACTTCGTTTCTCTTCCAGCGTTGGGGTGAGCAGTGACCCTCTTGAGGTGACTCAGTCTCTTTTGAAAGCCACCAAGTGGCTTTGACTCACAAAGTCTGGGCCAGGCATACTCAGAGGTATCCCTAAGGGCTGGTCTGATGTTCAGCAGGACTTACTGGTTAGACAAGTGGCTTCAGGAAATACGCACTTGAAGGAAGCGTGCTTAAAAAAAAAATAGAGTAATTCCCTTAAACAAACTTAGATAAATCACCATTATAAAATCATTAGCAAGGTAATGAGCTATTCATGTCATTAAGCAGTGGCATGAGCTGAGCAAAGAATGTCGCTTTTCTAGTGGGACACATTAATTAATTCATGATAGAGTGAAAAAATCAAAGCTTAAAAAAATAAAGCACCACCTCCTTTGCAGTGCTGGCAAACCTGGGCCTGCTGACACAGGGTGGACTTGCAGAAAGGGGAAAGGGTGGCCAGCGTAACTCATCTCTTTAGCCTCAGACACTGAGGCATCATCATACTTGAACTGTAGGGAAATATTCCTGGCTGAAGAGCATAAGGTTTGTTTAAACCAGACAGTTTTTTGTGGCATCAGGCATGGTGTGGTCTGAAAGAGCAGACGAGATGAGCTGAAATAGCTTTCAGGGATCTGAGAGGATGGACCCAAAGCACTTTAGTGTCCCTGGTAGATTTTGGTGTGAGCACCTTACACCTATGAACTGAGTCTGGCCAGGACCAAGGAAGCGTGGGTGGCTGTTCTGGGTCCGTTGCGATGTCAGTGCTGCAGGAATCGAGCTGCCTAATTGTGTCACTGTAGCAATTAGTTCTCCAAATTTTTTAATGTACGATACCTACGCAAGGATATTAGCTTACTATCTATCTTTTTTTTTCTCCCCCCCCCATTTGGGTTTTAGGTTTCATAGACCGTAGCAGTTCAATTCTACCTGACTACTATGCCGTCTTCAAAACATAATTAAAAGGAACCATAAGTGCTGGTATTATTCACTTCCCTGTTAAGTACAATGTAAATCTTCTGAACTGCCTTTTTAAAAAAAAAAAAAAAGTGTAGAAAAAGAAATATTAAAAAAAAAGGAAAATTGTATTTACATGTGATGGGTACTGCAGCATCATCAGACCTGCTGGTTCAAGCTTCAATAACAGAAAATACCCCTGGTGGGAATCGTGCCAAGACTTGGCATCTATGTATAAGACTTTCCTGGCATGTGGATTTGCCATACGTGTTCAAGTCCAGCTGGTGGTGCATCCATTTCGTCGTCAGGCACCATGACAAGCCTCTGTCATCAACTCGAGAGAGCCCTGAGATGGTGTTCGGGGAATCACTGGCCTGGGTGAAGTCTCCAAAAGACCGGCGCCTACGGCACTAAAGCACTTACACCAAACACCCCTTCAGGCTGCGAGCACCTTATGAGGATGGTGAAGGAGCAAAAACTCCCCTCTGGGCCAGCCCATCTGTGAATGTCATCTGACTAGGAAGGCGTTCCGTTCCCTGGAGAGGTTTATGGCCAGTCGCTAGGCATTGTTCGCCTCCCAAGCAGAAAAAGGCATCGGCTGGGAAGAACAGGACTCCCTACTGAAGGCTGGTTCAGTTCTAGCAACTGTTTATTTTCCATCTCTTTCTAAACCCAGTTGTGAACCCATCAGCAGTAAGCGACAAGAATGTTGAGGGTGAGCAAACAAAAACCCCTCTCTTCATGGTCACTGCATGGCATTCGCTCAGCTTGTAGATTGTTTTTACACCCAAGCCGCGTGTGAGAGCCGACACACACCCGGCAGCAAGAAAGGCTGGGATTCCAGCCTGCCCTGCAGAGGAACACGCAGCAAGAAGGTCGGGTGGGGGGTCGATGAGGGGTATCTATCCTCTCTGTATCCGGCGTTTTGAGAACTGGTTGTAAACTCACTCTGAGAAAAGCATGCTGGGTTGTGTTCCCTGGCCTAACAAAAGGAGTCTGGTGCATTGGTATGGATGGTGGGATGTGGCACCAGTACCCACAGCTGAGGTCTAAGGACAGCAATCCAGGGGTGGTCTGTTTTGGTTTTAATTTATTTTTATGGTAGTGGTTTAAGACACAAACTGACCAAGTAGAGCTCAGGGAGCTGGTCACTCTGGGCCTGGTTTACCTGCCAACTTGAGCGTGTGCTTAACACTAAGCACACAGAGCAACCTCACTGCATTCAGGAGCATGTCTGGCAAGCTTAATTGAAGCTGAACTATGTAAGTGCTTTTCTGAACTTTGGCCAGCACCTCCCAGAATCAAGCCTAGCGTAATGCCAGCAAGCTGGGGCAAACATTGTCTAGGATTCCCTTCCAGCTCTAACAAGAAACTACTATGCCACGTTTTGGGCCACTGGCCCAAAGCACCGTAGCAACGTTACTGTAAGAAGTTCCAGATTATTACTTCAGGACACCTTTTTTCCTTCCAGAATAGCTATTTTGCTTTGACAGTTTGAACAGAGAGGCCAAAGTTTTTTACTACCATTATTTATGGATTTGGTGGTTGGTTTTTTTTCCCTTTTTCACTTTCTTCCATGTATCTATCCACTCTTCTGTGCTCCCGTCTCTACCGCCTCCCTCCGCCCTGATGCCATGCTACCATTGCCCTTTACCCACAGTGGGACAAGAAGCTTCTCGCACGTGAGCGTTTAATGGCCAATGCTGCATCGTGCCAACACTCCTGCCTCTTCTCAGGCCTCTGTCTCAATCCTCTGGTCGCAGGAGTAAACCAGAAGGACCGTGGGGTTGTTCTAGCACCCAGCCTGCCGAACGACCCTGGCGGTGAGGCTAACACACTCCATTTACTCTTAGCGGTGGTACTCAATACCTCACAGACTTGCCCTCCGCCAGACACAAGGGGAAGCGTTTCTCCTCTGCGGCCGTCCATGCAATGCTGTGCATTATTAGCTATTAAATAAGAATTGGCTGTTGTATGATGGAAGATGCTATGAAGGAAAGTAAAAAAAACAGATGGTTTCTGGTGCCTCCTTGTTGAGGCGGCGTGCCTCTGATGTGATACGCTTCCCAGAGCGGGTAGCGATTCCCAAAGAAACTCACACAGTGATCCCTGTATCACAGTTGCTTTAGATGCAAGTTCATCAGTAGTGGAAACCTTTAACGTGCCATGGTAGCAGCTCCGTGCGGCACAGACAGGGCACTTACGTACTAGCCAGGAATACACTCCTTGGGGGTTATTTTCATGAAAACCTGGGGGTTGTGTTTTTCACGCACACTCTAACAAAACAGCATCACAGCTTTAAAAAGGGAAAACAAAGCTCTAGGCCTTTGACTATGGACACCTTGCAGTGGGAACAGGCTCTGCAGCAAAGCCCTCCTGTTCCCAGCACGGATCCCAGCCCGCCCTGGCAGCGTTAGCACAGCGGTTCAGCCTGGGAGGGAAGGCGGCCGTTGAAGGAGCAACATCTGTGACTAAAATGAAGAGGAAGGAGGTGGAAGTAGAAGGCTGATGTTGTCTGTGCTAGAGTCCCCAGGGGAACAGGCAGTCTGTGGGCAACGTCAGGCTGGGTGCTGCCACCGTCCCTCGTGGGCATGGATCCCAGCCGTGCCCACACCTGCCAGCCTGGGAGCCTCAGTGAACCCTTGGGCACGTACCAACAGGCGTTTGGGTGATGGCCAGACATTCCCCAACCACTCTGCCTTCATCTGGATGGGCCACAGCAGGTCCCCCCTGGCTGCTTAGCAAGTTGTCACACACTGCCTGCCTCAGGATGCGCGCTGTCCCCAGGGCAGCCACACACGCCAATGCTTTTTTCTCCCCGCCCCCCCCCGCTTTTTTTTTTTTAACTGATGCTAACTCCTGGCTGAGGGGATGCCAGGACGCAGTGGAAGAACTGCCATATTTCTCCCAAATTGCAAGTAGAGCTTATTACTGAAAAGGGAGGAGGAAGAGAAAGAAGCCATATAAAGTCTTTGGCACTGTAGCAAGCATCACAGAACTGGCGCTTCATCTGGTTTTGGCTTCAGTGGGCCCAGGTATTTTGCCAAGCTGCCCTTCGGCGACGCATTCTTCAACAACTTTTCAGTGCCTGAACGCTGCGGCGCATCCTCAGTTTGCACACCCACCTCTGGCATCCATGGGAAGCTGCAAGCAGGCTGGGGAACAGCCAGTCCTTTTCTTAAATCTGTTGAGCGCTGGTTTCCTCATCTGTGAAAGCCATCTCTGTCATGGCAAAGCAGCTGCCATTCTGTTGGGAGTGAAAAAAACCAAACCAACCCAAGCAGCCATGACTTCCCTCCCCTTCAACCTGGATTACGTGTAGGACACAAAGATGATGGCATTCCTGCTGTGGCTCTGGTAACAATGCAGTTAACAGCAGTCATCCTCAGTCATAGGAGGAGGAGCTTAATAATAGTAGTCAAGAAATTACATCAGGTTTAGGGAATGGGAAAATCAACACAGAACAAAAAATGGCTGTTCCAATCGTCCATCGCCAGGGCTCATAATTGAGATAATATTGTAGAGTCAAGGAAGAAAACCACTTTGGTTACAGCCTACTGAATCCTGATGGATGATTCATACTTAAAATGCTCGAACAATGTGACATCTGTTCTACAGCCTATGGAAAGATGAGGTGGGAAACGCTGGGGCTGGGGAGGTGGTGGGGATTGGAACAGCAACTCCAAAACATCTAGACAAAAGTTTTGATTGTTTGAAAGAAAAGGGAAAAAAAAAAAAAAGTGACAGTGAGGGAACACGATGGGGGCATCACCCTCCCACCCACAGCCTGGCCAGCGGCGGGTACAGGGGCCTGGGGATGGGTTTACGGCTGACAGGGAAGGTCAGCGCTGTGGCCATTCCCCACCCTGCGCCCCACCGGGTAGGTACCTGCAAGCTGAAGAAGTTTCAGGGTGCAGGGCTCGCTGGGACGGGGCTCAGACACCTACACAATTCCTTGTGCATGCTTATCAGAAGAGAAGGAAGTGGGGAGAGAGTGTCAGAGACTTTTAACTACTTTATGTGACCTGAAACCATTTAGCGAGCCCACTAGACAAATACATTTCAGCCTGACAACATGTAACCACAGCACTTTGTCATCACGGCAGTGAGTCACCAAACTCGCCCTTCGGTATGTCTGCAGTGCCGTCCGTACAGTGGAGACACTCACTGTAAACCAGCAGAGGGGGAGCGCTCCAACAAGCCTAGTGAAAGCTCACACTCGTTAAAATAGATGGGCAAGATGGAAACCCATAGTTACACGTGAACGGGGGCTCCCTACCGTGCCTGCAAATAAAATCACTTGGTACAAATAGCCATGGGAGATGACAAGGCTAATAAATCGGGAAGGGAAAGGGGGGACAAATGCTTTTTCCCAGGTGTTCAGCCTGCTCGAGCTTGGAACAACTCCTGTAAACGAAGAGGAGGTGACGGGCACATCACCTGCTTTCCCGGGTGTCCCAGTTACTCCTGCACCAGTTGCATTTTCCAGCTGATATCCAAGCGTATGTACATAGTTTGTCTTTGTATAGGAGTGAGTGTGGTGGCTGTCAATCATGTGCTCTTCCAGTATTGTAATTTAACAGACTATGGCTGTATGAAAACGATGTAAATAACTAGAAAAGAATTAAACTGGATCTCTATGTCCTAGTTTTTGTACATACTGAAACTGCATGGTACTTAAATTATTGTTTGTCTCTGATGTATGCAGTTTCTTAAGAAAATTCATTTAAAAAAAAAAAAGCATTCCCGTGCCCGTGTGTTCAATCGCCCTCTGCCCCAGTGACCGACTGTCACAAACGGAGGCAGTCGGGGCAGCCGCCCTCCCGCTGCCAGCCCGGCTCAGCGCTGCAGCGACGCAGTGCATGCCCACGGCTGCCCAGGCCTCGGCGGGGAGCGAAGCACAAGAGCAGATCGATGGGGCGTTGCACCGGCTGAGCCGCTGGCGCTGTCTGTGGGTGCGTTCAGCGAAGGTGCGCGGAGGAAGAAGACCGGTACCGCAGCTGCTGACGTTGTACCCAACGCCAGGCTAGGAAAGAACAAACCCAGCAGTCTGCCCTGGACACACGCGCACCCACAACCACCAAACCTCACCTCCCACCGCGGTGCTGTCAGTACAGGGCACCCGCTGTCAAGTGCTTGCGTGTGTGCAGCCAGCCAACGTGCAGTGTTTGCCAGCTCTGCTCTCCCTTCCCTGTGCCGGAGTCTGTCCCTTGTGCAGCACCCTGTGCTTAGGCAAAACGCCGCCGCGGTACCAGCGAGTGCTGCTGCTGTTCAGCAGAGCGGCCGCACCTGCGCAGCCAGCTTCTTCCAGGTCACCTTTTCATCTTTTCCTGAGCGGCTGCAGTGGCTGTGGAGCGTTTCCGGTTGTGAGAAGCTGCGGCCTCTGTGTAGTGAAAAGGGGAGGAAAAACCTCCACAAGAATAAGCGTGTACCTTCAGAGAGTCTCACAAGCTGCCTGCAGAAAGCACGGAAGGTAACAGCTCTGCTTAGCCCGTTTGGTTTTCATAACTGATGGTGCAAAAATTCTGGTCCCAAAGAGACAGCTGGCACCCAGCACCCTCACCCGAACTGGCAGTGGGCGCCGCTCCCCTCCCCTGACACACACAGAGGCTTCCAGTCACACAAAACTGAAAGGTTCACGTGGTTCCACTGACCAAAACCTTTCCATTGCTGATAGAGACACAAATAGCTTGTTTGTTTGTTTCCCTTTGGGTAAGTTCTCACTGACCTTACAATCCTTGTTTACATGTGTTCCTATTTCCATTCTGGCAGCCAACAAGTTTGCAGCTACCCAGTGAAGTTTGGATAAATAAATGAAGCAAAAAAAAAAAAAGAAAGCCTAATTTTTGACTAAAGATCCCCTCCCCCCATAGCAGCATTATACAGCGCTTTGGTTACACACAGGAATTTCTGTGCTTTAAAAGGAAAAATGTTGGTGAGGACACATCGTACAGGGAACGTGCGAACACGGCCCCGTCTCTTGTGCCCAGACCTCCACACAAGGGCCATGTTTCTACGTTTTAACTGAAGCATTTCATGAAACGGGTCTAAGGAAAGAGCTGTGTGTGCCTTCAGTAAAGTCCACGTAATTACTAGCAATCAAATGGCAATCGAATGCCATCTTTGGGCAGGAAACAGAGGAGGGCTGGGAGAGGGGAAAAAAATAAGATCAATACTCCATTAACCAGCCAGCCCCTGGCGAGCAGCTCAGCAACAGCATTTGTGGTGCCTTCACCGGCTGCTCCAAGCCGCCTCAGATGAACGTGGGGCAGCAGGCCTCCGGAGCAACCCGCAGTCGCTCTCTTGCAACGTTCCTGTTGATGGGATGTAAGTCACAACTCTAACAACTATTTCATGAGTGTGTTTTACACACATAGATGCACTAACCCTGAGGCAGGAGAGAGCGAGCTCTGTTTAGCAAGGAGTTTAGAATGTAGAAGTGAGATCCACCCACACATCCACGTCCGCACACGCCCAGTCCAACGTAACGGCCAGTAGGCATCTAAAGGTGGCGCCTTTTTTTTGTGGAGTGTGTGGAAGGAAAAGGGAAACACACTGAGGCCACTGAGCAAATCCCACACAGGCGCTGGAAGCCCCGTGCTGCCAGGCGCGAGCCCAGCAGTGCCCCCACTGAGCGGTGTGCACGTGGGCACACACACACGCAGCCATGCGCTGCTGCTTGGCAGTGCCTGGCTAAGAGCTCAGCTCCCTCAGCACAGGTATGGGGTGAGACTCCTCTGCCATCATCATCTTCACCCCCATTCCCCCCCTCGCCCCTTGGATCAAGGCTTCCAGGTACCTAAGTCCGCAACAACAGTGGGGCCGTGCCCTGGTCGCACGTTCGAGCTGGTCTGTGTGGGGCAAAGTAGCCGCCCTACTCCTCAGCAGCGCGAGCTGGTCACTTCCAGTGTGGGAATCGACATCACCAGGGTCAGTTAAGCAGCCGTCGGGGCAAGATGCAGATGATGCAACACCAGCCTACGCCCCCAGCGGCAAGTGTTGCCTACGAATTGTACAAAATTGCTTACAAAATTCTGCCAAGTGGCAGAATGAATGAAAGCTTGGCTTTTCCGTACAGTTGTGCCACACGGTCAGGGGCTTTGGTGTTCAGAACGACGTCATCTTCAACTGAAGTTGTTCCATGGGGTGATCGAAGTTGAACCGCTCACTGTAGGAGAAGATCAGGTTCGAGAATACCTAAGGAATTAGGTCCTAAGGTCCATGGGACCTGATGAGCTGCATCCACAGGCCCTGAGGGATCTGGTGGATGAAGTGGCCAAACCATCGTCCATCGTATTTGAGAAGTCATAGCAGTCCAGTGATGTTCCCACCAACTGGAAAAGGGGAAACATAACCCCCATTTTCAAGAAGGGAAAGAAGGAAGACCCAGGGAACTACAGGCCAGTCAGCCTCATCTCCGTGCTGGGCAAGATCATGGAGCAGATCCTCCTGCAAACTGCTCAGGCACATGGAAAGTAAGGAAGTGAGTGACAACAGCCAACATGGCTTCCTAAGGGTTAATCATGCCTCACAAATTTGGTGCATTTCTACAATGGGGTCACAGCATCGGTGGACAAGGGAAAGGCAACCGACATCATTTACCTGGACGAGTGCAAAGCTTTTGATGCTGTCCTGCATGACATCCTTATCTCTAAACTGGAGAGACATGGATTTGATGGATGGACCACTCGCTGGATAAGGAATTGGCTGGATGGTGGCACTCAGAGAGTTGTGGTCAACAGCTAGATGTCCAAGTGGACATCGGTGACAAGTGGCGTTCCTTAGGGGTCGGTACTGGGACCAGCACTGTTTAACATCTTTGTCAGCGACATTGACAGTGGGATCAAGGGCACCCTCAGTGAGTTTGCTGATGACACCAAGCTGCATGGTGCAGTCGACACACTGGAGGGAAGCGATGTCATCCAGAGGGACCTGGACAGGCTTGAGAGGTGGGCCTGTGCAAACTGCATGAAGTTCAACAAGGCCAAGTGCAAGGTCCTGCACCTGGGCTGGGGCAGTCCCAAGCACAACTACAGGCTGGGCGGAGAATGGATTGAGAGCAGCCCTGAGAAGAAGGACTTGGGGGTGCTGGCTGATGAAAAGCTCAACATGAGCCAGCAGTGTGCGCTGGCAGCCCAGAAAGCCACCCGTGTGCTGGGCCGCATCAGAAACAGTGTGGCCAGCAGGTTGAGAGAGGTGATCCTGCCCCTCTACTCTGCTCTTGTGAGACCCCACCTGCAGTACTGCGTCCAACTCTGGGGTCCTCAGTACAGGAAAGACATGGAGCCACTGGAGCAAGTCCAGAGGAGGCCACAAAGCTGATCAGAGGGCTGGAGCACCTCTCCTATGAGGACAGGCTGACGGAGTTGGGCTTGTTCAGCCTGGAGAAGAGATGGCTCCAGGGAGACCTGATCACAACCTTCCAATACCTAAAGGGGACCTACAGGAAAGCTGGAGAGGGGCTGTTTATCAGGGAGTGCAGTGACAGGACAAGGGGGAATGGGTTGAAACTAAAAGAGGGGGGATTTAGATTAGATATTAGGAAGAAATTCTTCCCTGTGAGGGTGGTGAGGTGCTGGAACAGGTTGCCCAGGGAAGCTGTGGAGGCCCCATGCCTGGCAGTGTTGAAGGCCAGGTTGGATGGGGCTTTGGGCAACCTGGTCTAGTGTAGGGTGTCCCTGCCCATGGCAGGGGGCTTGGAACTAGATGATCCTTGCGGTCCCTTCCGACCCAAACCATTCTATGGTTCTATACTGCTGTGATCTCCTACCCACAGAAACCGGCTCTGTATCACTGTTACTTTATCAGCCCCTGAATTACTGTATTTCAGCTGCTTTTGTATCCATATTTTCCTGCTTTTCTTTCCATACTCTCAGGCCCCCTAGAATTCAAATCACTCATCATTTTTCAAGCATCATCCTCGTGACATCTGCCATTACTTTTCTTATCTGGAGTTTCCATCACATTTGGACGTCAGCTGGAAGAGAACTAGTGCATGCAACATGGGAGAGCAGAGACATGTGGCATCGCTCTAAACCTCTCTGGAGAGAAAGCACTGCTTGAGGGGAGAACTGGGCCAAATTAAGCTTATTTTTCTTGTTTGCAAAGCTCATGAAGGTATTTGGCAGGGGAAGGCTTGAGGGGGGAGTTTTCACTGTCCAAAGCGAATGCTTCAGTGTTGTTTCTATTATCTCCAGGGTAAAAAAGAAAAGAAAAAACCAAACAAACCCAAACCCCGCTCTTAGCAGCCAGTTCTGTGTGAACAAACATGCGTGCAGCAAGCAGTTACATACTCAGCCAGTCAAGGAGAAATAATGTAAATAACGACAAAATACCTCATTTTCAAGCTTCTCACAAAAAACGACCATCAGATGACTTGTTACCACACTCCTGCAATGACGCGGAGCCAAGAGAAAACAAGTAGCAAGGATAACCCCTTCCCCGCATTGCTTAGCTAGGGATTTCAGTAGGAGGCTCAACTATGTGCAACTCCAAAACGATCTGTGTAAGGAAGCAGTAGTCCATAGTGGATAAATGGCCAAACCTGGACTGCCCACTGACGGCGCCTAGCTGGACACTACAAATATCAGTGGTTTGTTCAAGAGGTCAAAAAGCAGCTGCCAGCCACATACACCAAACTCCAGGCAGATGGCAATCACTGGAGGCACTGACCAAGGCTTCCCTGATGGTGGGCTCTGCTCTAGGTTGGGATGGATGTCCAAGGTAACCTCACCCTGATCATCACACGCTGGGGACAGTGAAAGCTCATGCTTTGCTGTTCTGCTCTCTGGGGTAGTAGGTCTCTGAGCTAAAGTGTTATGTTCAGCCAAGCAGACATCACTGAAAATTAACTGAGCGTAAGTTAGCCAGTTTCATACTTTCAGCCTTTGGGGAATTCCCTAAGTTTTTCTGCATAAACTGTATCCCTTGTAAATCTACAGTGAAAACTTGGAAATGGATCCATTAGGATAGACACAAATGTCTCTTACCAGATCAGTGAAGGAAGGAAACATGGTGTTAAACCACTATCTACTCTCTAGAGAACTCCCCTCCTTCAGCACAGCCCAGAATAAACGATGCGCTCCATTCAAGAAACACTCCTTCCTTTGCACATGAAACTGCACACGAACTTCAGTTGACATTAACGTGGAGCAGCAGCTGAGATCCCACACAGACTGAAATGTTTAAGTAAAATTGCCATTGCTCACATGGAAACATGGAGATTTTCACTGTGAGGGTGAGCGAGCACTAGCCAAGTTGCCCAGAGAGGTGGTGGAGTCTCCATCCTTGGAAACTTACTCAAAACACATCGATAACACAGTCCTGGGCAACTGGCTCTAGGCAGCCCGGCTTGAGCAGGGGGGTTGGACCAGGTTTTCCTCCAGAGGTCCCTGCCAACCTCAACCACTCTGTGATTCTGTGAAAGCAGATCTGTCTCATCCATGCAGCTCCAGGACCTGCCTATTGATGGAGAAAGGCTTTTCTAAAATTAAAAACTAAACAAAAAACCCCCACGTTTTGCAAACAGTGACTGGAGGAACACTCGCTGGCAAGTCTGGAAGCAGTAACACTAGCAGGCCCTTCTCATCCTGACGCAGTGCACCTCTCTCCACAGACTAAGAGTTATTGACTCCCTTTCGGGACTGAAACTGCTGAACACCTTCAGCAGTGTCATCAGTGCTTTTGGTTTTTTAACGACCAGCTAATTGGCAGTGTAAAGGCCTGAATGATGCATCTGTAACTTTGAGGGGGTTGTGAATAAGCTGTGCAGCCTGAGGGAAAAACGTTCGAACGGGTAACCTCTCAAACCGTTCCGCAGCCACTGTTTGAGGAACCTGTGCACTGCGTGTTACAGCACAGAACGTAGGTGCTCTTTCCTGCTCACGTTACCCAGCTCTCATGCCTGCTCTAGGAAAACAAGCTCCTACCTGAAGTGAACTAAATGGATTACGCTACAGTGCAGACACAGCAGTGGCTTTCAAAGCAGACACAAGGTTTTTTCTGAACTAGGTAAGCTCAGGCGTTTCAGGAGCACTAACAGCAGCATCTCAGAATCCAGCGTGAGATCATCTACCAAGGCTATTAGGTGTAACCTGAACTGGGCTCCATGCTTCCCCAGCTGACATGTTGGAAGGTAAACCCAACCTAGTTTAAAACAAAAGTAAAGTTTCTGAAGCATTTCAAGTCCGCGCTACGCTGAGTGCAAGCTAAGCACACAATTTCAAGTGCGGTGAGTATACTTGGCACTTGGCATAGTAAGCATCAATTTGAGTCAAATACCAGCTAAGCAACACATTTTTGTATACAATTCCCTGGTCTATGCAAGAGGTAGAATAGAATTTTACACTTTTACAAGAAAAAGATCAGTTACGGGTTGCCCAGGAAGGTGGTGGAGTCACCATCCCTGAGGGTGTTTAAGGGAAGGTTAGATATGGTACTTAGGGACGTGGTTTAGTGGGTAATAGGTGGTGGGGGGATGGTTGGACTAGATGATCCTTGAGGTCACTTCCAACCTTAATGATTCTATTCTATTCTATGGCTGATCACTCTACCTATACTTACATCACAAATTATATTTCTGTATTAAAATTTATTTTGAAATCGAAATCAAACAGGAATCAAATCACAACAACTTTGAGCCAAGCATTCAACAGAGGCACTGGTTATTACTGGCCTGTGATTCTGAATTGTACTGACCCGTCCCACTGATTTTCTCCATACCTGCCCAAAGTTACATTTTAGGATAGGACAGATCCACCTTTCTAGAGCATCCTCCATGAAGAACAAAGAAGGAGTTGCAGCCATAGAGAGCTGGCTGACAGATAAAAAGAAAACATTTTAGGACACTTCAAAAAAGCATGTCACCCCGGTCACTGTGATATCCTCTACCTCAAACTTGTGATGCCTCTGTCAGAACATTTACCTGAAGATTTACATTATTAATAGGAGTACATTTACATTTCTAGAGAAGTCATGCTTGTTCATTCCAGCAGACTAATATTTAATGAATTCACCTTAAGTAGTGACTACCTTCCAAGTAGTAACTAGTTATATCACGTATAAGCTGGCGTACAGAAACATTTTTAAATTACAATTTAAATTTACCTTGCTTCAAGAGTTAGATTTACTTCCCCAAAAGCCAGAGAGCGCACAGAACACTGTAGCTGACTGGTCAAGAAACACTCTGGTCACACCGCTGCCAGGTACCTTCCTTCCATCTCTGTTTATTGAAAAATATTTACATATTGATCACTATGCTATTCGCTGCTTTAACAGCATCTTGACATAGAAGAGGTCACGATGGGGGAAGAGTGATAAAATGTCTTTTCACATGTCTTTTTTTTTTTCCTTCTCCAAGTTGTCATAAGCAAAGAAAGTTCTCAGACCGAGTGCGCTGGAGTCCCACAGTGTGTGCGCCACAGATCAACTGCTTTGCTGACAATAGCGTCAGTGTTATCTTGAGGAATCTACAAAAGATCAGGGCGAGATGCCTTGTCAGAGTACTTCATTTGGAATGTTTTGTTTACAATAAAGTTTTTAAATTTTCAGTTCAGATTTTATCTCTTTATAAAGAAGAAAACTCAACTAGAATCCCATCTCCCTGCCCTACCATCCCACCATCCCTCATCATACATGCACCATATTAAAAAACCTCCACATTTTAGACAAAATGCTTTATTTACAGCACAGTAAGATGACCACCCAGGCATCTCACGCTTCACACATCCTTAATGTGACATCAGGCAGACATATATTGACCATCCATTGCCACAAATGTATCTAATCTAACTAACCCAGGTTACATTGGGATCCCACAACCCTGCTGTGATGTTTGTTACTCTTCATGAAGGAAAGTTCAGGGTCAGGTTCGCAATCCAATCCTTACGTCAATAGAAAGTGTACCTTGAGCCTATAGATTCATGCTCAGGGAAGGAGCAAAAAAGATGCCAGAAACTAACCCTGGAGGAGCTTGCAGAAAAATTAATCTAACCTCACTTGCACTTACTTTCACAGAAAAACCCGTTAGTATCACAAGGAATGTCGTCAAACCTGCACAAACATAGGTAACACATTCCCCAAAGCCTAAAAATCATTGTGTTCCATGAAAGCCTCACCTCCCGACAGAAGAAAACCTATTACCCTCATTCCCGCACACACTCGCTGCACCTTGGTACTACTATACTGTTCTCAGTGAGCAACGTAATAGCGTCGTACAGGATGTGTGCAACAGGCAAAAGACTGTAAGGCTGAAACACACTTTTATAAACCCTAGTAAGTAATGCAAAGCACAGCAGAGTACTTACATTTTCCAAAAACTGGGTGATCTTTTCTGCAGTATTCAGTGCTATTATCTTCATTTTAAAGGTTAATAATATCTCCACAGCAACAAAAACAAGAATCTTGCAGGACCCACTAATAACTTTGTCCCAAACTCTACAAAAGAAAAAAAAAAAAAAAGGAATCACTAAATATTATTGTAGTGCTTATCTGCTTATTCATCCACTAGAACAGTCTTTGTACAATCATTTTTTTCCAGATTATTTTCCTGAACAGCAGCAATGTATTGAATTATTCAGGGCAGGGTAAATAAAAGACATTTTATTAACTCCTAAATCTGTACAGAGCAGAACGATGGCAAGCAGTAATGTATTGATACGGTCTGTTCTTGTTTACAAATTGAACTGTTTACAAGCTCAAATACAATAAGCAAATCTTTTTTTAATAGCCTGAACTGTGACAACTATTCTACAGTTTATGGTAAAGGTGAGAAATTTTTTAGTGGAAAAAAAGGAAACAAACTTTATTAGCATGCCTCAAACAGTTAAGCAGCTGAAAAGTCAAAAGGATATAATACTGAACTACTACATCTCAAGAAGGTAAATATTCCAGGTCATTGCTGTATGAGATACAAATACAATATAACAGCAGGATATAATCCATGACATTTAAATCAGACACAAGGAACAATTATTAAGTCTTTCAATCCATCCCACTGTGCACAGATTCTCTCAGAACTACCAAAGCACTCCTACCACTTGTATGATACTGCACCTGGACCCACAATTTTAACAACATCTGAAGGGCAGGCCTCCAAAGGCTGCAAGTACTTCAGCAGCAGAACTTCGATTATTATTAAAAGGGATCCACACTACTAAAGCAGCCTGCAACCATTTGAAATCATCCTTCAGCCAGCAGCTCTATCTCAGGCCCAACTCCATAGACTCGGGATGAAAGAATATCCAAAACCAGTGTGAAACCATCTGTCAGATGGCAGCCTTCATGGGCTTGCATTATTTTTAGTTCTTGAATTTTAAGAGCTGTGTCAGAAAGACTTTCTGAGGATTACTGTTCTTGCTCCTTCTGGGCACTTGTGAAAAGTATTTCTCCTTCCAAATAAAAACATGGGGGACAAAGATCACATACTATCCTCCATCATCTCTGAATACAGTAACACTAACTGGAAAACATCTTCTGCAGCCCATCTGTAAACTTGGGTCTGCAGGTGTGCTTCTTCCAAAGACAACTCAATTTTCATAGACCACCTCTCTCAGAATAACTTGCCCTTCAGTCTGCAGCACCAGGAGAACACAACACAGGCGTAACAAGAACTTCACCAGCTGAAGGAAGAGTAGGTATCACACCTTTAAACAAGAAGGAGTTCAGAAGTGAGTCTCCAACAAAGAGCTGTAAGATGATTAAGGGCCTGGAGCATCTCTCATGAGGAAAGGCTCAGAGAGTTGGGGCTGTTCACCCTGGAGAAGGCAAGGCTTGAGGGGTATCTCATTAATGTATATAAATACCTGAAGGGACGGTGCCAAAGGGACGGAGCCAGGCTCTTTTAGTGGTGCCCAGTGATAGGACCAGAGGCAATAGGCACAAACTGGAACACAAGAGGTTCCCTCTGAACATCAGGAAACACTTTTTCACTGTGAGGGTGACTGAGTGCCAGCACAGGTACCCAGGGAGGTGGTGGAGTCTCCATCCCTGGAGACATTCAAAACCTGTCTGGACATGGTCCTGGGCAACCAGCTTGAGCAGGGGGTTGTTGGAACCAGACGATCTCCAAAAGTTCCTGCGATTCTCAAACTTTCTGTGATTCTTTGTGAAAAGCTTTTATAACTCCTAATGTGGAATTGTTACTGCTGTTACACAGTGCTTATTTTTCACATCGTGACTCGAGTCAATTCTTTGTCAGTTTCTTAACCTTCTATTGCCCTAACTGTTTTGACACTATTTTCAAAACCTCTCCATTAAAAAAAAAAAACCAACTAGAATTTAACTTATAATGAAGAAATGAAGAAAAGAATATGCAAAATTCTCAGGACTATTCTTAAAAAAAAGAAGGAAACAAACAAAAAACCCACATAGGCAGATGGGGAAAAAAGGCACTTCCAATTTCTTTCCTCTTCATGATTTAGTTTTAATTGCCTGTCTCACTATGATTAAAAATTAATCTAATTCCCATATGGGCAGGAACAATAAATAATCCAAGCTCAAAATCTTGCTGCTTCCTTTGTGACTCAAGCATCCCAGAACAAGTGATCCCTGTAAATATCACACCGATGCTGAAGTCAGGTGTAGAAGATTTAAGCAAGCCTACAAGAAAACTGAGACCGTTCCTGTTGCACACCGTACAGGTCACCCCTTGTTTACTTCTAATACATTTTCCTTCATGAATGCATCTGTTTAGAGCCCAAGAACAGCTCCCCATGTGTTTCATGGGCATCAGAACAGTATGAATGACAATGCAGAGAGTAGTCAAAAACAGGAAAGAATTTTGAAATTCATATTAAAGCTCTTGTCGATTTGAATACAAACTTACTAATCCGAATATAAAATACCCAGCCTTCTTTCATGACTGTGCCTATAGCCCTACTCAGGAATGCTGAAAAAGAAAGCATACACTAAAATCGTTATGTTTTTTGTGAATATCGCCCTCTGTGAAACATAACAGCATTCAGTTAATCACAGGAGCACTCTTGTACGGATTTCTTGAACAGTGCAACAGTAGTAACAACCACAAGGAGAAACAGAAAAAAACAGGAAGCTATGAAGGTAAAGAGCATGCCAAGGATTATGCAAATGAAGTTATTTACTTTTCACTGAGCTTTTCTGTAGACAAGATACAACTTCATCTGTGTGTGAAGGCATGGCATTCTCAAGGCAGTTTCTCAGGTTCCTCAACCACTACAGTGCCACAGTATACAAAAAGCATCACAGCACTGCTGCTTTGCCTTTTTCTGAAATATTTTCATCTCACAGCTTTTCCCCCGAGGCCGCAGGGTAAGCACGCTCAACCTTATTCCTTGTTTCTGGTCCTCCAGTCATCCAGGCCAGAGATGTTTAAAGAGAACCAATGTGTGCTCCTCTGCCTGCACTTCTGAGCGCCCTTCGAATGGAACTGGGCATGGAGGGACAAGATGAGGCTCACACAGGTCTCACCCTGATGTCACATCATGACCTTGTGCCCCATCTGTTTCCAGAGCTGGGAAGCAGCTGAATTATTCAGACAAAGACAAAATGATTTAAGTATCTCTACAGTAGTAACCCACACATACATTCTTATGCCCTCCCACTCCACAGTAAATTCAAGGCATTTTTCATATTTCTGTTGTTTCTACTAACAAATGACTTATATTTTTACAACTAGATGTAAATTATGTGGGACATGGAGATCACAGCTGTAAAACTACAGAAGTCATATTAATACATGAGGCAGTGCCAGTTTGAAAAGAGAGAGGAGAGCTATCAAATACTTTTACACAAACAAGTTACCAGAGGCTAATAACCTACCACCACCTCATCAGCTATTACGGTCCTGCTAATTTCAAGTCTTAGGTGCAGAATGCAAACAACGTTAGTCAGGGACATGATATGTGATTGACAACATTAGGCCATAAAAAAATCCCTGGCTTATTCACAATTATATCTGCAAAGCTGTGCTCCTCCTATTGTAGCTGGATCATCTGGGCTGACAGGGCTGGAATAAACCAGCAGCCAAAGTGCCATTTTGCCTGAAAGCCACAACCAGGACGCCGTGCTCTAACAGCAGGGCTCTCCGGCTGGGGGCCCATGCAGCACCATCTGAAACCTCTCCATGCATGGGGCTCACTGAACAGATGACCAGATATGCTGTTGCAGAAATCGAGCAAATAAAGCAACGGTGAGTATAAAAACAAGAGTATGATCCAGTTCTCTCTCCTTTCTGTCCCTCTCAAGTCTGTGCTACAGGCTGGTTCATGCCCCAGGAAGCACCCTGTCTGTATTCCAGGAGGGATACAGCAGCCCCGAGGACACACTGCCTTCGGAATAGCCACTCTGTTCCTCTCTTCTACCAATGTGGCACCTTTAAGAAGTTTGTGAAGAAGCTTGTCGCATACTATGTCAAGTGTATTAGGGCAAAGACACTGCATAAGCTCAGAGGAAAAGGTTCTACACAAAACCTTTCCATACATGTTTTCCAAGCCCATTTAAATTAAACTGATGCATAAATTTTACCTATGGAGTAACTAGGAGAATTGTGCTATAAAACAGTAGTTATACTGAATGACACTGCCTATCAGAAGTAAAGCTGATATTATGCATCTTCATCTCACCATTATTGGATACAATTTCTGCGTGGCATATACAAATCTTGTACACCTTAGAGAAAAAGAGAAAACCATGAAATTTAATTTAGCTGCCTGACAGAGAAGATTGCAATTTATAGAAAGCAAACAACCTCTCTAAGAAATACAGTACTATACGGTAAGTTAAATTAAATCATAGAAGACTGAGCTCAGATCATCTCTCACTTGACAAAAAAGTAAGTAAAACTCACAGGAGAATTGGAGACCTGTTTTCAATTCTTGGCAGTTCCGCACTGCCATTTGGATGCATTTCAGATAAGCATTCAGGCCTCTAGATTCTAATCCAAACTGAATCTCCAAGCATTAATTAAGTTCATCTGTCACATGCTACCCATGAAGTATGTTATTTCCTTAGCAAATGAGGCCATTATGATTACAACTGAATAATTCAGAAACCTAACTGGCAAAGAAAAGTACACTTTTGTCATGTTCCCACAAGAACTGTTGGGAAAACGGATTGCTGTGCCATCAGAAGTACTAACACAGAAATTTTTACTCCAGAATGATACAAAAATCCAATATTTTGACCTTTTCCATTGGAAAAAAAGTATTTAAAAATTTCAGGTCATCAAAATAACCTATTTTGGTAAGGTAAAACAGTATATGAGAATGCTAAACAGTACACTAACTTGACAGAGTATTTTATGTAAACGAACAGATTCAAAATGGTAAAGTTTGAAGCTAAAGATTCTGACAAGATGAAATAGCAAATCAAAATTCTTCATCTAGATTTTGTCTTTTACACTATCGAGATGACACAGCTCCATTAAATGTTCAATTTTCAACAGAAATTAAACAACAAACAAAAAACCCCACTGAATCTTCCACTATCATAACAGCTCAAATGAAAATTTCTCTTTCAGCTCTATTCTCAGCCATAAGACCTAGGAGCAAAATTAAATCACATAAGCTCTAAATAAAACTACCTTCTAGAAGACATGCAAAGAGATTCCTAACGCAGTAGTTTGCAGAGGCTAGTGCACATCACAGAAGCCTATAAAAAAAAAGGCCTGAAGAGACTGGCAAGTCCTAGGTAAAGCAGTCACTTCTACTGGCAAACTGCATTGAGTTTCACACAGAGAAAGCACAATGAAACAAGGTCAATCATTACCTGCTGAAAGGAACCTTCAAATGTAAATGTGAAACAGAGATGCAGGCAAACCATACATGTTCAATTGCTTTTAAGGATGTAACAAACATTTTGTACATGCTTATGTGATCTCTGTAGCCATAAAAGCAGTAAAAGCTTTTAACCACCACATGACGCACAACCACTACGTGGAGATGACTGTTTTGGAGACTTTCAGGTGTTTGATGAGAAGAACTTGACACGGAACAATTACCATGCTGCCCACAGTGTAGCACCTAAAGGTCTACCACCAAATCCTTCAGGTTTGGTTCAAACAATTGTTTTATTTCAGACATATTCCTTGTAAAACATACAGAACCTCAAAGACCACGGTACAGCAAGACTAGAGAGTGTAATTTTTAATCTTATAGCTTGTTCCCTAAAACCTCCTTATTTTTGTAAGGGCAATTAATGCCTTTTTTAAAACAGCTGTTCCCCAGTTTTCTCCAAGAAATGTGAAGTACCAGATAAACAAGTAAGATTCCATTCACTGTTCAGATTACGATCAACTGTACCACCATAAAGCATTTTGTACAGAGAATTTTACAAAGCACTGTTTCCATGCTAGGTTCCTGTAGTAGCTGCTGAAGTCTTGGAGGTGCTGGAGTAAAACTTCCCTTGAACCTTGTTACTTCTCAAAGTTTTCAGGCAGCTGAAAATGAAACCATTGTTTTCTTTGTGCTACCCCCTGCTCAGCTATTAGCAACTAGTGTTAATGCAGAAAGGATATGCTTTCCTACATCAAGTTTGAATTTTCCACTTTACAAGAGTTCTCAGGCAGCAGAACTAGAAAAATCACACAAGCTTCATTTCAAAGGTCCTTCAGTGAAGTGCTATGCACAACGATTCATCATTATCACGGACCTTAAAGATCATTTAGTTCCAACCCCCTTCCATGCGCAGGGAAACCCTCCCGTAGAGCAGGTTGCCCAAAGCCCCATCCAACCTGGCCTTGAACACTGCCAGGGACGGTACATCTACATCTTCTCTGGGCAACATGTTCCAGTGCCTTACCACCCTCACAATAAAAGATTTTGCAGACTAGTAGGGGTTGGAAGGGACCTCTAGAGAATATCTAGTCCAACTCCCCTGCTAGAGCAGGATCACCTAGAGAATGTAGCACAGGAATGCATCCAGGCAGGTTTTGAATATCTCCGTAGAAGGAGACTCCACAGCCTCTCTGGGCAGCCTGTGCCAGTGCTCCATCACCCTCAGCATAAAGACCTTTTTTCCCCATGTTCAGATGGAACTTCCTGTGTTCCAGTTTGTGCCCATTGCCCCCTGTCCTGCCACTGAGCACCACTGAGAAGAGTCTGGGCCCTTCCTCTGAGCATCCACCCTTTAGATGTTTATAAGCATTGATGAGATCCCCTCTCAGTCTTCTCTTCTCCAGGCTAAACAGCTCCATCTCTCTCAGCCTTTCCTCATACGAAAAATGCTCCAGTCCCCTCATCATCTTGGGAGCCCTCCACTGGACTCTCTCCAGGACTTCCCTGCCTGTCTTCAACTGGGGAGCCCAGAACTGGACACAGAGCTCCTCACCAGGGCAGAGCAGAGGAGGAGGATAACCTCCCTCGACCTACTGGCCACACTCCTCTTAATGCATCCCTGGATACCACTGGCCTTCTTGGCTGCAAGGGCACACTGCTGGCTTATGGAGAGCTTATTGTCCACCAGGACTCCCAGGTCCTTCTCCACAGTGCTGCTGCCCAGCAGGTCAACCCCTAACCTGTACTGGTGTGTGGGGTTGTTTCTCCCTAGGTGCAGGACCCTACACTTGTCCTTACTGAGTTTCTTATGGTTCCTCTTTGCCCAACTCCCTAGTCTGTCAAGGTCTCGCTGAATGGCAGCACAGCCTTCCAGTGTGTCAGCCACTCCTCCCAGCTTGGTATCATCAGCAATTTTTCTGAGGGTACAGTCTGTCCCCTTGTCCAGGTCACTGATAAATATGTTAAGTAAGCCAGACCAAGCACTTACCCTTAGGACACACCACTAGCCACAGGGCTCCAACTAGACTCTGTGCCACTCATCACAGCCAGTTCTCTACTCACCTGTCCACTCACCTAACCCACACTGCCTAAGCTTGCTAACGAGCATGTTTATGAATAGAGATGGTGTCAAAAGCCTTGATGAAGTCACAGTAGACAACATCCATTGCTCTCCTTTCATCCACTGAGCTGGTCATGCCATCACAGAAGGCTATCAGACTGGTCAGGTATGATTTCCCCTTGGTGAATTCCATGTTGACCACTCCCAATAACCACCTTCTCTCCTCTACATGCTTACTGATAACTCCCAGCATAAGTTGTTTCATCACCTTTCCAGGGACAGAGGTGAGGCTGACTGGCCTGTAGTTCCCTGGGCTCTCCTTTTTGCCCCTTTTGAAGACCAGGGTGACACTGGCTTTCCTCCAGTCCTCAGGCACAGGATTTCCCTCTTTTAAAAGCTGGACAACCTGTTTATAACTGTAGAATCCTGATATAACACACCATTTCATTAACTTTGTAATACTCAACCTGCCCTAGTACTTTTTAAAATAGACATTTTGTTGTGGTTTAATCCCCGCCAGCAACTAGGCACCACACAGCCGCTCACTCACTATCTCCCTCAGTGGGACAGGGGAAGAATTGGAAGGGTAAAAGTGAGAAACTTGTGGGTTGAGATAAAAACAGTTTAATAACTAAAAAGAAACAGTAAGAATTTTAAAAAATCACAAGAGGAAAAAAATAACAAAGAGGGGAAAATAAAACCCAAGAAAGACAAAGCAATGCAAATGAAAACAACGCTCACTACCAACCGCTGTCCAGCTAATCCCTGAGAGCAGTGGCCCCCCCATCAACCTCCACCCCAGTTTTATTGCTGAGCATGACATCATATGGTATGGAATGTCCCCTTGGTCAGTTGGGGTCAGCTGTCCTGGCTGTCTCTCCTCCCAGCTTTCTGTGCGCCTCCAACCTACTCGCTGGTGGGGTGGTCTGAGGGGCAGAAAAGGACTTGGCTCTGTTGTAAGCACCGCTCAGCAGTAACAAAACCATCCTAGTGTTATCAACACTGTTTTCAGCACAAATTCAAACCACAGCCCCCTACCAGCTACTATGAAGAAAATTAACTCTATCCCAGCTGAAACCAGTACGAGTTCCTAAAATCTGTTTCATCTAATGACAATACAGTATTATAATCACTCCTTAAGCAAGTATTTTGGTTAAAAAGCCTGAAAACTGACTACCATCTATTGTTAAAAGGGGATTTGGAGTTTTAAATCCTAGGAAGCATTAAGCATCTAACAGAACCAGCTGCTATATTTAACTCCATCCTTTTTTAATTTCAGTGTGAGAAATGATCACACAGAGCTTATCTTGCGTCAGTAACAAGTGGAATCAAATCCAATTTTATCATTTCCAAGTCAATAATAAAGTTAACTCCATAATCTTACAAATAAAGTAAGGGAAGTTTTTTGCTTGCTAGTGATGAGAAAAAGCTAAAATTACTACATAACTGCAAACAGAAAGATAAAAGAAAACTTGCCTCTGTAAACTGGACTCAGGTAAACAGCCTGCAAAACATTTTTTAAACCAAAGATCGTACGGAAGTTTGCTCATTGCAGCACATGCTTTCAGATGCATCAGGAGTCTGCTATCTTCAATGTTCAAATACTGCTCCAGAAATTTTGGCTGAGAAAAGAATTGGAAAATTTCAGCTAACTCACGTCAGAGTACCCTCTATAGCTAACGCATACTGTAAGACGAGTGTCTTAAAAAAAATAAATCAATTCTCATATGATAACATGTTAAATTAATGAACTTGCATTATTTTAATGAAAAACATGATGTTCCAAAATACAGATGTTGCTGATTTTAGCAATTAGCTAATGAAGTACTTTACTAAACAAACAACCCCAGGTTCCTTAAATTGCTGACCACTAGCAGAGCTTCCAATATACACAGTATTCCCTAATGCAAGGTGTTTGAGAGCTCAAGGCAATGCAGAGATTAAACCTGCACTAATTACTGCAACCTTCACAAATAAAATTGAGTTTCATTCACCTCAAATCTAATCACCATAGCACGCACAAACACAAAAAAAAAAGTCTACAAACAATGCAGCAAAACCCAGAAAATCAATTCTGAGAGCAAATCCCTGTAGAATATATTAAAAGCTGGACATTGATTTCTTGTTTAAAAATCCGAAGTATTTAGAAAAGCCAACAGAATGGCATGAGATAGAGCTTAAAATGTGGATAATTCTCCTTTTGTTTAAATTCTAACGTAACACTATCTACATTTTCATAAATTCAGGAGTGCCTTTATGTTTTTTGGCATAATTAGATGTTTAATGACTTCAGCTGTCAAAGGAAAAAAAAGCCTCTACCTCTGTCTACATTTTAACATCCAGGGTCTTGGTGCAATGTTCATATTAAAAAAAAACTTGGTTTTGTTTTAATATGGCACGCCCTGTGCTGTGAGAGTGCATCCTTTCCTTAAAAATCTCTCCTCTGTCCTTCAAAAGGAATGACAGAAATTGGTGTAACTTAACGTATCACTTCCTGCAACAGGAGGAAAGTTGCAAAAGTATTTCTCAGTTCCAAAAGAATAACAAAGGACAGGCGTAACTTTCTGCAATGACTTTTCATTCAGTGATTGCTAGTGCACAAGTACTTTCATCTCAGTGGATATTGTTAACTAAAAAGTTTCTTATCCATTCAGATTGTCTGAAGAATCACAAAAGCTTTTGTATAATGAAGCAAATTCTTCTAAGTATGCATTTTCTTTACAATAAAATTTTAATTTTATAAACCAGTAAGATATTAAAAATGAATACAAGAGCATTTAAATTATTAGTGCCAAAAAAACCCTATTCCACATTGTATTATAAATTAATTTGCAACGTATTGTTTTTTCTGAAGAGGCAGTACCCTGCTCCATTTATAAAGCACAACAATTGTGCTTTGCTTATCATCCAATGAGCAGCGTATGGATGCCAGAGATGCAACCTAAAAAGTTGCATACATACATCGAGATGTTCTTAACTTTGTGACATCTTTAATCACTTAAAATAAAGAAAATTATTGTGACCAATTTGTGAGAAATAGAATTCAACTATAGACAATGTAAGCTCTAGCTAACCTAAAAAGAAAGTAAGATGCAATTGGAAACTACAGTGTAGCAAACAAAATCCATTTCTAATGTTATGTTAGACAAATCACCCTATGGGACAGGACAATCGCAAGGCAAAAAACACTCTTCCCATTTTCTCAGAACAGTTGGTGAAACAGAATCCAAGGATGTCACCTCTGACACTCTAGTTGTCTCCATACATCGTGATTGCCAAAGCACTCAGCATACCTGCCTTCCGTGACTTCCTCCTTTCTCCTTCAGAGCTCTCCTCACAAAAACAAGAAAAAAGTATTTTTTCCTTACCAGTTGCTGTAATGAGTCTTTGTGCTTGCCATTTAGCTGATTCACAAAGCAACTGACAAGCCAATAGCATTCTATAGGATCCTCCACCATTTCTTCCATTGCTTTAGCAATAGCAAGAAACACTTCATCCTCGGGTTCCTGGAAAACAAAGGCCAAAACCTGAACTAACTACACAGAAGTACTGGACTGTCTGATTTAAATTAAGCTTTCCCTGCTATTTGGAAAAAAACCCCAAACTCCAATAAATATACCCAAAGAGCTGTTCTGTCATTCATAAATAGAACATGGAACAGCAGCTGCATTATGGTGACAGATACCTATTAAAGTAGAACAAATAAGGCTTGTCTTGCTTTTACAACTAAATCACACAACAGGAGTTTGGAATGATTTTAAAGTTCTCAAATGAGGTAATATTACATCATAACAAGGTAGCAATATTCCTACTTCTATGCCCCATATTTTTATCCTGCACAGCAGTACAATTTTTCACCCTATTTCTTCCTAAGGGCCAAAGAGGCCACTCAAACGCCTTTGCCATGGATGTTAGTTACTGAAAAAAAATAATGCAGCCATACTTGCCCCGTTTCTTAGAGTCTTCCTTACGCAGGCAGTACTGACTACACTAGGAGGCAGGGTAAAAAGCCAGGTGTGTATCCACAGCCCGATCTACTGTAACAACCATCAGTAGCAGTAAGCTACAGTATCACAGGCTTTTGCACAAATTACAACTCATGCAAAACACATGGATGGTCTACGTATTACTGGGATATGCCTCCAATACATAGGCTGCTGCAATACATACATATCCCTACTTAAACCCTCTGCTTTCAGATGAGCAAAACGCATTTAGCAGGCTTCCATGATTTGTGATTCAAATATTTAAAAATATTTAGACCAATCCAACAACATCTTTATATTCCCTCTGCCTCCACAATAAAACATCTCAATACTACCAAGCAGTAATCTCTTATAAGTTTAAGGCAACAGTGACTGCACTGAGAACAGGCTGCCATAAAAAGAGAACAAATGCTTTCTCTGTCAAAACAGACCTAAGTTCCTGGACTAATAGCTGTGCATCGGCTAAACACTCTATTAAACCCCATCACAGTACTGAGCGCGCCCAGTGCTCTACGATGCACTGACAAAACACTCACTTAGAAAGTCATACCGCTCTAAAAGGGAACGATCTTCAACCCACTGTGCCGCATGCCAAGATCAAGAAAATTTCTCTACCAGAAACTTGCAGGGTAGGATGGCCACGTTCCTAGGCAATGGTAACAGCACAAAAACACTTCTCCTCCTCTGACAAGAGAATGCTGTATAAAACCCTCCAGTCCAAAACATTCCTGGATTTTCCCTGTTAACTTTATTTTATTATTATTATTAACTTTTTGTAAGTTCTTATGTCAAATTTTGTTACCACAGATGAAAAATAAACAAATAAGCTGGGCTAGAGTGAACATGGATAAAGTAATATTAAATACAGGATAAAATCCACTTCACAAAGTCCCGTGGTTCCTTTCATCACCTCCTCTTTCATAAAGGCTTATACATAACACCCGCACAGTGTGTTTTATTATCACACTATAGATTTACCATCAGGACATGCACTCGTTTACCCACACGTGAGTACACTGTAAACTACAGAGTACATGCATTACCTGACAGCAGCCTGGATCAGTTCAGAGTAACAGAAAAAAAAGGTCAGCACATTAAAGTCCAGACTTAAAAAGAAATAATTTAAAAATATGATGCAATTTACAATAAATCACTGCTTGTACTGACTCTGAATTATCCTCGTTCCAGGAAGTTTAAGGATCTATGAGCTCCGATAAGGTTATGGCATTCTGACCGCAGTGCTACAAGGAAACTAAAGCGTACTAGAGTACAAAACACTTGAATCCTAGCAGGCAAAATACACAAAAGAGATTTTAAGGCATAAAATCTTACATAAGTACTTAAAGTACTTAGGGGAAGAAAAAGAAAAAAGCACTTTGAGTAAACTCCCTTATTTTATACTAGCACTTCTCTGTTTTCCATTCACCTCTGTCTATCTACATGCAGTTGTGGGGTTACTTGCAGCTCAGTTTCTCACAGGTTTATATTTTGCAGTTCAAGAAAATACTATATTTAAAAGACCATTAAAATGACAACTGACCAATGGAAAAGCCAAGTTTCGAGGCAATTTTCCGGATTCCAGTTGATGTATGCGGAGGAAAACATCTACCTGTGGGGTAGAATCATTGATAAAACGAATTACACGAAGAGCATGGTGTACATCCCAGTACTGCTCCTTCCGGTACTTCATCACCAAAGCATGAGATTCATGGTGAGGAGGAATAATTCCTTGGAGGGGGGGAGAAAAAAAGAAAAAGATAAGTCACTGCAAAGAGAAAAAACAGAGCATTCAAACTCCCTTTTCAAGAGATCTGCCTAAATTCAATTCCTACTACAACTCCAGCCTACAAAAATGTAGGACCTGGCACTACAGTTTGTTTATCAACAAACTTGGTCAAAGAATACAGAGAGAAAATTCTAAAAAATTGGACGTCAATGGATCAACAAAGCAGTTGAGCATTAGATTTATAAAAACAAATTTAATGTGTTAAACAAGCACAGGCAAAAATCTACCCCTAGACTATTGTTTCTCAAGTTCTACAAGGTTCTCAGCAAACGAATGGTAACTCTTTTGTATGCCACATGGGTGTGCTCATAAGAAATGTCATTGTTGGGATGGATTAAAAAATAATTTAATTGGTTTACTCTCCCTCTCCAACAACACTTCTTTAAATTGTGAATCTTACTTGTTACTTGTTTATACTTACACATAGTTTTAATACAATACTAGTTGATATTTGAGCCCAGCTTCCATTTATTTTGAAAACAAAGGGGATACAGAATGATTTTTATATACATTAGCTGTTCCTGTTCTCATATTCTACACTTTGTCTGAGATGACCATAGAATATATATAGAATGTATATAGAATATATACATGCAATTAACTAACACAAAGATTCTGTACATTCCAGCACTATTTAATTTACTGTTAGATCTCTGCCAGAAAATTCTTCACTCACCATATCATAGACATTAATCCTCTCTAAAACATTCAGAAGCAAAATCAATCACGTAAGTTTTAATCTGTAACTGATTTAACCTAAGAATACCACCCAAACACTTTGCAATTTACACTTTTTACTTTCTCAGCACAACACAAGTATTTTTTTCTAGTTTCCTAGGAGGACAAATAAAAAAGGAAAAAAAGTACCTAAGCAAAGAGGCAGAGAAAATTAAACTGTTTACAATCTCCAGAAGAGATGCTCAACATTTCACTCAATCCTCAATCTTGCCATGCACTGATGTTCACAACAAAACTGTCAAGGCTTCAACAAAAATAAGATCATACATGCACCAAATGAAAAAAAAAATTACAACTTCTGTATCACTACTGGAGTAGAATTTTTCCTGTTATAGAAACCTATGAGAACAAAGTATTCCTCAAAAATCAGTTCTGAAACAGACTACCTGCTGTTTTTATCTCTCATTGAAAGAGAAAAAAAATCCTGCCAAGTGTTAAACCATGAAATGGCTGAGTTTTAGTAAGAAGCACAACAGACAGAAAATTATCTTTTCTTTTCCAACTGCAAACCTGTCTGCATTTCAAAAGCTGGGACAGAGCAAGACATTTCTCACATTATGCAAAAACAGTCAACATCATGGCTTTCCTGTGTATGTACTGCCAACTGCTTGTCTCAAATAAAGGAGACTACCTTAGGCAGACAGAAAGGAACCTTAAACAACACAGGGATGTCTAGAAACCACCATGAGTCACACTTGAACAGGAAATTAACAGACACATCACTGACATACCATGTAACCCAGGACAGCATGGAGCCTTGGTATGTGTCTGAGATCATTTTGCTGACAGGACAGAATCCCTTCTGTTAAAACTTTATTATTAACATTATTTAGAGCAGATGTAACACCTCCCACCAGAAATGGACTGGGCTGTTGTTCCAATCATTTAGTGAGAGAGATTTTGCATGTCCGCTCCAAATACCAGCTTTTCTAATGAGTGTTAAAACTGAGATGCAGCATAAGAAAGGTCCTTGTTCCTCTGTTCACCCAAGGAGTACCCAGAATGACAGTATGCATACTTGCAATAAATCACTCTGGGTTTAAAATACAAAGTCTTAAAAAAAAAATCAATGTAATTTTCCATATAGTTAACTCAGAACATGTTTTGCGTTATCATATGACTCACAAATTGTCTTATCTAAAGCAGTCAAACATACACCACTGGCTCTGCAGCAAGCTGCAAGTTTGCCAAGAGACTGTACTTTGTCATTATAATTTTGGCTGAAGGATCTTGTACTACGTTACTGGTCCAAGCATCCTACACTGTGTTTCCTATTACTAATATTTTAAAGGATGCTGATTACTTCACTAAGCCACACGGTACAAGAATCCTTTTCATCCTAAAATTAGTACTCTAACAGCAAATGCTTTTATCAAGTAGGATTACTCTGCTAGTTCAATGATCCATGCCAAGAACTTCAGGTTTTATCATCAGATCTTGCACCTTCCGCACACCGTTCATTTACTACCTCTTCCAAAAAAAAAAGGCTTACAAATCCAAATAATCAGGAGTACAAAGCCACACTTTTTAAATTGTGGAAAATTGGAGGGGTGAAAAAAAGAGGAAAAAAAATTTAGAAGATTGTTTAAGACTCAGCTAAAGCTTTCTAACACATTATTTCAAAGCCCAGACACTATAGTGGAACATGGAGACCAAGACAGGAAACTGACTACATCTACTTGAACGTTGTTGAAGATGATGGCACAGCCTAAGAAAACCAAACATCCTAAAACAGAGACTTTTTAAAATAAAAGGTAGGAGTTACCAATCTTTCTGACTCTGAATCACCTGCCAAAATCTTTATATAAGAGAGATATATGGGATCTGCATCCCATATTCTGGGGAGCCAAAGGACAAAGAAGTAGGGTAAGTTCACAGACAGAAAAGACTGCAGCTTCCAAGTCAACTTGCAGACTGATGCTGCTGGTCTCTCTCTGATGACACATTTCAGATATCAGCACCCTTGCTGCCAGCACAGCCCTGGTAACACAAGACTCGGCATGGGAGCCACATTCACACTTTTCAAAAGCGGCACAATGCTCCACCCCCAACAGTACAGTAAATCATACTTCTCTCCCAGAGATTCAGTCAGATGATGTACCTTCACACTCAGTCTGGCAGTGCTTCTTTACACACAGCAACCCTAAGGGAAACTCTCCAGAGACCTTGCAAGGGTTGGAACTCCTGGACCCTTCACAACCTCTCCTGTCTCCAAGTAACATGACCGCGCATCTGCTAAGCCCAACGCACTTGACCAGTTACCACAAAATCATTAGTACTCTTGAATTAGTCATCTGACTAATGCACTTCAAGGAAAATAGAATTTACTTCTTTTTTTTATGGTTTCCAGGGATACTATAATTTGTCTCTGGCCTCATAACTTCTTCAATGGCAAACACCACTTAGAAGCAAATACAGAAGAAACCAAGATTTTCTAGAACACACAGCTTCTCTTTAGAATAAGAATCCACTCCGTACCTTGCCCAGTTTAAGTTTAATCATAGCTTTACTTCAACTTAATTGTCTGTTATTTTGGAATGGAAGAGAGTATCTTCGCAGGTATCAGTGACTTATATCATAATCCAGCTTTCAAATCCATTTTATAAATTTACTTTAATAGTGTTACAAAGTTAAATATAGACATACACTCTTCTAGGTACACTTCAGCAAAAATTCCCAAAAACTATGCATGGGACATCGCTTTGTAATTGCTGTTGTGCATCCTAGGTGGATACAAAAATAGGCTAAACATCTATCAGAACATATGGTAGTATAGAATAATCCATGTCATTAACTCTCTAAACAAAAAAAACTAAGAAAAAAACCCCAATACACCTTCCTACACACTCATTTCTACAGAAGATCACAGGTGTTATGTTTCATACCTAGAAGCACCTTCCACACCAGTATACGATACATGGATGGGAGAGGAAACCTTTGACTAAACGTGCAAAGCTTCTCAATATCTGCAGAGAAATAAAGAGAAAAAGTTAAGGTAAATTTAAATGTAATTATCAAAAGTATTGAGTCTCTGATCTACCTAAGTATGACAAAGCTTTAGCACAGACCAAAATCCCCACGTTCATTATACATTATCAACAAATGTTTTCCCTGCTTCAACTGAGAACAGAATGTGTCCTATAAACTGCAAAAGTATTTCCTCTGAAAAATATGTATGTTGGCTTGATTGAACTATAGGTAGCCTTGGTTTCACCAAGAAGAAACTGCACGACTTTTATAGACGTTTTGTAAATTGTGTTGCTATGTCAAAAGAACTAAGGGCTTTCTAAAAGGGACATTCATCTTTCTGTTCTGTTAGAGATGTGACACTCCTGAGGGAGCACCAGCAGTAACAAAATCTTCATTGCTTTGAGTTCACATGGAATTAACAGCATGAGACAATAGATTTTCAGATTAAAACTGTTTTCATTTAAAAACTTTCCGTTTCTTGGGCATACAGAATGAGATGAGGAAAAAAAAAAGAAACAAGCAAGCAGCCAAATCTTTAATAGTTTTTAAAAATCAGATTTTCAAATCTTTGAAACTTAAAAGGATCACTAGTAATAACTGAGATTAGTGGTAAAAGATGCAAAATTTAAATGACTAATAAGCAGTGTAGCTACACACATATCATTCCCTCCCAGACCCCCAATCACCAAAGTAATAGAGGAAACAGTGAAATCAACTTGCCCAACCGGTCATCTTTTAACAGGATTTCCAGTGACTTCTTTTCTTCAACTCCACGAAACCCCACTTTTTCATAATACACAGAGCGAAAGTTTCTCTGAGAGTCATCAGCCATGATTGATTCCTTTTGGAGAAACAGTAATTCCCCTTTAGACTTTCATGAACACATTCCTACCGTGTTATGGTCAAGTACTTTTGCACATTGGTAAAAGTTGACTGTCTGTGTCTCTATAGTATTAATAAACTCTACAGAACATGAAAATTCCATGATTTTTTTCATCATATACAAACATGGACAATCATAAAAAGAATTTAATCTAAAAAAGGTCTAAAGATATCCAATTTCCAAATGAAACACAGAGATTTTTAAGGTTTTTTTATTCCTGCAGCAAATTGTATTACTTTTCAAAAAGTTTAAAAAATGCTGGAGAGACACTTAGGTCTTTTATGTGATATCTTGTATTTCAAAACCAATATAAAAAATATGGCTAAGAGTTTGACAAAATTTTGGCTAGAGAAACCCTAATCACATACAGCTGTTACCCAGATAAGTAAAATCATCAGGTTTCACACTCACCAGACAAAGTAACCCACAGCAAGGGCAAGCCAACGTTGGTCCCAGTAGGACAGTGGTGACAGGAAAGAGTAAGGCTGGGTAGGTAGGTTTGTTCTTAAGTTGTAGATTTAAATGTTCACATTGTTATCAGGTGCTGTAACAGCCACACTCTTGAGCTTATCATGCCAGCACCAAAAAGAAATACACGTCTCATCCCTATGCTGTAAACAATGGTAAAATGCAATGAGTATTCTATGTTTCATAACAAACGTAACGGACATTTCAACTCACTTCAACCTTCTAAACACCAAATGTCTCACCTTTGCAGACCGGCAGATACGAGAAAGTTCTGGTTTATAACTCAAAGGACAAAAAACAATCTTCACTTTTAAGCCCAGTGATAGGAGCAAAATATGAAGAAGAAAATTACTTGTTTCGAGTGAGGTGCAAGGGGTGAAAGCTTTTCTAGTTAAATTCTTCTTTTCCTTCCTGAACTGAAGCACACATCAGGAACAAAGCATGTGCAGATATAAACAAAGGCCACAATTTTGCAAGGAACACACATATTTAAATTTGTACATCTACTACGCCTATTTGCGTTTCAAATTAAGTCCATTTTTAGCCCTTCGTAGGATGAGGGCCAAGATCAGCCAGAAAAGTGCAAAGCAGCAAAGGACTGAATTAATGCTTTCTGAGCTCGGTCAACTATCTCAAAACCAGAGAAAGAAATATTTATGTTATTTGCAAGACATTCCAGCTGCGCACTGTCCTTACCAAAACTGACTGTGATATCCATGTATTGTGCATTCAAGGGTCCAGTTACCGTGGTTACTATTTACATTGCAGCCATTGCTAAAATGCAGATTTACGATGCTACAATTAACCACATTTAAAATATTTTTTTAAAAAAAATCTGAATTTAATAGACGCTATTTAGAAAACATTTAGCCCATACCATTTGTGGAGAGCTGACAGCAGAATCACAGAACAGAAATAAATATAATTTGAAGAGTAACAGCATGATCCGTAGGAAAGGAATGCTGTTTTAGGAACTTCAAGCTAGCACTGTACCAGCAGTACGTTTCATTTACTCAGTGGAGTCAAGGAGGAACACAGTTTCCTCCCTCCCTCCAGATTTAGGATATATATATATTTGCACGTCAGGCAAACAACCAACATTCCAATCCTTAGATGTATCGTTGATAAATCGGAAAAAGGGGAAAATAAATCCCTAGCCAGCTCACTGGAAGCGTCCTGTACTAGAGAGTACAATTAATTAGCTCACTCCGCCTTCAAAGACTAATGCATTTTTGGCCTTAACAGCACTTTCCATCGCTTATTCCATTTCACGCCAGGCGATTTTAACAGCAGCAATGACATACGAACAGCACAGATCCGGAGACGCCGCCAACACGCCCCCCGAAGCCCGTTTACAGGCCCGGGCAGCACCGCCCGCCCGCCCGAGGGCAGCCGCCCCCCTGCCCCCAGCCGGCGGCCTCGGGTTCCGGGGCTGCAGCACCCGGCACTCGGGGCTGCAATACGCGGCCCCCGTTACTTTCCAGAGGAAAGCACGGAAACGTTCGGGCACAAAACCACCCACCCCCCCGGAAACCAAAGCGCAAGCTGACGGCCGCCCCTCTCCCCACACACACGCATCCCCCGCGGTGGGCAAGGCGGGGCAGAGACAGGGCAACCCCCACCCTTCCTCCCTGCCCGCCCGTACACACACGCTGCGGGCGGGGCAGAGAGCCTCCGTGGGAGCCCCCGCGGGTGGCGCCCAGGGCAGTGGGATGGGCCGAGGCCGTGCGGAGGCCCGCAGGCGGAGAGGCGCGGGGCCGCGCCGGGAGCTAAGGCGACAGCGGGGAACCGGAGAGGAGCTCGGGAAAGGGGATGAGCGCGGGGCCGATGACAGACAGAGACACAGACCCACCCCCCCTCCCCCCCCCCGCCACCACCGGCACCCACCACCACCCCCAGCACCTACAGCAGGCGGGCACCACCCGCGGACGCGGCCCTGCGGCGGGGGCGGAGCGCAGGGAGGGAGCGGGCGCACGCGCAGGCCCCGTTCAGCCGCGGCGGCGGCGGCT